>WOVY01001980.1:145000-345884 GCA_013436015.1 Rhipicephalus annulatus | reverse complement strand
GGGTAGGCGCCGTCCACATACTGAGACGCTTTTTTTTCTTATAGCGACGACGGAGGGGGAAATCAATGGAGGATTTGGCTTTCGTGACGCGCAACTATGTGAGGACCAACGATTAATGAAGCTAAAGAAAGCCTGCAGCGCTGTATTCGCGGTTTGAACACAACTGGACCAACTTTAGATACGGTCTTCTCCCATGTTTGTAAACGTGGGTACACTGTAAACCAAATTACACCCATATAGGTGTTTTATAGTGTCTATAACTCACACCCCAACACCCCACGAAATGGGTGTATCAAGCAGGACTACACCTATTACCGTGGGCGGATTTCCGAATTTACACCCTATGGCACAAACATTTTTTGGGGTGTAAAAGCAAATGTACACCCAAGTGGCCTTAAGGGAGTGAGGGTGTAAAAGCGAATGTACACCCAAATAATCTTAAGGGCGTAAGGGTGTAATATTGCTGACACCCTAACACCCTTAAAAAACAAAAGTAGTGTAAGGGTGTAATTCTCCCAAACAGCAAAAAGGGTGTGGGGGTGTTCATGCTGAATAATGCCCCAACACCCATGCGAAAAATACCATGATTCGAGTGTTACCCCTTTCCAGTAGGCCCCTGTGGAAGCACGTGAAAGCTTACCCTTTACCATTCATGTGCAGATGTCCTATTGTAGTGGCTCCTGCCACAGTGTGGTAATCCTGGCCCTAGCACAGCTTTTATGGTGCATATATGAAGCACGGCATATAAGGCTCTCACATATAACATGTAATCCTAGCTGAATGCGAAGGCATCACTCAAAATGAGCTGTCACACATAACAGAACGTTCACAAAGTCATGCCATAGTGCAAAATGAAATCAAGCTTTATTTTATTAGACACAGAGCACATACAGGCTTCAGAGACAAATTGTACCTTAATCAAAAGCCTTTTTCAATTGTGCAGAACAGAATGCCATTTGCTACAAAAGACCGAAAATAAGACATCAATGGTACGGCATGGAGCTCTAACTACCGATGCATGCATATCAAAGTACAACAGAAGAGCCTTTATTTGCACTTAAAAAGAAGAACTAATTTTAACACGCTTCAATGCAGCACAAAAGCACAGTGCAGTGAAGCATACAAACAGCAAGAAGAGTAGTGCAATGCAGCATGCCTTATTCCTCCAATATACTGAAATAATATATCAATGCACACTACAATTGCCTCATTGATACGCCACAGTTTGCATGTGTTGTGGCATGCCTTATGCATATTATGCAAGGCTAGTGATATTCTAATGAATGTAATGACAAAACAGTCTTAAAATGGCATTTTCATTTCACAATAACCCTTGTGTGTTCAGACATTCATAATACTGGAGAAACAATAATACAGGAGTGAAAACAATAGGCAAAGTTACAATAGCTTAACAGTGTCACTAGATATTAACCATGCAGAATAATTGATTTAAGATGTAAAATATCAAGCGCATCACATATGTCTCCCTGAAACAATGCAACATCAAAGAACATAAAATGGACACACAAAAGCAGGGTGAAAGAGTAACCACTTACAGCTAGCAGAGGTGAAGCAGCCAAGCTATCATCTGGAGCAATATTTTGGAGCATCATATCTTGCTTTTCCAGGGAGAAAATTTAAATTTGGAGCAGGTTTCAGGAAAAAAACGCAGCATTTTTGAGCCTGATATTCAATATTTACAGCATTGATTGATATGTGCAGTTTAGCGTCCCAAAACCACCATATGGTTATGAGAAACGTCGTAGTGGAGGGCTCCGGAAATTTCGACCACCTGGGGTTCTTTAACATGCACCCAAATCTGAGCACACGGGCCTACAGCGTTTCTGCCTCCATCGGAAGTGCAGCCACCGCAGCCGTGATTCGATCCCGCGACCTGGGGGTCAGCAGCCTAGTACCATAGCCCCTAGACCACCGCGGTGGGGCTCCAAATTTACAGTAGTACAACAAATTAGACTGAATCACACAAAAGGAAAAATATATGTAGAACTTATTTGACATCCGCTAATTCATTCAAAATATACGAGAGCGCAGCTATTTCAATAAAAGCACTCTTGAACTGTCCCACAGTGCAAACAATGCTAACCTCCCTATTTACGAACGCTCCTCGACTCGAATCTCGTCCTTATTTGAACAAGCTGAGCACAGCGCCACCGCTTGTCTAAAAATGATGCTGCGTTTCTCGAGAATCGCTGCAGATTATCACTGATATTGGGTGACTTACTCTGCCTAGAGACTGCGCTGGAATCAATTTTCTCAAGTCAAGGCGAAGCATTTAGTGAAGGGACGTTCTAAAATACGGGGGTAAAACTCACAGTAGTATTTGCCGAGCTTGTCAAACTGTTTGACAGGCGACCCAGAAATTCCAGATATTCGTAAAGGAGGAGCTCAAGGGGGTGGCGAAAAGAAAAAAGTCGCATACGATTTTCCTTATTGTCGCTTAAGGCTGCAAAAACCTCATAAATCACTCTGAAAGACGGCCAGCACTCATACTAGTACTCGTTATTGAATGGCATCTGCATGGCAGAGTAATATAGGGAAAAAATATTTTGTGCCCTGTGACAGCGAGTATTAGTAGCCACTTCCAAATCATAAAACACTTTTCCGCACAGCGAAAGCGTACTCTGGCAAAAGCGACTTAAAAGCGTTATGGACGTCATAGAAAAGGGGGGAGAACTTTCTTTTTAAACCGTTCTACTCTTTTCTTTTGCTGTGAGGTTAGAATATAGTCAATTAAAGTTATAATTGCAGGTTGGCGACATCTGTATTAGATTGGATGATGATGAACCCAGCCTCGATGGTTTAGTCGCCAAGGTACTCAGCTGCAGTTTTCATGCAGGCGAAAATGCTGTAGGCCCATTTGCTTAGATTTGGGTGCACAAGAACCCCAGGCGGCCGAAATTTCTGGAGCCCTCCCCTAAGGCGTCTCATAATCAAATGGTGGCTTTAGGACATTAAACTGCACACATCAATCAATTGGATGGTGATGCACAAACTTACGTTGAATAATGGATTTTATGTTTCTTGATAAAATTAACAATACTGAGAAATAATTGAAGCTGGTTGGGCATTTCATAATGGTTTTGTGCAAAATTAGGAAATTGTATCCAATTGACACAATTGGCGTGGCTGCTGTTCTCTTGAACATGCAAATAGAATACGAAAATAGCATGTAATATTGTGCTACAGACATTAAACATGTGCTGTAAATAGACATGAATGCCTGAATTGAATAGTCAATTTCGCGAGAAAACAACGACCACACAAAGAAAACACATGGGCAGGACGGGTGCTCACTAGCAGCTGTTGTAGCATATATTCATAATATAGCATATATTCATACACACAACCTTAAAAAGGTGGCGAGTCGGCATGAAGTACTGATGGAGTTCGTGCCCCTAACAAACTAGCAAAGTTGCGCCGGTGCATCGCTGGAAATCATCCTGAGCAGCTGAAAGGCTGTAAAAAGAAGCACGCGTGGCCATTCACGAAGTCTGCCACTGAAGTGGTTACAAAATACCCCTATCGTGCAGAAAGAGACATGTTAGCCAGACGACGAGGCGCTGCGTCAATGATCGAGCGAGGGAACATGCCCTTACGGCAAAGAATAACGACGGTGCCCTGTTCAAGAGCGCATGTCACTTCATGTGGATTCACACCAAGAGCAATTTCGAAGGGCTTTCACAAAAGAAACGGGGTATCAATTGCGTTAGCAAAACTTCACTCATCTGTATGAGCTGGAAGCACGGTATCTATCGATCATGTGTCCTATAGCGTGATTAGGTAAGGGTACGGCCCAAGTAGGTTGCACATGCGTTGAAGAAAAGTGGGTTTATATCAGCCATGTTCCTCAAGAAATAAACAATTGCAAATGAGTGCCCATCCCGTTTATGTGTTTTCTTTGTTTGTGTGGTCGTCATTTTGGCGCAAAATTGACTAATGTTTAATTGCAAACATGCACCAACTATCCCAACAGCGAGTTCTACTAGATATGACGGCACTGCTGCACATGTAAACAACAACAGCACGTGCAGCCGCCTTAGAACTGTGAAAAAAGCAGCGTTATACAGTGCCTCAGAGGAGGCACTTTCAATATATTTCTTGGTAAATAAAGGGCTTAATAAGCATAGGACCTTTTTTCTGTGCTCATGACATGCTGTTAGGGGTGATTTCATGCCAAACGCCCAGCCATTTGGCGACCATCTCAAATGCATTAGAAAAATATTGTGCTGATTAACTGTATTGAAAGCAGTGAAACGGTAGGATATTTCGCAGAGAAAAAATGTTCGGTCACGTGGTTGCCTTCGGAACTTTCCGGAATGTCGTTTGGGTGTTTGTGAAAAATTTATTTCAAAAGTACGTTCTATAGCAAACTTGGCCTACATGTTGAGTTAAGGTTCTTGTGTAAGGTGTTTGAAGCTCAGTAATATTATTGCAATTATACTGGCACATTTGCTTCCAAGAATTAATCCAAAATGTGTTATGTTTGCAATTTTTTTATTGCATACTCAGTTTGTATGAATATCTGAGTAGTGAATACTTACTCCACGCAAGGTATACTTTGATAAAAAAATATTTGAGGACCTCTCAAGCTGGTAAACATTATGAAAAAAAAATCATAAATTTTACAAATCGTAATTTTGTCCATATTGAGATGCGATTACGCCATGTGGTGGCTCAACTAAAAATTACCTTTAAACATAAATTGAAAGCAAATAACAGTTCTTTTCATATACCATCATTACACTTTTTGTTTAGGGAAGAAAATATTTTTTAGCATTCCCATTGGCGCCTATCTTCCTAATTTGGTCATACGACAGCTGCCGCCTTGAAATTTCCTATTTTCATAAATGGGAAAGTTCAAAACTTATTTTCTTCCTTAAAACAAAAATATGTAATGAAAAACAATTGGCATATGAAAATACCTTTTTTTCCTTTCGATTTAGGTTTGAAGGTCATATTTATTTGGACCGCTCGACAGTGGCAAATCGCGTCTCAATACAGACGAAAATGACGATTCTGCGAAATTTGTAATTTTTTGTCGTAATGTTTAGCAGCTTAAGAGGTCTCATAATATTATTTCCTCAAAATATACCTTTTGTGTAGTTATTATTCATTTACTCAGACATTCATAGAAAGTGCAGTATTACAATAGAAAAAATGCAAATATAACACATTTTGGCTAAGTTCTTGAAGGCGTGGTAGGATGAAGAAAGTGTTTAACAGTGCAAACAACAAGAAGGAAAGAAGACACGAGAACAGAGCCCTGAACATACAACCAAAGTTTATTGCAAACCAACTGCAATATATAGAAAACAGAATCTGCACATAACCATCGCACCATAAGCAGAATTGCACATACATGCACCATACGGCCTACCTTATCAACAACCAGTCATATAAGTGGACCCAGATAACTAACTTTACAGCAGTTAAGAAAAATTGAGGGGTACACAAACACAGGAGCACAAGTTGTTGAATATAGAAGGCCTCACTAATCTCGTGCTTGCGCCGATTTTTATATCCCCCGTGATCAAACACTTGTCAAGAATTGGCTGACAACAAGACTTATTACAATGGTCTGCCAAGTGGCTGGGAAGGAAACCTTTTAGAGATTTAGCGTGCTCCCTCAACCGATCATTCATGCATCGCCCTGTTTGGCCAATGTCCACAAGTAAATAATATCTTGTAGAAAATCGCTAGAACACATTCAACATGGCACATAGCGTGTTTCTTAGTGCCTGCTTCTTTCTTAGGTCCTTCACTGTTGACCCTGCGACATAGGCCAGCGAGCTTGTCGCGTGCGCAGAACGCAACTCTTACACTATTTTGTAGCGTTAGCTACACTGGCCTCGATGAGCCAATTTCGCGTGGCACTGGTCTGCGCATGCGCAATGATACTCCACCGCCGCCGCGCGCGCCTCGCCGCCGGTGTGTGCGCAATTCGATGCGCTGCGCAGACGATCATTGGTGTCACACACTGGAGCCGGCACCTTTTCCAGCGACCTTCTTTAGCCTATGAGAAACTTCGTGTACGTAGGGAATAACAGCCTTGCTAGAATGAGGCTTGTTGAGTTAGCTGTTGCTTTGTGTCTTATCAGGCAATCTTAGTGACGTTAGGAGAGTCTCGGCAATAGAAGTTAGCAGAGGATTAAAAAAGCCTGCTTGTTGAAGGCGGTGAACTTAGAGCGAGAAACTGCACTCTATCTGGCGGTGACAAGAGCCAGTTAGAATTGCCTTTAGGCAAGAAAAAGCGATGCTTCACTTGACTTGCTTAGAATGGGTGGGCGTAAAAGAAGGCTTATTCTTGAGCAAGGTTCGTACCGCCAATATACATGGTCAACCAAAAAAGCATTTTCAAGTATAGGCATTGTAACTTGTCGTCATGAATTAAACTCCGACTTTAGTTGCAGTTTCTTCATTTCACGCTGAAAAACGTCAAATATCTCACCAGTGCAGATGTGTGCATTGGCTGATGGTTAGCACCGGTTCTTTGTTACCTTTTACTCGTGCGGTATGAAAGAAGTCTCATGGCTAACTTCGATCACACGAGTACAGTTAAAGTGTTCGGCTACGCTGACGACTTTTTAGTGTTTTACCGCATCGATCAATCTGACCCTCGGCGAACCCCCCATGAGATATTTGACGTTTTCGGGCGTGAAATGAAGAAAACTAGATATAACGTCGGAGTTTATTTGTGACGACACCCTACGATGTCTACAATTAGAAATGCTTTTTTTTTGTTGTTGATCATGTATATTGGCGGTACGAGCCATGCTCAAGAAATAACCTACTTTTTAGGTCCGCCCATTCTAAGCTAGTCAAGTGAAGCATCACTTTTTCTGCCTAAAGGCAATTCTAACTGGCTCTTGTCACCGCCAGATAGAGTCCCGTTTCTCGCTCCAAGTTCACCGCCTTCAACAAGCAGGCTTTTCTAATCCCGAGCTAAACTTCTATTGCCGAGACTCTCCTAACGTCACTAAGAGTGCCTGATAAGAGACAAAGTAACAGCTAACTTAACAAGCCTCATTCTAGCAAGACTGTTATTCCCCTGCGTACACGAAGTTTTCCCAAAGGCTAAAGAAGGTCACTGGCAAATAGGTGTAAGGGTTGTGTTCTGCGCACGCGATAAACTCGCTGGGCTATGTCGCTGGGTCAACAGCGAAGGACCTAAGAAAGAAGCATGCACTAAGAACGCGCTACGTGCCATGTTGAATGTGTTTTAGCGATTCTCTACAAGATATTTTTTTACTTTTGGCACGGTTACATTGGCCAAAACAGGGCAATGCATAAATGATCGGTTGAGGGAGCACGCTAACTCTCTAAAAGGTTCTCTTCCTAGCCACTTGGCAGGACCATTGTAATAAGTCTTGTTGTCAGCCATTTCTTGAAAGTGTTTTATCATGGGGGGATATAAAAATCGGCGCGATCACGAGATTAGTGAAGCCTTCCACATTCAGCAACTTGTGCTTACTGTGTTAGCGTACCCTCAATTTTTCTTAACTGCTGTGAAGTTAGTTATCTGGGGTCCACTTATATGACCACTTGTTGATAAGGTAGGCTGTATGGTGCATGTATGTGGGATTCTGCTTATGGTGCGTGGTTATGCGCAGATTCTGTTTTCTATATATGGCAGTTGGTTTGCAATAAACTTTGGTTGTTTGTTCAGGGCTCAGCTCGTCTCTTCTTTCCCTTCTTGTCCTTTGCGCTGTTAAGCACTTTCTTTGTCTACCATACAGCACCAACCAGTCGTATCAACGTATCAAGCACTTTGTTAGTTTTGGAGGCATATGTGCCAGTGAAACTGCCACTAATATTACTGCGCTTCAAACACTTTACACATGAACTTGTACTTAACATGTAGACAAATTTCGGTATAGAAGCAAGGAGCAGTACTTTTAGAACAAAATTTTGCACAAACAAGAATAAAAACGACATTCCAGTAAGTTTCATAAGGCAACTACGTGACCAAAAATTTTTCTTTCAGAAATATATTACTGTTTCACTGTTTTCGATGCAGTAAATCGTTACAATTTTTCGAATACATTTGAGATGGTCGCTAAAATAGCTGGGATGTTTGGCGTGGAATGACCCATTAGTGAATCAACCTTTTAAGCTGGAGACATCTAGGCCGTCTCCAGTTTATCATACAACTCTAACATTATGCATTGTACACAGTTTCTACATGCACTGCTGTTAATCTGATGGCAAACTGATACTCCTATTGGAAAAAAAAATAGGTATATAGAACACACAGCTTGAGATGAAGCCTTCCCATCAGAGGAATGTTCCTGAAATGTACAAGATATTTGGTGCACCCTATGAGTAGCGTCCACCACTGCTGCTACCCTTGAGTGAGGTCGTGAGCCCGGAACAGCTGCTTTCATGTTGTGATGAAGAGTGCACTGCATCGTCAGCACCCAGTCCATCGTAGAAGACGTAGTGTGCTTTCCTTTCAACATTCTGCATGTAAGAGATGCGCAACATTCAATTAAGCATTTAAAAAATACTGGGAAGAATCAGAACCTCATTATGATGTGTCATATAATAAAAAGCTCCAGCTTCCCCACCTTCAGCTTTACCACTATTCACTTTTACATTTACAAGCATCTGTGCATATTAGTGTACGAATGCAAGTGCCATGTTTGAGTCTACATCATGGTCGTGGTGAAAAAGTGCTTCTCTCTTGAATCATGCACCTACCAAGAAGTTTGAAATATACTGGGATGCTCACATTTCAGCGTTTTTACCAAGTTTTCTTGCTTAGCTAGAATACCCTAACCAATAGGC
This sequence comes from Rhipicephalus annulatus, assembly GCA_013436015.1. NCBI lineage: Eukaryota > Metazoa > Arthropoda > Arachnida > Ixodida > Ixodidae > Rhipicephalus > Rhipicephalus annulatus. The sequence continues at coordinate 337,076 of WOVY01001980.1, read as the reverse complement.
CAGTACAATGGGTGATACAAAAATTTATATAAACCCCTTAAGACAGAAAAGTAGCAATATTTATCATTTACTTTGAAGTATCGTTTTGTAGACATGTACTCATCACTGACGTACAATCTACTGTGTGAAACTAGTGTAAAACATCGAGCAAGCCCCAATCTGAAAGGATCAACAGCACTTGTTAAATGACAACTGCTGCTGGAAACACAGCACTGTGTATTTGTGGAAGCTCATCTCTATATTTCTTCTCCAGTTACATAAATTTGGTGTACTGGATAATTTTATAATATGTCTTTCACAGGTTGCTTATTGGTCAACAAGATGATTACTTTAGCCCTTGAGCAAAACTGACTACTTTAAAAAATCAATAAGACGTGCTAATCTTATTCTTCGAGTGCATGCGTAAGCAGGTAATTCGCAGTTGATTTTTCTTTTAATTCATAAAAACAGCCATGCAACAGATAATGTATCACAACTAAGTTAAATATATGCTCAATAAGCTCTGAACTGCTGGACTATAAATATGTATAATTAAAAAAATGCACGACTTATTGGAGAAGTAGCTAACAGGAATATATGCATGGAGGGCTTATTAGTTGGATCAGTGTGTTATCATTCATAAGGATGAAACCTGCACAGACAAAATGCATGAAACAGACAAGAACTGTTAGATCTGCCTGCTTTCATTTACAGCCACCTGTGTCGCCATCCTCATTTCGTTTTTCGCGAGCGTGTTCTTTAGTGGCTAACTATGCCTACACCATTATCATCTGTGCTGAATCAGCTTAACTGAAAGTTTTTTGTGGGTGTTTGTTGGTACACTTTGGCTAAGCTTTCATATGTAACCACAGCACCAAAACCCTACACCAAAGTATACAGGAATATTCTATTCTACAATATTCTATGTGCCACACTACAATGGTGCAAAAATGCAAAAAGATGTGCGCAATTGAGTGTGGCTGTTCAATCCCTTATTAAAACACATCAATATTTCTATATCCTGATTATCTACGATATACTAGTATAAATATAAACAAACCTAACAAGGCATAAGAAGCGCAAATCGCTGACCAAACAAGGTACATCTAAATTTTTTGGTTAGCTGCACGATTCGTAACAAAACACATGTCACGCCACTGCAAAGCGCAAGCATCAAAGGGGTACTGATACAAATTTTAAGTATTTTTGGATTCTTGATTTAAATAGCGTATTTACTCGTATTAAAAACGCACTCCTGTGTTCAGTCACTGAAATCTGGATTTTTTTCTCCCGCGTAATAAACGCGCCCTATTTGTCCACTGTAGTCCCGCTAACTGACAACTGGCGCCTCCTTTACTATTGATCTGATTCATTTTATTATTATTATTATTATTATTATTATTTATTATGCCATCTCTTTCGCCCACCTCGGCGTGCTCACCCCCCCCCCCCCATTTTTCAACCGCTGCCGCATGCCGTAAGGTCTATCTGCGCGCGACACCCCCCCCCCCCCCCCCCCGTTTTCTTTAACCATGCGCGACAGCGAGGTTCACGAACGCTGCGACTGTTGAGACATCGCAGCTGATAAGCACACAGCGAGCGAAGGTCACGCCGGCGCCAAGAGAGGGTCGCTTCCTGCAATGACGAGTATCGCGGGCAAATCGGGAGTTGGCAGGCAGGCAGGCAGGCAGGCACGCACATTTTCACTTCGTTGTTCGCATGCACGAAAGCTTACCTTTTCCGCAATAGCACGAAATCTAAAAGCGTTCTCCATGTAGCTCCCAGCGTACACTCCGCTGATTGCTTGATCGGAAACACTCTGCTTGCGGCGTGCACAAGCTTCAACGAAAGCCGTTGACAGAGGAGACACACTCCGCCGCACCGAAGTTGTTTTGTAGTTGCCGACGCGCCACAGATTGCAGTGACTCGTACTGTACCTACTGTAAGCGCGAGTTGAACTGTGCAAGCCGTATAAGTACACATCCTGGACAAAGCAAGTGATTAGTAAAATAATAAACCACCGTCAGCCTGCAGCAGACACGCATACGACATGTTACCACCCAATTCAAAGTCTGCCTGTTGACGATGGCGATGCGCAGTTGCCCCCGAGACCTCAAAACCGAAACCGAAATTCATAGCAGCACCGTTTTTTGATATAATTTCCAAGCTATGTCAAGCCTCCAAGATATAGTGTAAATTTTATGCTTGACAACATATTTATTTGCTTGCAGAGCTTCGAAGTCGTTTTTTTTTTTGCCACTGACGTGTGTGGGTGACAAGTGCGTAGCCTTCGTAATGCTCATTTTTCTTTTCCCGTGGGAGGCGTGATCATGGCGTTCTTTCGACATTTTGGAGTCAAAATTTGTTATTTGTGCAACATAGATATAAATGAAAAATTAGGGAAGGGCGGCGGGGAGGTTGTTCTATATTTTACATAACTCCACCCCTTTCTTATGTTCGTTTGAAGAGCTTGTTTTATTCGAAATGGGGCAAATCTAGAACCGAAAAAAGCTGCCTTGGCATATACATGCTATCAACGTTTTTCTAGAACAGTGATAAGTATAAAGAATGTTTTAATTTTACCGCTTTAGAGGAAAGGTGAACGTATGTATGAGCCTATTGAGTGTCATTGGTGCTACTTTCGGGTCAGGATTTGGCCCATTTCGCACAAAAGAATGAAAGCTCCAGATTTGGTTTTTTAAGTATGCAATCACAGGTAAAAATGTACATGCAAGTGGGTCAGGCCCCCTTTTTTTTCTCTTTCTATCCCCCTGCATGCATGAATCCTAGCAACACCCCCGCTGTGCTATTAGCTTCTTTTAAATAACACTCTGCCATTCAGCAAAAACCTGGCGACTAGGCTTTTTTACCGACAAAATATGAATGACGCTTGCTTTTATTTCAAGTCTTAAATTGTGTGTGTGCATAGCAATGTGCGATTATCAGTGCATTGTAACGCCACAGTAACAGCTATTAATTACAATGCTGCAACTAGTCAACTATTCTCCATTCTTGTGGCACGGGTACATTGCACTAGTGTTGTCTAAGATCGTTCACGTGTATATTAAGTGACGCGTAAGCGTTGATATCAAGGATATAAAAAAGAACAGTAAGTGCCCACAGAGTGGTGCATACCATTGTACGAGTTCACCCGTGCTTAGCGGATGTGCGCTAAGCTTGTCCTGCGGCGCGGCTTGCGTGCACAGCAGCTGCATTAGAGTAAGCTTAGCCTGTTATTTGTAAACATGCCTAGTTCCACGGCAATGCGAATGCTGCAAACATTCAATTCGAACTCATCCATGTTCATGGATCTAAATATAACTCACTGAATAAATCAGGGACTTGTGTATTGATGCGAAATACTTCAGTGTGAGGAAATATGTGGACCCCCATTAAAAAATTGGCCCCGTATCTGCATGTTTCTGCAAATGTCGTCGAAAGACGATAGTCTTGCGTGTGGAGAGAGTGAACAGGACATTTATTTGGTGTTCTGCGCAAGAAAATCGGTGAGTGGTATTCTAGAGGCACTGCCTTTGAGTGCCTCGAGCGTGCAGCGGAGGCGAACGAGCACGTCAAGTCACGTCACAAATGAGACATGAGCGTCATCTGGCAGTTTTCTGAAAAAAGAAACAAACCGCATGACTCTGAGACGGGTGTGCGCGCCCATCTCAGAGGTGAAAAGGTGTAGAACGCAAGGCGACGGTAGGTGCCACCACCGAATCGTCTTAGAAAAGCGTTGGAAACACTCCCCGTTCCGTGCAATAATTGCATGGTCAGCGCAGCGTGATAAGCGCTACGGTCCTTAAAATTAGTTATGTATGCTTTTTCTAGTAAAATATGCACATGCAGAATATATACGTGTTGTAATGGTGCCGCAGACATGCGCAATAATAGCTTTTTAATTGACGATTGCACAAGCATGAACGCTCAATCTTGAGCAACATTGGTGGGCGCTGCGGATGGGGTCGGCCGTTTCAAGTACCAGATGCCGTATAGAATGGACAAACAGACAAATGTGCAGGCGGACAGACAGACAGACCAAACTTTTTGCATCGAAGGTCCCCAAGAAAGAGTATCGTTTTTAATAAACCAGGAGCTCTGGTACGAAAAACTTAGTGTGATTTCAAATGAGAAAGCGCGCATGATAGCCTGTCGAAAACCATGTGTAATCGTTTGATGTTATGTTTAAGCGCAACCTAATCTCTTTTATCGGTGTCTCTGTGAGAAGTAGGGAAGAATGTACATGAGCGGCAGCAAAATATTTTTAGTAAGAACCCCAAAAACGTAACCCATGAATTAAGTCGTTGAACATGTGAGAAATGTTCTGAATACTGTAAATAGGCGGTGGTATAATAGATATAATACATAGCACGATATATTTTGGGGAATGATACGGGAATTGAAAACAAAGGCCAAAACATCGATATTTTCACCAGAACTTTGGCATGCGGTTTGATTGCATCCGTTGAGATGTGATATGTGTTGATGCTCTAAACTATATGCATATATGATAGGTGTAACATTCAAGAAAACACGCTTGGGTGTAATTTGCAAACATAAACCTATAGAACACCTAAAAATGACAAATGGGTGTACAGAAGGTGGAATTGCAGAAATTACACCCGTGTGGATAAATTTGGCAGAAATAATAGGTGTAATATGGGTGATTTATTGAAAAATCCACCCTTAAGGGTGTGAAATGATTTGCAGTGTAGGCGCTATCGACATACTAAGGAGCTTGTATACCGACGTCGGTACTAGCACCTCACAACGTCGACGGCTCCTAGCCCTGTTAAAAAACATGAAAGAGCTCTAAATCTAAAATTAGTACAGTTCTATTGAAAACTGCAAAATACCACGCAACAAGCTTTCTTTTGCTTCATTACACGTGCGCCTCACATAGTTGAGCCTCACAAAAGCTGAATTTCGCATCGATTTCCCTCATTTTTTTTTTTCATTTCGCTTGTCTGCTACAATAAAATTCAGCTATGGGCTAGTGCACTGGGTAATGAAAAAAGAAGGTGCACACCTAAATAACCAATTCTTTCAATGGAGGCAAAATGATTAACGCTCATGCACTTCAATTAGGAAGACTCGACAATTGGGTGAGTTGAAATTGGTTATGCATCTTTGAAATGGGCGGCGCCTTAATCGAGGACACAAGATGATGGTGCGCATCCCTTATCTACAACTTCTGGAAGACAGTGCTGCTTGCGATCATTGCGGCAGCGATGAAACGATAGAGCACGTTCTCTGTCACTGCCCGCGTTACAGCGTGCAAAGACGGCATATGCCATGGCTGCTGCGTTAGCTCGCCTTGACGACAGACCCTTGTCAGAACAGTCAGCCTTATTGAATTTTTTGTGTGGTATTGGCCTATTGAATAGGCTATAGCACCCCAGCTCAATTTTTTTTCTCTTTCGCGCGTCTATTACACTCTTCTATTTCTTTCCCATCTTTATTCCCCATTCTCCCTTCTTTTACTGCAGGGTAGCCAACCGGTTGCTCCAATTCCTGGTTAACCTCGCTGCCTTTTTCTCATTCTTTTCTCTCTCTCTCTCTCTCTCTCTCTCTCTCTCTACAACTTTTCCTTGTGTCCTCGATTTCTCGAGCCACCCATTTAGAAGATGCATACTTCAATAAGGCTTACGGTAAGAAACCTGGGGGACCGGGGTGAGGGGGAGGTCCCATTTTTGGAACCCCCCACTACGGCGTCTGTCATATCGTACCGAAGTTTCGGGACGCGAAACCACCCAAATAGTACATAACTAACCCTAGAACAAACACGCAATCTTTAACTACCTCTAACGTTCCAGCCTTATCCGAATTTATAGCAACATCACAAGAGAGATGATAAATTAGATACCGATTTTGACTGCGTACACAGCGCTGGTCAAACAACAGGCCACTTCAACTGCAGAAGGGCTGTCCGAAAAGAGAAGGCAAAATGAAAACAGCGAAATTACGATCACGGAAGAGGATAAGAGGAGCGTGGCGCTCTCATGGGATCCAGGTGTTGCTTGTCAAGGCGGGCTGCGCCTGGTCAACGCCAAGAACCGGTGGTTACACAGCGCGTCGTACAACAGGGGCGTAACCGTGTACCACGAATACACAGTGACGGGAACGAAACTGGACAGGAAGGTGGGGGGTCCTTCTGACGCACCAGGTGTGAGGACCGTTGATCTCGAGATGAAGCCAGGGACGCTAGCCGACGTGGCGACCACTGTGACGTCACGGTAGTGTCAGGTGGTGCGCTGGATGTAGACTTACGCGCATTCGCGTTGGTCCACACATCCACACACAGAAAGAATAAAGCTTATATTCAAAATAGTAAATGTCGTTCTTGTGGTAGGACTGCAATAGTCCGGAACACCATTAAATTTCACCGCCATCCGGGCTCGGCTAACGAGAGTTTATCTTTGTTCTGGGTACGACCTTGAAAGGACCACCTACAACTCGAATAGTTCGAGATTATCTTTGGCTGGCTGATATTGAAGGATTTTGTTGGCACGCCTAGACTATGTGGTATAAATCAGCAGCGCAAATGCTGTCCCTAGAGACATCTGCACTGACTGAACTTCCGCGCGTGCTCTCGGATAATCCGAAGTAATTTAATTTCTTCGCTGAGCTATTACACGTTTATATGAATGCTTGAGCATGGTTTCGTCTGCATGTGCTGCGTGCAGAGTCGTGCATTAGCGAGCTGACCATTTTAAGTAAGTGAGAGCACTCTACGACTACCGTTCGCCTTCTACCACCGTTTTTCACGATTTCAGTTCATTCCCTAGGGTACCAAGAGTAGCCCGTGCAATCCAGAGCTCGGCTTTCGAATTATCTGGCACAAAAGCCAACTGCAAAAAAAAGAAAAAAAAAGGACACATGCACGCTGACATAAGACTTTCTATGGGACAGACTATTGAGTAGCACGAAAGAAACAGTGAACCCGGCAACGTTACCTTGATCGCCTTTGTGCTATAGCTAAACCAAATGAAAGGGGGTGTTCCCGTCCTAAAGTTAGATCACCTCTTCACCGTGTCACGCCATAAATTTTGACAGAGCTGTACACAACTTTCGCATTTTAGAGTTGGTAATTATCACCATGTGATGTCGTTCTTGTGAATCCACGTCGAATATACCTTTCCTCTCGAAACTAGCCATTATATTGTTACAAGAACTGGCACTGGCACGTAGCAATATTTCGAAGCACATTGCCGTATTCCAGCCCCATAGTGTCCAAATCGGAGCATTTTCTTCGACAGTGGAGGGTTCCTACCCAAATCGCGGGTGAGCAACGACATGGAACTGTGCTGAACGCACCATGCCAAGCGCCACTGATGTTGTAACGTGTTCGTGACGTTGAAGAAGGCAGCAATATAGACGCTTTTCCGCAGCTAGTTCTTTAAGAAAAACTAGATGGCGCCACCGCACTGAAGCCCCGTGGCCTTCTCCACGGCGGCGCAGCTGCTATGTCGCGTGTGGCGGACGTTGCCCTGCAGCCTACGGCGAAAAACGGGCGGCGCGGACTATGCGCTGCCATTAGATTAGGTCATCAGATCACGTGTTCAAACCGGGCAGCGCCCATCCGCCGCTGCGGAAAACCATCTATAGGATGGTTCCAGAAAAAACTTTCTACTTTGAGCGAAATCGTAGCCGGTAAACGAAAAGCCACGCTACAAGTAATACGCGCTTTAGAGTCGTCTGCAAGCTTAACACGATTTCTCCGCAGCGCGTCCTGAAAACACTTTGACTGTTGCTAGCGCCGAGTAACTTTGGATTCTATTCCGAGCCGATACTCATGCATGCTGACATACTATTCAGGCATAGCGAGTTATGCATGGAGCGTTCGTGCTAGGCTTGCTGACGATGTACACTGATAGTGGCAAACACAGCGTCCGTCGTCAATAACCTGACCCTCGGCGTTTAACAATGTAGCCATCTAACCTTCCAGTATTTTTGCTGGCACTCGCGTAGGCTCTCGAATGAACTCGACTATACTTGCGTCCTGCGTGTAATATTAACATAATGACCTCAAGTAATCGCGAAGCCTCCCAAGTATCGCGGCGCAGTCAGCGCCGAGGTTTGCTACCTAATAATACTAGTAGGCAGATAATAAACTAAAGATATTACTAAAGATAGTAATATCTGGAGTTTTTCGTTCCCAAAACTAAGATATGTTGAGCCTTGTTTATCTTGTTAAACAGAACCAAATCCAGTTCGCGAGGCGCGCACAAGTGGAGTGCTCCGGAAATTTCAACTATCCACTGTTCTTTAACGCGCCCTGACATTGCCCAGTGCAAGGGCCTCTACCATTTCGTCTCCATCGCCACAGAATCGAACCCGCGACCTTCGGGCCAGCAGCCGAGCGTCGCAACCCAACCATGGCGTACGAGTACTGCCGACAGTTCTTGCGGTCGGAACGCAAAAGCAAATCAAGAAGGCGATATAATCAAAGCAGCAGCGAAATGCTCCGGGTTTCGCGTTTCCATCCGTCCACCCCGTCTTCCATCATGTTCACTTACCGCTATCAATTAGCACTTCGCCCAGGTGCACTCACAAACCACGCACGCGCGATGAGAGAGCGATACCAATCGAGGGAGTCTACAAATGCAGATGCCAGATGTTGTTGAACGTCGCGCTTCCATGATCCCTGCAGATCGATCGCGATCGACAACGACCCGCTTAGCCGAATGACAAGAGCTGAGTAATAGCGCGTACGTGATTCCTGCAGCCAGATGCCCAGCGAGTCGAGCTTTTTTTTTTTTACGCGCCTAGCAGAGATTACACGGAAGTGGTCAGTCTCGGCCGGTGTAAGCGGCTCGTTACCGCGGCCATCCCGACCAGAAATTACAGAGCCCACAAACTACGCCTCCCCCCTTCCCCCCCCCCCGAATGTTGTTCAAAGTAAGCCAACGTACTTCCTTCGTTTTTGATTTGGCTTTCCTTTCTCATAGGACTTAAGCAGCAGTAGAGCCGAGTCTAGACACACAGCCACAGTAGACCATAAGGTAATAGCTTGCTGAAACAGAAAATCACAAAAAATGAGGGCGTCTAACCATCATACAGAAGGAACAAACAAAAAGTGGGCACGTGGGCGGGTGGCAGGCGATGGTGGGCGGCGAGCGCCAGGGCGAGGAAGAGGCGGCCCCGGAAGGCGTGTTAGACGCAGGGGAGTGGTTACGTGAAGGAGACACGAGATGCACAGTCAAAGGCCGTGTCTAGTTATCCCGTGCAAAATGAATGAACGAGGCGGCTGTTTGGTGGCCGCAGATGCGAGATCAAGTATACCGCAACTCGAGGTGCCACAGTAAGTACAGCGAGCGACGCAGCCAGGAACACGAGTGAGAGGGTGGCCACGGAGGGGGAGAGGGACGCTGGATGGTCAGACGTGCCGACGGCGATTGCAAGGGGGATGGACTGTACCGTAACATATCGCGTGTATCTATAACTCTCATAATTAGAATACCTGGCGTTTCACGTACCGAAACCACGATATGATCACGACTAGGCCGTAGTGGACGGCTACGGAAAAGTCGATCCTTTGGTATTCCCTAACCGTCATCACGCAGGTTATAGAATACATCTACCACTTTGCGCCCCCAAAAAGTGCCCGCTGCGAAATGGATCGAACCGGTGACCTTTGTATCATCAGCCGTGCACCGTAGTCACTATAACCGCATCGGCGGACAATATTCTGGCTAGACGTTATCGGGGCCGTGCGATAGACCCATTATAAGAAAACCGTCCTGATAAGGCTGTCGAAAAACGTTTAGCCATTGCTCACATAAAAAAAAAAACGCTGACACTCGTACACGCCCTGGATACGTGAACGAACTACGAGATGCGCAAATACCTTATTGATTGATTGATCGATTGATTGATTGATATGTGAGTTGAACGTTCCAAAATCACCGTATGGTTCTCGAAACCACGATATGCATTACATGCCTGTAAAAATATGGCGGAAAATACACGGTACATTATATGCGAAGGCTTACGGTTGTATGGACGCTGGCGTGGCACGCGCCGTAAAAGTCTGCAGACGTAACAGAAAAGCTGCACGCGCGAGAGTAGCAGCTTGACAGGATCCACTATTCTGACCACTCAAAATGCGCCAGGTAAAAAACAAAAACACAAAAACACTCCAACAACTAAAGGAGAAAACACAAAACACCCTTGCTGCGTGTTCAGCAGGCGAGAAAAGAAAACTTAAGAAAACAATCCCTAATATTGTATCTCCTTTCGTTAACAAGTAAAAGACAAAAAAACGTACAGGGGGTCAGCCTTAAGCTGGTGGGTGCGCATGCGGCGAGCCACGAGGTCAGTAATTACGGGTTTTCGCGGGTGGTAAGAACGGGAAACAAAACGGCCACCGGTGCCAATTTTCGAGGCCCGGCCGCAGCTGGTCAAACATGTGTCCGCAGCGCGCGTGCCGGTCGCACGAACCAACGGCGGATCATAGCAAACTTCCGTTGACAGCATGGAGCTTGCAAGAAAGAAAGAAAGAAAGACATAGATAGATAGATAGATAGATAGATAGATAGATAGATAGATAGATAGATAGATAGATAGATAGATAGATAGATAGATAGATAGATAGATAGATAGATAGACAGACAGACAGACAGACAGACAGACAGACAGACAGACAGACAGACAGACAGACAGACAGACAGACAGACAGACAGACAGACAGACAGACAGACAGGCAGATAGATAGATAGATAGATAGATAGATAGATAGATAGATAGATAGATAGATAGATAGATAGATAGATAGATAGATGTCCCGCCGAGGTGGTCTAGTGGCTAAGGTACTCGGCTGCTGACCCGCAGGTCGCGGGATCAAATCCCGGCTGTGGTGGCTGCATTTCCGATTGAAGCGGAAATGTTGTAGGCCCGTGTGCTTAGATTTGGGTGCACGTTAAAGAACCCCAGGCGGTCGAAAATTTCGAACCCTCCATTACGGTGTCTCTCATAATCATATTGTGGTTTTGGGCCATCAAACCCCACATATCAATCAGATAGGTAGATGACAAAAAGGTTAGCCAGATGAACTTTTGTTGGTTACCGTGTGCTTAGAAAGGGGAAATTGGATGTGAGAGGATAAACGGGAAATGAACTTTGCAACGGCACCCTAAAGTCATGACAATAGAGAAGCTTTAGAGAGGGAGACATCTATCTGCCCGCCCACGCACGCACGCTCTCGCGTTCTTTAGTACTCCCAGCTACGCCCGCGGAGAATACAAGTGAACGCAACAGCGTGCGTATGCTAGCGTTTCGGGGCACCGGCAATAAAACTCTCTGATACCACTGCGTAAATCAAACATCTCCACGTAGCCACTGAACTGTCACAACGTGGTACTCCTGTCCAGCTTCCCCAAGAAGCTGCAGCAACTTCCTCGGAGAGGCTCGCGTTGAAGTCGGAGAAGGCCAGTCCCCTCAGTTTCGTTTTTGAGGTACGCTGAATGTTTACCCAGACTTAAGCTATTTGTATGAGAGAGGTATTTAGCCGACAAGAACCGCATCGATTATGAGCAATACCATCAAGGCACCGCTTTTCCTGAATTCTGAGAAAAAAAGGAAGACTTGCATGCAGCTGCGTGACCACGTGAAACAACCGACGCCTGTTGGTACGCACCAATCTTAGATGACAAGGTCTGTAAATGTACATTTTCACCTAAACGGGTCCTTCTTTTGCGCTAAAAAAGCGTGCGTACGTCTTAATCGTTCAAACAGGACACGCCTCTTAACGTCTCTGTTCCTTGCACCCATTCATTTTCTGTCCCCTTTTACGTGAGTCCGCCTATTTGACGCGGCAATCCATCTTGGACCCGGCGCGCGCGACATGCGCGTAGTTTGCAATTAAAATTGCGCGGGCTACCACACGCCTGGCAACAACGCGGTTACACACGAGTCCTTCCTGCTTACTGTACTCACCAGGCAACAACACACCGAGAGGCTGAGGAAGCTGCAGTTTCGAAGCGATGCGTCGTTGTTGCTTTGTGTGCTGTACTTCGCCGACCACCTTGCAGAGCAAGAAGCCACTCCCCCTCTCTTCTGTTTTAAGGCAACAATCGAAGCAGGCGTTCGACAGACAGCAACTGCAACGTGCTTTCCGTAAGAACAAAAAAAAAAACGTACAAACAAACAGAGCAGGCTTAGAGAACTGACAGCGTACGCGCGCGCGCGCGTCTGGTCTTGCAGGGCTTAAGTCTAACGAGACCTAATTGAGTCCGCCCGGTCATCATGAGAAGGTGCCGCCTTGCGGCCCACCTCTATAGCCTATCTTTGTATACTTTGCGGCCAAGCTATAGAGTGAGCTAGACTCGAAGAATCACCGCTGCTGCGTGTTCCTTCGTTTTCATTTTTTTACTTTCTTACGGGAGTGTGTGTGATGATTCTCGAAGAGCGGGCAGAGCATTAGTTTTGCAGAACGTGCACCAGATGTCGCCTCAATTCATCTGCGCACGCCGCCTGGTGGTGTGCACCATCGCTAAAGAAGAGAGCGCGGTGAAGATGAAACAAGGAGGTGTTACCAAAAAAGCAAACGAACGGAAAATGGTGTTCAAAATGCGAGTATCGGTGGAAAGTACGGAAAATGAGTGGTAAAATGTGCCAATATGCCCGCTGCCCTTTTTTTTCGTTTATTGTTTGAGGGAATGCGCACGTTGAAACATTGTACTTATTAAAGAGACCGTCTGTTTTCTGAGCGAGTCAGGCGGCATAGCGCGCGTGATGTTCATAGAGGCGGCTAATCCCGGGATTAACGGTCGACTGAGCCACGTGGATGGCGTCCGATTTCACCTGCGCGCTGATACACAGCACGAAGCCACGGTAGTGGCGATGACCCCCAGGTGCGTGTGCTAACACGGCAAATGTATCCAGCCGAGGATTTTTTTTTTCAGTTTCTGCTCACTCAAAGACAGACAGAGAGAGATGGAAAGAAATCAGAAGCTGTCTGAGCACAAGAAAAAAAAACGTACATTTTATTCCATTTAGAAGGGTGCTGATAACTTGAACATTAGTCAACACTACTAATACAGAGTGCTTGCCAAGCAAAGTTCTCGTTCGCTCGCTTTCGTGCCGACCGGTTGTGGCCCCGCTATCTCCGACGACAGCGCAGCTCTGGCCGACTGGGCTCCCCTTACGCCATCTCTTGCCGCCGACATGAGCTCTCGCTGTGTGGTGCCTCGTCCTCGGATTTCTGCAATCGTGTCCATCTTTCCTATCTCCTCTTTACTTCCGTCGCTAGCTGTCCCTGCGCCTCGCTCTCTCCTTCCGCTCTGTATATATATACCTCACAATCCTATTCTTTTAATCCCTCCTTACCCCCATCCCCTCTGAGCAACTGTTGAGGTGTCGCACTTTGATGCAGACAGTTATGGGGCTCAGTTTTCTCTTCTTTTCTCTTTAGGAATCACATAAGAAAGAAAGAAAAGAAGCAGTTTCTTATAAGCACAAGTTTACGAAACACATTGACACACTTTGACAGAGTACAAGACATAAATCTCTGGGTGGAGTACAAAACAAGGTAATGTGTTTCTTATTCAATACTTGGGGATCTAAGAGTGGCGCTCACAATGACCATGTTGGTAAACTTGTGATGATGCATCAGCCTTTTAGATGCGAAGCAGCTTATGGCGGAGTTGAATCCGGTGAAGAGCGGCGTGACCACACTTACTGCGGACGCGCAACAGCTAGCACAAGTGCTGCCAGCACGCGCTAGCACGCGCTAGCGCGTTCTGCCCTATGTCAAGGGATCGGTACGACGCTTTGGCCTCTCCCTTTTACCCTCTCTCAAAAATGGCGCGATGGCGTCGAAGAACGAGATTCTGCAGACGCGCGATGAACCCACGTGCTTCGGCGTGGCATGCCCCAAGAAGAGTTCAGCACGAGAATCAGCAACAGTGACTACAGTGAATTCACGGTGTGCTCCATTTGCAAGGGCGTGTTAACATCGGGCAAGGTGCCCATGATGAAGGGAACTTAAAGTCGACCCGTGCGCTGATTCGCATGCTACTCATGGTTATTTAGTGGGAGCCGGTGTAATTTCTTCTCTATCGATTAACTGATCCCTGCACCCCTCCACCCCCTCCGAAAGCTTTTTACACCTACCGTGGTCTTGCACTGCCTCCGGTACCTGTACACCTTTGACCACGCGATCATGTCCTTCAGTGACGCCCTAACTACTTCACAAATTTTGACCATCTGTGACGCCATTAAGACGTCACCAAGGTGTAATCTCTGATCACATTACGTTTGCATCGTTTGTGCACACCTCTGCAGAAGCCGTAGAACTGGACATCGTAATACAGTTAGTAGCGCCGGAAATTCGACTGTTTACTTTTAAAGTGCAGTGTACTCATAGACGAGAGGCGAAAGGAATCTATCCGTTGTCACGCAGTTCCGCGAGCTTCGCCGCGAGGCCGAGAGGAGGCAGCACAATCACATCATCAGAACGTTTCTGAGAATTTCGCCGCAAGGGGAGCTCCAACGCAGCAGCCAATAGGAAGGCGCCGCTGGTGGATGGTCTAAAGAGGCCCGCCGACAGCACGCGCTTACCAGAGAACGGCAGTGCCAACGAAACGCGCATTCCGCTTTCGTGACTGCAGAGAGCATAGGAAGAACGCCCACGTCGTCTCGCTAAACAATCGGCAGTTGGCGCTTCACTTTATTCTCTTCCTCCCCCTTTTCAAGAACCGTATATTGCGCAGCAGATGTAGCATACCGAAACAATCTGGACAGCCAAATAAAAAGTCGTTGCCGTACAACTACGTTCAATGCACAACCTCACTATAGGAAAACAGAAAACAGTCGCCAAACGCAAGAACTTAAGTAAAACCCTTAAGTGACAGCCAGTGAAACACAAGGGGAAAGCCAGCGTCAAACCGTGCGGGCGATTTAATAAAAACTGCGGCGAAAAAAGAAACACAGGAACGGTACGTGCATTGCACTTTCCCAGCATTCACCTTGAGCGGAGCTGTTATCACTCGTGCGTTTATAACGGTGCATGAAAGTTGCCTTCGCGGTAAGCGAGGCCTGGTTTCGAAATCCCGAATCACAATTTGCTAACGCAGCCTAATTTGTGTTTCTCTTTACCGTCCCTTCGAGGAACAATCATAGCTGGCCTTACTTCCATCCTCCCAAGAAACATCACGCATGGCATTATCCCATCCAGCGTCCGCATCGGTTAGAGAATCGAGACAAGAGCGTACGCGGAGCGAAGAGAACGGGCGTCGCGACAAGAAGGCGATGGAAAGGGGAGCAATATTCTAAGCGAGAGACCGTGTGTTCATTATACGGGGACAAGGAGAACGATTTTCCTTCGCATCGAGAAGGAAGAAAAGGGTGAGAGGATGAAAATGAGAGCAAGGAGAACGCCTGGACGGTAAGAAGGAAGATAAACGAGTCGAAACAGCGGACGCAAAGTGGTGCGGCAACGAGGGAACAGAAAAACGAAAAAAAAGGGGGGAAATGGGGAGGAAAAGTACAAAGAGAGCGCGAAATCGAAGCAAGCAAGTCGGAGCCAGGAAAGCGTGTCCTAATGGGGTCCACAGCCGGCAGACACGGGCGCGCGCTTACATGAGCTATAAGACTCAAATGGGCAGAGGCGTCAGGAGGCAGCGAGAGAACGGGAGGAGGAAGAGGAAGAAGAAAATTGGGAAAGCCAAGCGAATAGGGAAGAAAGGGAGGGAACGAACGAGGGAAGCGAAACCGGTGCAACACGGGAAGCAAGAGCGTCACGCGAGAACCGAGCCTGTAGCCGTACGCGGCGTCTGCAGCGAGAGAACAAAAATTGGGAAAACGCGATTAGAGTATACTAGGGAGAAAAGGGAAAAATCGAGGGAATCGAGGGGGCGGACAGACACCGAGGAGGCATGCCGCGTGCTGTGCACGCACGCTGTTGCTGATGGAAACAACAGCTCGACGACGAAGGAAAATGCGAGAAAGCGGGAACGTTGGCAGAGAGAGAGGGGGGGATACTACTGAAAGCAACGCGACCGTGTGAAAGAGGGGAAATGGGGAAAGACGGCGTGGAATAATACACGGGGAGGTGTCGTCGGGATGGCGAGGAAGGCACTTGTCCCTCCAGCAATAGTTGCGAAAAAAAGTGGGAAAGGCTAAACGAGAAGACAACTAGAAAGCGGGAAAATTGGAGTCGAAAAGTGCAGTCTGGGCGTATCGAGGAGGGAGAACTCTTAGGGAAGAAAGGCTTGCAAGGTCTACGCGTTGGCAACTGCGTAGCGTCCGTGCTTGCTAGCACGCGTTGTATTGTGTGTGCGCGTTTTTTACGTGAGCCGTCGCGTTCACGGCCGCGCCCAGAACGGCGTGGCGCGACGGAGCATTATTAGAAGCCAAACGAGCAAATGTCGCTGCTTCCTGTATAAAGGATGAGCCGCTGCTGACCGGCCGGGTTCGTCCCGAATGTAGCAGCAGCCGACGCTGGCCACCCCTTTCGCGCGCGCGGCGGTGGTGGAGCGCTCATCAGGACACCATTGCCGACGTGAAAGCATTGTCTCCTCGCCGTCGCCTCCGCGTCATGGGCGCGAAACGCTTTTCCCCCTGATTCGAAGGCAAAAAGCTGGCGCGTCTATAGACCTCCCTTTCGAATGAAGCATGCTTTTCCCCATTCCCCCTATTTTATCACAACTTACTTCATTACTCTCAATTTACTTACTACCCCATATGGATGCGTACTTGTAACTTTTTATTGTTCGTTAGTTCTTGCTTTGATGTACCTTTCCTTGTTAAATTATTTATCTATATGTTTCTGTACATGTAGTTTTTTTCTCATCTACTATTGTTTGCACGAGTATGCTTTGAAGAATCACTATGGTGCGCTTTAGTGTTGCGTTGATGATGTTCTTGTATATGTATTTATGTTGCCTTGATACTGCTAAATCTTGCAACCACACTGTATGCTTTGAATCTTCCTTTCCTTTCTCCTCTCCTCCCCCTTGTAATGCTATGAGGTACTGTGAGTATGAATTATATAAATAAACCATTAAATAAACCATACCATAGCCCCGTCATTTTTATACCCATGCTCCTTCATGTGCAATATTGTGGTACATTCGTGTGGTTCTTTAATAGAGCTTTGAATGCTCTGGAAAACTGACGTGAAGGAGCGAAAAATCGTTACTATGAAAATAAGCAAACCAATACGTAATACGGAAGGAAGAACATGACTTACATACCCATGTTTGTAGAGATTCAAAGCTGTTGAACTCATCACTCTCAAACTCGGTACTAGAGTTCTCGAACGACGTCAAGAATGTGACATTATTCTGAATGAACTTAGCTTCAAACTACGTAGGCGAGAATCTTTGAGAAAGATTTCTGCCAATACAGACGTGTTGGTCTATGTACGTATACAGTGATTCGCAGTGACTTTAATTGCATGCGGCAACTTTGATGCTACAAGATTTGTTGGTCCGCAATATTTATATGAGCACGGATTACCAGCCAAATTGTAGCTTATTGGTTCTCGCACTGGTATACGCCATACTGCAGGAATGCAAACGTTTCCACTCCAACTACTCAGAAGACCAGTAACATTTTTTTGTGACAGCATACAATACGCATCCTAAAGCGGCATTACACTACGCCCTCCACTACGGCGTCTCGCATAGTCATATGGAGGTTTTGGGACGTTAAACCCCACACATCATTTAATCAATCACTTTCAACAGGACTCATGCTTACCAGTGAACCATATTCTCAGCCAATGGCAAAGTACCGCCTGTGCGTTCCATACCACGAAAGTGCTGTTAACCACGAGTAGTAACGGAACTTAGTAAACAGAGTGCACGCGCGCGCGCGCGCGCGCGCGCGTGTGTGTGTGTGTGTGTGTGTGCCTGCGTCACATAAGGAGAATAGACAACAACATCTCGAGCATTTCACATTAAAGCATTTCGCTATCACACACACACACACACACACAAACACACACACACACTCACACACACATACACACACACACTCACACACACATACACACGCACACACACACACACACACACACACACACACACATACACATGCACACACACGCACGCGCGCACACACACACACACACACACTCACACACACACATACACACGCACACACACACACACACACACACACACACACACACACACACACACACACACACACACACACACACACACACACACACACACACACACACACATCACACCGAGGCAAGCACTGCTTGCCCAGGCGTTTTCCCTTCTCTCCTTTTCTCGAAAGTGAGCTCGCTGCACCAGCTATGCTTGCTCGCCCTCTTCTTTTCATTCGACAATACCGACACGAGCTGCCGTCAAAGGTGGTTTTTCCGCACTAATAGTGTTATTGCGGCGAAGCGCACTTCACCCACTTTCCAGCGGGCTGGACAGAGAGAGTCTGGGTGCGCGAGCGGTAAACGCCGCATGCAAGCAGCATGTCAGCCTGACTGTATTCGCAACAAACAAACAAAAACCATAAAGAAAACAGCTGTTGAAATTACTTTCTGCAGGCGCTTCCCTTTCTTAACGTATTGAAATATTTGTGGACAAGGCCGCGGGATCTTATATGGGCAAGTGTTCACAGCGTTAAAATAGAAGAGAAATAAAGCATTATCTAGGTTTTAATTTATAGCAGACTACAAGACAAATATGTCAAAGTTTTCAGCTGGGCTCGTTCGCCACCCAAGCACTGTCTTTCAGGCACACATGTCACCCGCGGGAAGTATTTTCCAACGTGCTGATCACAAATTTAAGATTGGTCAACACTTTCGAATACTGAAGTAATGCATTTTGAAGCCCGAGTTAGCCATACTGGAATGGAATCCTCTTCCCAGTGATGCAGTTGAAATAGCGGGCCCTACTGTATTCAAAGACACTCCTCATGAAGCGTTAGGGGACGGTGAAACGTGAATGTTATTTGGTTTCACACTTTACAAGAAACATAGATAGCTGCTACATTCATTTTTGGACTTACTAGTGAAACCTTCATAGCTCAAGCTCGCCAAGTGATTGTTTCTCCCAACTCCGTAAAATAAAATATGCAATAGTGTCCGCAGAAATCGTCGACTCGACTCAAAGCTAATCCTCGGTTGCATCGACTGTGAATACAGATGTGAATTTAAAAGCAATCAAAGATAGACAGTCTAGGTGTAAACGAGAACACTCTGCCTATAGTATACATGACACCGGCCTATTCACACACATAAAACACCGGCGCTTTTGTGGGGCGTCTCCAGCACCCACTTATTCGCACTGTCTTATCGAAACTGCTGGCGCGCGCACGTAGGAAAAAAAAACACGATTGGGTTACAAAAAACAAAAGCAACGACAAAGCAACGACGAAGAGACTTCGAAGCGGCGTCAGCAGCAGCACGCTGGGACACACGCCCCCCCCCCCCCCCTGAAGAAGAAGAAGAAGAAGGCAGTGACCAACGACGCATCGCGGCGCGACGGCCGCTAGGCTATCTCTCAACGGAAGAACACCTACGCGACCATAAAGGAGTGAACGATGGAGACCGAGCAAGAAGGGAAAGGCAGAAAATAAAGACGCAAACGGAAAAGCAAGCTGAAGAAAGTACAGTGGAGCCACCTAGAATTACATAAACATGCTCAGACAACACAAAAAAAGAGGATTGACGAAATAGAAAAAAAAATGGCAGAGAAATGTGATGGGGAGGAAGTCGACGGGCGGGAAATTTATGGCGCTAAGCGGCCAAATTATTGCTTCTCCCGCAAGCAGCCTGGACTTCGCTTGGGGAGGAAAGGCTGTTGGAGAGCACCCGAAGTTGCGCCGCTGCTCCTGTCCCCTCCCTGTTCAGTAAAGGAAAAAAAAAACAACAAGGAACCGTACACAAGCAGACAGAGTGACCAGCTAACTCCCTCTCTCGTTCTTCTCTCAAACACTGAGCCTTCCATAGAATGTACCCGCAGTACTGTCGCAGTTCGCCAGTATACCGTGCCCACCAACCACCTCACTCTCGAAATCTACAGGACAAAAAAAATAAATAGTAGAGAAAGATATAGACAGATAAAAAGGGGAGGGAAAGGCACAGTAGCGTGATGATAAAAAAGTGCCCGGAGTATTAGGGAGCGGCGGTACCCGGTGGCACAAAAGATAGCGCGAGCACTAGCGCGTATGACGTCCGGATGCGAAAGAAGAGAGAGAGAGGTGGCGCGAAAGTGGTTTGAAATATCGCCTCTGCGAACGGTCAGTCATTATTCAACGGGTGAGTCCGCACGTAGCGACAGAGTAGCGACCGCCTCCCACTTGCGTCCCCCTTCCCTTACGCCTGATTACTTCGTTTTTTCTTTTGTTCCCCGAGTCCTTCGTTCAGTCCCGAAGCGACGGCAATAAGCACACAACGCACACAACGACGGTAATAAGCACACAACGTCTGTACAGTGAAGTATGGTACGTCGAACGACCCTCTTATGCCATCAGGCTGCCGCGTGGCGGCGCTGGTGCGAGTATGTGTGTTGTGTGAAAGGTGGCGTGCGCCCGTACAGACAACGCGTGTCTATGTGCAGCGTCTACTCGCATGGCCATGCGCATTCGCGCGAAGAAAACGCGCGCACGTGTGAGGAGCGTCACGAGAGCGGTTCGACGCTGGAGGTCACTCGCGACCGCGTCCCTACACTTCTCGCCGAACGACCTCAATCACTGCTTGTCCGGGGTTAAGAGCACGTCGATAAGAGGGAGGCTTGTTCCCGCGCTTTGCCCCGCGCTACATTGCTTGCATTAGTTTTTCCTTCTGAACTACGACGCCGTTTGAGCCCGTTTATCAGCAATGAAACAGTTTTTCGAAGGTCAGACGAAAAACTTGGGAACTTACAGAACTGGACTCAGTGCGCGTGTGGCGGGCAGGAGGCAGCGGTGTGATTTAGGGATGTCGCCACGTGTTGTTGGGACGTATGCTTGCCCCCCCCCCTCCCCCCCAATGGCGGAACGTGCGAAGACATCGTCGTTTTGGGCGCAACAAGGTCACGCGCCTTTCCTTTTTCTGACGCTCTGATGAACACGTTACAGATGGCCTCTGCAAATGTGGTTGCAGTAACTCCCCAATGCAAACTTCTAGCACGGGTGTAGCTGACGATGTACTTTTTTCTGATTTTTTACTGGTTCCTCAAGTGTCTTCGCCCTAACGAAACACAAACTTGGGTCATTGAATGAGCAACAAAAAAAAGGGAGGGGCTGAGTGGGGGGGGGGGGGGTGTCCTAATGACTAATTCCAAAGACAGAGCATGCATCACTATCACGAATTATACGTACATATGAGCTTTACGTTCATTCATTGATATGTGGAGCTTCTTCGTGCAGACACCTCATAAACATCATTCGCTCGAGAAGCAGAGTCCTACGTATATTCGTGTTAGCTACACCGGCCGCCAACCCCTGTAAGCGACAAGGCCGTGCTCACGTACGAAGTTGCAAACTAGAAAAATTTTCACCGTGTTTTTCATTTAGTAATATTTTTCAGTATAAAGTGCAAGGTGTTGTGTGCATAAAACTAAACAATACACGCGAATATTGTTGCGAAATAATTAGCACATCAGAAACATAATAGTTTGGGACGCTAAATGTTTAAAGCTTCGTATGGAGTTACTAAGTCTACAGCTGAAAAAAAAAAAAAACTCGCTCGCTGGATTCCGTGCCGACCGGTTGTGCCCTCGCGATTTCCGACGTCAGTGTAGCTATGACCAACTGGGCTTGCCCCGCGTCATCTCCTGACGCCGACCTCCGACGACAGTGTAGCTCTGACCGACTGGACTTGCTCTACACCATCTGACGCCGACAAGAGCTCTCGCAAGTGGCGCCCCGTCCTCGGACTCCTGTGACCATGTTTCCATCTTTCCTATCTTTCCTATCCCCTCGATATGTCCTCGCTCGCTGGCTTAGCTCATCTTTCTCTCTATATATATACCTTTAATCCTATCCTTTTATGCCCTTCTCACCCCCATCCCTTGTGAGCTACTGTTGAGGTGTCGCACGCTGATGCAGACAGTTACGGGGCTCACTTTTCTCTTCTTTTCTATCTTATAACCACTTCAGCT
The DNA here is from genome assembly GCA_013436015.1 of Rhipicephalus annulatus. NCBI lineage: Eukaryota > Metazoa > Arthropoda > Arachnida > Ixodida > Ixodidae > Rhipicephalus > Rhipicephalus annulatus. The sequence goes on along the minus strand of WOVY01001980.1, from coordinate 315,036 downwards.
GAAAAAAAATCCGTTTCAATATACTGATGCACTAGTGCTACACGAAGATAAACAGATCGCACTTGTTTCTTTATAAGCCAGATAAGAATCAAAATGGCGAATCTACTTTAGATAGAAGAAATTATTTATTAAAAGACACAGCCTTAACACCAAGGAGCGTCCACGACCACATCGACTGTCGCGTTGTCTTTTTACGTCATCCGCAGATTTAGCGCCATTAGGATAAGAACTACGGGAAAATTTTAAAAAAGACGAAATGAAGGGGAACCAGAAACCACCATCCTCACAAAGTGTGAGCCGCCGCATACACTTGTCTCAAAAAAAAAAGGGAGGGAGGGGGAGGGCACCTGTAAGCATGGCCCTTTGCGAGGGAGCACTCGTAAAAACCTCTCCCTTATTATCAATATTATTATCAGTTTTCCGATCTATCTACGCCACCCTCTTTGGTTTTATCATTCCTTTCACCGCGGTTCCCTGTCTGCATCCTCCACGCCAATACTCCAAGCGGCATCCTCGATCTCTCCGTTAAGGATGCGGAGACGTGGAAGCCTTCAAAAACAATCATCTACCGCGGCGTCCACGTACGCACTCTGGTGAGACCACTCATCCCTCTCCGAGAAGGCGAACATTCGAACATCCAAAGAGCGCGGATAACGAGGACATAAAGCACGTCACACAAGTGCCCGCTATGTTATGAGCGAACGCAGCCCGGTCGACTTTAAGGAAGATCGGCGACTCAGTTCGTCTCCCTCGTATCTTTCTTTCGCGTTTCCAGGCTTCGTGGTATTTACGTTTTCGTCTTTTCACTCCGAACATAGAAGCGAAAACGCGTTTGGTTCTCGTCATATTCCTCCACCGGCGTCGCGCGGCGTTTTTTCGAAGTGGCGATCCATCTTCCTCGGCTGTCGCTTCCTCGAACTAAGTGACACTGAGCAGCGATGCGGCACAGCGGCTTTCGGGCGTTTTTTTCCTGCTTTTATTTTATTTCGCTTCGTTCTTTCCGTCGTCTTGCATAGACTCTCGAATGCAAAGCGCGCCTGTGCGCGCAACGTCGTATATAAGACAGCATGGTCGTGCTACAATTGACATCATGGTCGTGAGTTCGACTCTCTCTGGAGGCGGGCAAACAATCTAACAGAAAACAAAAAGACGAATGTCCCCAACAGCCCAGAGAGGAGTATAGCGCCGCCCAGGGAGCCTTCAGTAAAAAGCTCTGTTAGTGTCAGCGGCTACGCAGCAAGCGGCCACCGTTGGGCAAGGCGACTGCTACGTCAGAAGGCCCACCCAGGCGACTGATTTGAAGTGCGCTAGCGCCATCCAGACCCCTAAAACAGGAGTTTGTTTCAAGATAAATCCTAGGACCGAAAGTAGCATTATGAGGTTCCTGGGCCACAATTTCAGCAAGCAATGTCGACTTAATGTTTGTCTTTGGTGTACCTATAAGACATAAATCAACACCAGCTTTCATACTCTTTTCCAGTAACGCGTTAAAGCCTCGGTTGTTGTTCTTTCATAATATAACAATGTATAAACTGCGATACAGCCTTGTTAGCGTCTCTATATCATCTTTATATCCCCATTTTCCATGCCTCGGTATAGGGTAGCTAACCGCTTTTCCGGTTAACTTGTCCGCCTCCTGCCTATCCGTTTCCTTCATCGTTATATAGTACATAGAAGAAGAATTATTGGGCTTTAACGTCCCAAAACCACCCTATGAGTTACGCCGTAGTGGAGGGCTCCAGAAATTTCGACTGTGTGGGGTTATTTAACATGCGCCTACATTTAAGCATACGGGCTTCGAGCATTTTCACCTCCATTGAAAATGTGGCCGTCGCAGTCGGGATTCGATCCCGCGACGTGCGGATCAGTAGCAGAGTGCCTTAGCCACTGGGCCACCGCGGCGGGTCTCCTACTATAGAGAGAATTAAACTTTATTGTATGACCACCCTGTTGAAACGATCCGTATGCGATGTCCAAAAATTCCGTATGTTTCCGTATGACTACATATATTTCCTATATATTTTCCATATATTTCCGTAAGATTCTTACGGAAGCATACTGGATTATTGGACATCGCATACGGATCGTTTCAAAGCGGCAGGCGCGCGTTCCCTTCGACCAGAGGTGGGTGACATCCAAATTCCAGGTAGCCATGGCTGCGAACACCCGAGCCCTGTTCACCAGCCGGAGCTGGTTCTCAAGGTTTATGGACGTCAAGAACGCCTCCCACCCGTCCGACGGATTTCAACGGTTGCTCATTTCATCTATGGCCGGATACCTGGATTGTTTCGGTATCTTCATGACATGTTCTAGAGTGTGTTAGCAGTTTCCAGGTAGCATATGCAGTTCGAACTGAAGTTGCCAGTGATAAATTTCGTGGAGCAGTGCATACGCACACAAACATACCTGCGTGGAGCCTTCCTGAGGTCACTGCTTGCTCTCTAGTCAGCGTTTTGTGACCAGATGAGTGGTGTCATCGTTGTTTCCTATAGGGCGCTATATATTTCTGCATACGAAACAAAATCTAGCCATTTCTACGTTGTAAAAACTGTATTAACTGCGGAGCAGAGCTGAGGATCCGTCTGCCTCTGTCGGCACTTGACTTGTATTAGTTCGACTCGAAGCTGCTGACTCACCTGTCTTTGCTGGTGCCGGGCTCGTATCCGAGTTTTTCGATGATGAGGATAACCTCGCGTCCGTTGGTGATTCGCCGCAGCTTCCCTCTTTCAACTACACGCGAAGACATTATTAGAAAAAACAAAACAAAAAAGGAGACGATGATGGTTTGCACCTCTTGAGTTAGCTATCAGCTGTTTATTTTTTTCCTCTCTTATCTCTCGGGTTAAACTGTTTTTAGAAGCTATCAAGTCGGAACCACGCATTTATATCCTGAGCGAGTGCCACACAAAACTTCTAAGTTTGCGCTGCACAGTATCCCGCAAGTGTTTCCCTCACAGACTGAATAAAACAAAAAGTAAACCATTCATCAATTCTGCGCGTTGCGACGCGTTGTATATGGTTGCTCTTTCACGTTACACATAATGGCCGAGCATTCACAGCGTGCAGTCTGCTAGGCGGCACCACTCGGATACCCAGAGCGCTACAATTTGAAGCCACGAAAGGAAACGGCCTGACGTCAAGGACACTGTGTGGTGCCAAACAGAAAAAAGAAGCGAGACCTCGTGAGTGACAGTGAAAGTGACATCTGCCACCGCAGTGTCATTCTATGCAGGCCGACCAGTGTTCCAGAATATGTTCACACAGGTACATGCGCCGACATAAACTCAAGCTTGGAGCGACAGAACGTTGATATAATTTGCCTGGATTCACGATAAAGTACGCGTGCAGACAAGTAACAAGTGAACAGGCGTGTTGCGTTGGAAATAAAGGTAGACCCGAAAAAATTTCGCAGCGAATGCACAAGCATGCCGCGCAACCTGTCAATACGGCGCCCGAGGCGCTCTACGCGAGACGTAACTATAGTCAGGCATTTCATTTCTTATTTATGCAAGTTAATTAACGGCTGGGTCATGCACACGCTACCACTGCTCTACGATTAGATGCATGTCTTTTGATGGTAGAGATTTTCAGACGCGCATATGTGGTGTCTTGATGCAGAGACGTAGCCTAAAGTTATTATTTCTTTTCGGGAGCAGCGTTCAGCAGTACTTGATACACATCGATTGATGTGCGGGTTTTAACGTCCCAAAACCACCATGTGATTATGAGAGACGCCGTAGTGGAGGGCTCCGTGAATTCAGACCACCTGGGGTTCTTTAACGCGCCCCCAAATATGAGCAGACGGGCCTACAGCACTTTCGCCTTCATCGAAAATTTAGTCACCGCAGCATAAGATTCCATCCGACGAACTCTTGAAACATGTTAGCGCGTGTGTTTGTATGCTTGCGTCTATGTAAACACACGCAATATTCTAAACTTTAGAGGTGAGGAGGGGGAGAGTAAACGCCAAAAACCTCTCTCTCCCCATTTAGCTACGCCAATGTAGTGATCTCTTCTCTTGCGTCTGCGTCCAAGCACACGCGTTATGTTATAATATTTTCCAAGTTCAAGTCCTTGTGTGTTTAAGGACGCTCGAAAGGTAACGGTTATTGGACTCCGGCGCTCGAGTTATGCTTCGCGAGTGAGAAAGGGGGTTATTTATTTATTTTATTTATTGATTAAGTACCTGCTTCGCCATAAGGCATTACAGCATGGAGGGTGCAGTATATATAATCAAACACATAAAAACATTCATAGAGCATGGAAGAAATCATCACTTGAATCACAAGTGTTCCATTCTACTATAGTGCGGACAAAGAATGAGTAGCGAAAAGCGTCACCCCCAAAAGGAATCTCGCGTATTTTTAAGTGATGAACGCGTCATTGAGAAACATGATTGGGTGGTTGAAAATACAATCGCCCGATGATCCCTGTTCTCGGATGATAAATGCTATGAAAGAATTTTAATTTAAGGTTTCTACGGCAGTTTTCAAGAACATCCCAATTTAATGTTTTTCTGCTTTCTGTCACACTAAGTCTCGTGTCGTAGTTTCCAAGGACAAATCGAATTGCTCTATTCTGCACTTTTTCAAGTTTATCTGTAAGTTCTTTAGTATATGGGCCCCAGCAGACGCACGCATACTCCAGTATACGGCGGACGTGTGTAAAATAGAGCTGCTCTCTAAGTTTCTGTGGTAAACTGCTGAAGTTACGTTTCAGAAAACTTAATGTTCCTACCGCCTTGTTCCTTACGTAAGTGACATGTTTATTCCACCTCAAATCAGCAGTAAAAATACCTCTAGATATTTATATTCCGTGACACGTTGAAGATTAGCGTTCTTGATCTGGTAAGATCGATGACGCGGGTTCGAGTGCGTTTACGTGGAAGAAAAGTTTGTGGTCACCTGCATGCACCATGTCTGATCCGCCGCGGTGGTCTTGTGGTTATTTTGCTCGGCTACTTGCTCGAAGGTAGCGGACTCGAATCCCGGCAGCAGCGACAGCACTTTAATTTAGACACAGGGCAATATATGCACGTTGAGGAACCCCAGGTGGTCGTAATTTCCGGACCCTCCACTACGGCGTCTCTTATAATCATAACGCGGTTTTGGAACGTAAAGCGCGAGCAGTCATTATTATCTGCACTAATTCGACGGTCAAAACACCACCTTTAGTATAAGGTCCCCAGACTTAAGCTGCCCGAGAAAACGGGAATGATCGCAGCGGAGCGAAGCCCAAAATTCTTTCGGCGGGAGTTCATTGACCCTTTATGTAAGTTCGTGCGTGCGTTTGTATGTGCGCCTGTGTATAGAGAAATTCAATACTTTAAACTTTGGTCGGGGAAGGGGAGGTGTTGCATCGCCCCTTGCCCTGGCTACGCCAGTGGATTCCAGTGACCTTTTCCTTCGTATAGCTCTGTCATTATGCGCCGGGTAAAACTTGTCTCGGAGCACGTACGTGCATACTACCGCCATTCATTTCTTTTCGTTTCATCAACCCCCCCCCCCCCACCCGCTCTTATTTTCTTTTTTTGCTCGATAAAGAAAGCGATGTGAGAAGACTCAGCACTGGGGGAGCCAGTGAGGCGGTTTGAAAAGTTAAATTAACCAGACCACTTCTGGAACCTGCTTTCAAAGAAGACGTAAATTTCAAGACAGCAAAGAGACGGCTGCGAGGACAAGTACGAAGGGAAAAGCCTTGCTGGTGGATAAACAAAGAAAGCGCATTAGCCCGCTGCGAATGTCTGGCGTGCGGTACACGCACAAAGAGGCAATGGACAAAAAAATGCAAGAAGAAAGCGTGCGGCGAAGAGACGAATGCCAGAGACGCGCGATGATGACTGAGTGGGTCGCATTAAAAGAAGACTCGTTCTCGCGCTGTCCCGCGGAGACGGGAAAGCACGCGCGCTGTCGCGTGCGTCCGACGCTGCGACGTTTCAATCCTCGCCGCAGACACGACTCCCGGCGTGTACCTGCCACCAGTCTCGCATGGTCGCACTCGGGCTTCTTTCGCAGCGGCTTTCGGAGAGGTGTCGTTCAGCTTTGGTAACAAACGCTGGAGCTATGTACTGGTACCCTTCTGAAGGGGAAAACCTTAGACGGCCCGTACAGCGGAAAACCTGATCGTATACGTCAACGCGAGTGGATGACGTCACCGTACGGCGTCATATAGCACCGAAATTTGTGGCATCGTCATGACGTCATATTATGTGACGTCTTCACACGCACATTGTCGCTTGGTGAAACGTGAGCAGATCTCGGAGGCAATCACGCTATGTGCAAAAAGCTTTCGGGAGAGAGTGAGGGGGAAGCGTCAATACATTGACTGCGAAGACAATGAGCTTGGTTTTCACCTTTGATCTCTCTTTGGGCGAACGCATAAAAGACCCTGATGAAGAAAAATTTTAATTGAGGGCAAGGGAAAAGGTTTCGGAGCTAGATACGTTGCTCTTTTGTTCAAGGCTAGACTCGCTTCTGCCGATAGTTATAGCGCGAGAACAAAACGACGACACAGAGACAAGAAGGACACGAAAGACACGAGCGCTCGTGTCTTTCGTGTCCTTCTTGTCTTTGTGTCGTCGTTTTGTTCTCGCGCTATAACTATCGTCATGCCATACCAACTAGACCAAGCTGCCACGCTTCTGCCGTCAGCCGGGCGTGGTGAGAAAGTTCCTTTTATTAGTTGTGTCGGCAAATACAATGCCATTCATGCTGTCTTGTCGGCGTTTGTCTCTATCGTTTTCATGTCACTGCAACGGCGATTATGTCATACAACTCTGGGAACAGTGTTTAAAACAGGATCTCTTGCACAACCTCTTCCCCAAACTATCCGAAACAGCGTTAGGTGACAATTTCTAAAAAAAACTTCGGCGGTAATTACTAGAAAGTAAATTTTTATTTCACGGTACAGGCGCAACGATTTAATGAAGCGGCGAGGGTGGTTGGATAAAAGTTGCATAATAATAGCTTGGCTGCTTACCCCCCTCCCCTTTTTTGTAAAGAACTGGCCAAATATTTATCAGGCTCAATGTGGCAAACGTTTCTCTTCCCTCAGGTACAGGGTTATCTTAGCTAGCTACCAAATTTTCTTGTATATCAGCATGCTACGAACACCCGATAGTGCCGCCTAACGATTAATAAGTATTGAATCGTACCTGCTGAATGTTAACGCCGAGAGAAGAAATTCAATTGCTGCTTTAGCATCGACGTTGTCTTTCTCCGACCTCAGTCCGATGAGAGGCCTGCTGACATTTTTATTTTTTTTGGTGTAATATTACAATCTCCTCGGCTTCCCAAGGATCACACATTTCTTTCTATCGAGACGTCATGAAGAAGTTAGGATAATCGCGAACGGCTTGACATCGTCTTTCCGCGTTTCATTTGTTCCAAATCTTTCACGTCCTTAATTCTCAACCAGTAGACCTCAATTGACTCTTTCGGTAATAAGTCATCAGCAGCGATTCGGAAAAATAAAAGTAGCGTTGCCCTGATGTACCTTCAAAGGCGCATGAGTACAACGATGTGACGAGACTTCAAAAATCTCGATCGCGTATGCAGTAGGATGGATGTTTCGATGTACCCGCATAATTCTATAACAGCCCTAGCTTACATTAATAGGCGACTTTGACTGTACCGAAGCTGACGTCATTACTGTTAAGTGTTTTTCTTAATGCTACTATCAGACTGGGGCCTCTCCTTGCCATTCCGTGACTATTTCACATTCACTCTGCAGCGCTTGGAGCACAAACCACCAGCCTAGTGCCCATGGTATACCAAGACCTGGGGTAGCCTATTTAATTGTATGGTTTCATTTATGCTTCATCGTTGTTGTATCAGCAGTCATGCATAGCACACACTCCTCAACCCACCGACCTCCACCGAACCGTGTTTCTTTCCTGTTGTGTGTGATGTGTGTGTGTGTGTGTGTGTGTGTGTGTGTGTGCGTGTGTGTGTGTGTGTGTGTGTGTGTGTGTGTGTGTGTGTGTGTGTGTGTTGTAGCTACTGCTGCTGTTCCGCGACAATCGTTGGCACCCGCGTTCGTTGCATCATCGAGGGACTTCTCGAAATGCAAAACATATGTACTTCCGCGCTTTGTGCAACCTCATGCAACCCCCCCTCCCCCCCATCCTCCCCTCAGCGACTTCCCCTTAATTTTGTTTTCTACATTGTAGCACCGCAAGGTCAAGATCAAAACAAAAACGAAGAAATCGACTGAGAACACGCACAGCCCTCTCAACCCCAACAGCGTGACGAATTATTACATACACTCCAGTGGGCTCTGACGGCAGCAGGAGGAATGACGTATGACGTTTCTACCAGATACGTTGCTTCTCGGAAGCCACATTTGACGTTGGAAACAGAGTGTTCTATCACCCGACCAACCTCTTTCACCGTCGTGCCCATGTTTCCGGGTAGCGTAAGCAAATACAAAAAAAAACGCATTTGTGTGCATCAGCCGTATACTGTGACGTGCAAGGGCGAGTTGGAAAGGGGCGACGCTCATCGTAACATTCGGTGACGTTCGCGTTTACACAACTCTTCAATGCCCGCATCCATTTACCTTTTTTTCCCTCATCCGTTCTCCCCTTGCATGCCGAATAGGGAGAAAAGCGCGTATGTCAGGTCAAAGCATTTCCGGTTCCTGGTTGACAAACGTACACACGCGCGCATTAAGGTTTTCGTTGTTGTTAATGCTTGTTTGTTTTTTGTTTCGTCGACGGCCGTTGCTCTCTGCCCTGCGTCACGTCAGACGGCTCGGTAAAAGGCAGCATGTCGAACTCGAGTCGTTAGATAACGGGCACTTGAGCGAAAGAAGCAACAAAAGAAAAAGGAATAAACAGCCAGGGTTAACAACTGTCCTATAGAAAAAGAGAACATACATACGCCCCCGCCGGGAATGTGCAGGAAAAAAAAATGTGCTCTTCAACGGTCTCGCTTCTGCTTTCGACAGTCAGTACGTAACATACGCGTACACACAAGGATGACGCATGTGACCATGATAGATTTGTATATGCACAATCGTACGTTTACGACACCCCCGTACGTACGTGGTAACTAGATCTATACATACATGTATATTGGAACATGTAGGCAAACCAGTGGCGTGTCCAGAAAGTTTTTTCGGGTTGACTCAACCATACTTTGTGTATGTGCGTACGTGCGTTTATATGGGCGCGTATATATATGCAAAGAAAACTGAAAAACTTCAGAAGGAGGGTTTTGAACACCCTTTTGGCTAGCCACACCACGGTGGTCTTGTGTCTAAAGTACTCGGCTGCTGACCCACCGGTCGCGGGATCAAATTCCGGCTACGGCCGTTGCATTTCCGATGGAAGCGGAAATGCTGTAGCCCCGTGTGCTCAGATTTGGGTGCACGTTAAAGAACCCCAGGTGGTCGAAATTTACGGAGCCCTCCACTACGGCGTCTCTCATATTCATATGGTGATTTTTTTTTTTTTTTTTTTTTCAATCAATCAATCAACTTTTATTTCTCATAGAGAAATATGGGGGGTGACGGAAAAAAAGCCGCAGTACTGCGGCTTGACAAAGCTCCGGCCCCCTACAAAGTCCAGCAGTAACAATGATCAACCACACAAAAATTGATTTTGCTGGAAATAAAACATTTGATTTGAATGCACATTGACAGGAAGAGGCAAATGTAGCGATTTCTAGGAGAAACATGGGAGGACTTGGTCTTTATACATCATTATACATAGTAATACACATTCATAAGACTTATGGAAAAAAGGACAAAAAGAAAAAAACACGAACAGTTGTAGGTAATGTTACGTGTACAACAGAAGTTGATAAATAGTCCAACAAAAAACTGCAAAGGCAATAAATCAGTATTACACTGAGAACAAAAAAAACGTTAAAAAAAATGTCGTAGTCATTGGTAAACGACATGAACGTAACAGTCATTTGAACGAAATCTAAAACAGGTAGTAGTTACCAACACTGAGCACATTTCTCTAGTATGAGAAATGTTATAGCCTCGGTTTATTATGTGGACCATGATAATAAGTCCTATTGGTGAAAAGAAGATTACAATTTCGACGCACAGTACAAAAAAAAAAATTCATATGAAAAAAAAAACAAAAAAAGTAAACAATTTCCGAAAGAGAATGAGCAAGCCAAAACGCACGCAGTCAAAAAGAGAAAAAAAAAAACGCCATGTGCAAACAGATGAACCGTGCGTATCATTCTGCGACTGATGAATACGACTAGATGTTAGTGTGAAATGAAGTCTAAACTTCACCCGATAAGAATGAGCGAAAGGTGCGTGCTGAGGCCGACTCAGCGGCTATGCCATGTTTTGTATATTTGTTTAAGATTACGGCTAGTTGATACGATACAGACTGATTGCCATAGTTTGTGCGGCATATTGGCTGGAACCAGTCATCCTGACTTCTTGTGTCGTATGTATAGTGACGTCTTGCTAGGCGAAACAAACTGATGAATTCGGTGTTATTAGTCCTCATGGCGATACGGTATGTACAGGAAAGACGGAATGCGTAGACGAATTTAACTTTGAGTATATTATATGCTTCAAAATAAGGGGCAGTATGAGTAGCATACGAAACGTTGGCTATTGCACGAATTGCGCGCTTTTGGCATATACCGAGTTTTTTCAAGTTGTCAGAGGATGTAGTACCCCATACAAGATGACAATAATTTAATGTCGATAAAAATAATCCATTATATATCAAACGTTTAGCTTTTACTGGTAATATTTGACGGTTTTTATTAATTAATGCAGTGACGGAATTTAACTTGTTGCAAACATTTTGCACATGCTTATTCCACGACAATGTTTCTGTGAAAGTGACACCCAAAGCTTTGATCTCTCTAACAACACTAATTTCGTCATTATCAAGATACAACTTTTTTGTCAGTTCAATAACTCTGTTTCTAGTGCGGAAAATTATGGCTTGAGTCTTTTTTGTGTTAATTTTCAAGGAATTTCTTTTTGACCACGCTGATACTTCTGCAAGCGCATCATTAGCTAAAGATACCAACCCATCCGGCTTTACTCCGCTGAAAAAAAGGGCTGTATCATCGGCGTAACCTACCCACTTACAATTAGTAAAAGAGGAAAAAATGTCGTTTATGTAGACGATGAATAGGAGCGGGCCGAGTATACTGCCCTGGGGCACCCCGGACTTCAGGCGTTTAGTCTTTGAATCGAAAGTGTCATTTGTGACAAATTGACTTCTATGGCGAAGGTATGAACGCAGAAGGTCATTGGACCTCCCACGCACGCCATAGTGTTCTAGCTTATACAGTAGTAGGTTATGTTGCACACAATCAAAAGCTTTTGAGAAGTCGATGTATACACCTAGTACTATATTTTTATCTTCAAAGGCATCTATTATACATTCTTTTTGAGCAAGTAGTGCTTGTTCTGTGGATTTTCCTTTCAAGAACCCATACTGGGCCAATGAAATGAGAGAGTGTTTATTTAGGAAGCGAACAAGTCGTGCGTGAATAATCTTTTCCAGGCCTTTTGATAAGATTGGGAGTATAGAAATTGGTCTAAAATTTCCCAAATCATTTTCATCGCCCCCCTTGTGTATGGCAATTACCCTTGCTGTTTGCATTTTTTCTGGAAAACAGCTACTTTCAAGCACTAAATTGTACAGTGTTGCCAGAATAGGAGCAATAATGTCGATGATGTGCTTTATAGGGCGGATTTGCATGTCGTTTGCATCCAGTGATCTAGAAGTTTTTAAGCTCCTAAATATACCGACAACTTCACTCTCCATTGTTGGGAAGAATACCATACTGGAGTAGGGTGAACTGGTACCTTGAATGGGATATGGATTTACGTTGCAAGCGCCTGACTGGCCTACCGCAATGAAATGGTCATTGAGTGCGTTTGACAAATCTGAACCGCACTTCATGAGACCGTTTACACACAGGCTCGAAATCGCACGGTCAGTCTTAGGATGAACTATGGCGTTTAGTCGTTTCCACAACAGCTCAGTGTTTGCCGCGACAGAGAAATGCTTGAAAAAATATTCTTCCTTTGCTTTCTTTAGCGTAGCATTCAAGCGATTTCGGAAAGATTTAAATTTTTTCCATGTTTCAGGGTTTCTGGTCCTGATGAAATCCCAATAAAGGTTATTTTTTACCTTGATTTGGCTGCGAAGGTAATTGGTTAGCCATGGCTTTCGCGATTTATTACTTCTATGCCTGACAACGTATGGGAAGTGCTTATTGTACAGTGTCCTCAGTTCAGCAATAAAGGTCTCGTACATGGAATTTGAGTCATGTTTTCTAAAAACTTGACGCCAGTCGTGGGCTTCAACATCGTTACGGAAAGCGTCCAGAGATGCACTGTTTATATCTTGGAAACGCTGAGGCGGATCGGTAATCCGCTTAGTTGGCACTTCATTTTCGATGAAAGTAAAGATGGGAAGATGGTCACTCATATCGCTTGCAATCGAACCGCTACAAAGGTTTTTTCTGTCGGTGTTAGTGACGAATAGATCGATAAGGGTATTTGACGAATGAGTAATGCGGGTAGAATTTACAATAGTGTTTACAAACCCGTTTGACTGCAGTAAAGCTGACAGTTCGATCTGATCTCTTGAGGTTTTTAGCATGTCTATATTGAAATCACCGGCAAGAAAAAGAGAATATTTGTTGGAACGAATGAAGTCAAAATATTCTTCAAGAAAACAGAAAAAGGTGTGTATATTGGCGTCAGGTGGGCGGTAGACGACACAGAAGATATTGGATCGACTACGCACGCTTAGAACTTCGAAGTTAGCATTTGAAACAGAGAATTCGTCAATGATGCTCACGTTTAGCTCAGCCTTAGCCAACAACAGCACGCCCCCTCCTTTACGTTGAGAGCGGTTTAAAGCAAAGCTTTGGTAGCCTGGTTGGGCGAACGGCACGGAATACTTTGTGTACCACGTTTCAGATACCATGATGATATCAAACGGTACGCCCGTGCTAGCAAGAAATAGTTCGAATTCGTCATGTTTGGATTCCAGCGATCGCGCATTCACATGCAGAAAAGACAAGTGATCACATCCAGGTAGGTGTTTAAGTGAAGAAGGTTTTACAGCCATGACGGCAGTAATCTACAAGAAAAAAGGGCCACGTAGGCAACAGTCTCATAATTATGACGCGTCGGCTGACTGCGTCATCTTCTCTAAGTCGCTTGCGGAATTTAAGCGCAGAACGGCCGAGTTTTCGTCTCGACGAGCAAAAATTCGTCCATCCTTTGTCCAGACATATCGCCAGCCTGCCACCCTCTTCCTAGCCACAGCAGCACCGAGAAGTTGCTTATTCTGACGTGTCAGGTGCTCATTAACAAACACAGGTTTTGTAGAACTACAACCAAGCAATGTGCCCGTTAGGCGAGTCTTCCTGGCCTTCGCCAGAAAAGAATTTCGCTTCTCACGACGGACAAAGCGCACAATTATGTTTGGTTCGCTGTGCTTAGTCGTGAAGACGCGGTGACAGATGTCAATATCATCTTTCGATACCGATTCTCCAATGAGCTGACCCATCTTCGAGACCACGTCAATCACATCTGGTTCTACCGGAACTCCCTTAATCTCTACATTATTGGAGCGAGTATATTGCTCCAATTCATCGACTCGCGCAGTCAACCTCTCGTTCTCTTCCTTTAGTTTCCGATTGCTTAACTTTAGCTCTTTTATCTCATTTATGAGCTCTTTTATGTCTTTGCCCATCTCAGTCACGCTGTCGCAAGACTCGCTACAGTACTGAACGCTCTGTTTCAGTGAGCGAAGTTCTGACATCACCTCCTTTCTAAGGCTATCAATCCCCTGTTGCATTGCCATGCTATCGCTAAGTTTATCGTCAGTGTCCTCTTTGCCCGTTTTTCGCGTGTTGCGGCCAGTCATTTCGAGATGGCCACAGACAGCAAGAACACGGAAACACAATGTTGAAAGAAAACGAATGCAAGTGACACAAGAACTCTGCTCGGCAGCAGTGCAAGAAAACAAGAAGGTACTATGGACTTAGGAGCACAAAATCTTGTGCTTACCTGCGAGATGAGAAGATGCCGATTAGTATGTGCACTGTTGACGCACTGCTGCCGAACAAAGTCGCCAGTCAATGTTACAGCGGTTTAAATAGGTGCTGTAGGTGTCGCTGACGCTTGCGCACGCGACGTTCCTTGTCAGGTGTCGCTGACGCTTGCGCATGCGACGTTCCTTGTCAGGTGTAGAGCAGCAGCACCGGGCGATGTCACCTTCCTGGTGCGGACGGTGATCGTGCTTCAAAGATAATCGTCCCACTGCGAGATGAGAAGATGCCGATTAGTATGTGCACTGTTGACGCACTGCTGCCGAACAAAGTCGCCAGTCAATGTTACAGCGGTTTAAATAGGTGCTGTAGGTGTCGCTGACGCTTGCGCACGCGACGTTCCTTGTCAGGTGTCGCTGACGCTTGCGCATGCGACGTTCCTTGTCAGGTGTAGAGCAGCAGCACCGGGCGATGTCACCTTCCTGGTGCGGACGGTGATCGTGCTTCAAAGATAATCGTCCCACTGCGAGATGAGAAGATGCCGATTAGTATGTGCACTGTTGACGCACTGCTGCCGAACAAAGTCGCCAGTCAATGTTACAGCGGTTTAAATAGGTGCTGTAGGTGTCGCTGACGCTTGCGCACGCGACGTTCCTTGTCAGGTGTCGCTGACGCTTGCGCATGCGACGTTCCTTGTCAGGTGTAGAGCAGCAGCACCGGGCGATGTCACCTTCCTGGTGCGGACGGTGATCGTGCTTCAAAGATAATCGTCCCACTGCGAGATGAGAAGATGCCGATTAGTATGTGCACTGTTGACGCACTGCTGCCGAACAAAGTTAAACCCCACTTATCAATCAATTAATCACCTTTTTGGCTACGCCCTTGAAGAAAACTAACAAACATGGCTAGGGAAGATCATACTCACTCGCCTATGGTGTATACGATACCCTGTGAAAATAGCCTCTGAAAAAAAGCAGCAATCATTATGTGCCAGAATTCAGTTTCTTTAGTAGAGCGCAACACTACATTGACACTTATTGCGACATTAAGTAAAGCCCAACAAGGCAAGGATGACAGACGCAGTGACATTAAAGTTAGGTATTGGAAATTGTAGCTACAACAAGTGTAACTGGTCACGCAGTAATATAGGCTGATATTCATCAAAGCCATTACGAGTGAGTGCCACTTTCGCATGCCTTTGTACCTTCAACCGCATATATTCGGACGCAGGGTCACGTCATGATTCCAAGTTCATGCGCTAAACTCATTTTCCTGTACATTATTCGGTATCCCTTGTATTTCTGCATATTTCCACAAAAGCATTATTGCCAAATTCACACACTCTTTTTTTTCTATCATGAATACTGTTTGCCGTTAGCAGGTCTTCGTCGCTAGCGATTCGCACAGCTTCAGGTTTGGCCCCGATTTTCTCGCGTTAATGGTTCTGACACAAGAGAGCAAGCTTCGTGAATGCGGGCATTGGTGTGCCTAGCATTATTAAGTCTCCGGAACGAAAGTATTAGAAATGATAT
Organism: Rhipicephalus annulatus; assembly: GCA_013436015.1. Classification (NCBI taxonomy): domain Eukaryota; kingdom Metazoa; phylum Arthropoda; class Arachnida; order Ixodida; family Ixodidae; genus Rhipicephalus; species Rhipicephalus annulatus. Next base: position 299,495 of record WOVY01001980.1, on the reverse strand, counting down.
GCCATGCCGATTTAAACATCGCTTCGAAAGCTCGCCTAAGCGAGAAACGCGGCGATTCCCTTGAAAGGCAACCCAACAGGGATGCAAACAGACAGCAAGCCAACGTACACAACAGGCAGGAAGAACAAACTCAGTTTAGGGAAGCCGCAGCTAAAAGATAAAAACATAAGTGAATGCCACGGAAGGAGAGAGCCAAAAGTATGCAAAGGAACACAAGAACTTTCATCCCCAATCTGACGAGTGACACGAAGGCCAGGAGGGGTTGGAAGGTCCGGTATTCATCTCACTGATGAACCCTCGCGGATCCAGTGAACCTCGTTTTCAGGGAGCGTGATTGAAGAAAGCCGATCCTGCGCGCTATGTAAGCGAAGAGTCGATACGTCAACTAAAAAAAAAGGAAACACCCACAGAACCGGCGCGAGCGCCGCAAGAAGAGGAAGCAGCAAAAATTTCTCCAAGATATCACTTCGGAAAGAGCCAGACAGGCCGAAAGATTTACTCTCGCCCAGTTCTTTTTCTTTTCTTCGTGGTAGTTCGGTGAAACAGGCTCGAAACGAACGTCAGTCAGCAACGAAGCAATCAGATGCTCGCCGCGAGACGGCACGCAAAAAGAAACCCGGAACGGCCAGGAGCTTGAGAAACCGAGACGTATGAGAAGTCGGCTGTTGGTGGCAGCGGTCGCAAAACATCGGAGCGAAAATGCCCTCTCTTGCCTCTGCCGCGAAACGAGCGGCATCGGACAGCACCCGCAAAAAAGAACAGACAAAAGGGAAGATAAACGAGAGAAAGCTAGCAAAGGCGTGAGTAAGTGGAGTTCAGATGAAAGGATGCATTCGGGAATAGAGGGGAGGGAGAGAATATCCGAAGCCCGAAGCCGAATCAAAGCAGCGTGTGCCGTATATCCAAAGCCAAACGCCAGAAATCCACGCGGCGACGAAATGAAGAACAGCCTCTGTGCCACCCGGCCAGGAGCGGGGGCAAAAGAAAGGACGCAACGACGTTCCGTAGCACGCGGCCAAGAATTGACACATAACACAGAAATGGCACCTAAAACCGGAAACGTTGTTCGATGTTGGATATGACAAATGAAAGTCAAAAGAGCAATGTAAGAAAGTGCACATGTTCTCCAAATTGCAATAGAAGGAAGACCCAACCCGATAATTATATACAGCTCGAGCAGCGTCCCCTTCGGGCAGCGTTCGCGAACGGCCCCCGATGCAGCGTTCTCTAGCACCGCTGTGAACGCCTGGCGAGGTCAGCCCCACGAAATAACGCACCCCATGAAATTGTTTTCCCCGGAGCCGAGAAGCAACCCACCGGCGGGCAGTCATGGCAGCGCGAGAAATTGATATAGGGAGACAGGAGAAAAGGGAAGATAGAAAGAGAACATGAAAGAGAATGACAGATCTGAGGAACCTGTTCCAACTGCGTACACGCCGCTTCTCCACTCATACCCCTCAAAGCCGAGTCTTTCCTTTTTTTCCCCTTTTGCACGTTCTTCTTGCATCTGCAATCTGGTCCGCTAAGGTCTTGGACGTATCGTGCCGCAACCCCCCAGCTCCCTCTGGCATCTGTATTTTCCCCGCGTTTCGCCGATGGCGCTGCCGAGCTTTTTGATTGGACGCGCCTCTTTTCCATCTACCCCCCCCCCCCTCCCCTCAAGCGTCTTCGTTGCTAAAGAAGCAGCTTGCAGCCTTCGTGCGGCGCTCCTTTTTTACTTATACCACCGCATGCAGCCACCTTACTCTCCCCTATCCTCCCTAGTCCATCCCCGCGTTTCCCCTTTCCCCATTCAGTTTTTGCGCCCCCGGTTTTCGTCCCTCTTTGATAACGAGAGAAGTAACAAATAAACGCAAAACTACGCAGCACGAAGAAGAGGAAGAGGACATATCTCGTCTCGAGCACGAACTATCTCACCAATTTTCCTTATAGTAGTATTCCTTCCCTTTCATGCCGGCTGCGTCTGCTCTTCGTTGTTCGTCAGGGCTGCAGATTCAACATGCGTCCCTTTTCTCGTTTCTTGGTTTCTTTTACGTCCGTGACTGCGCTTCCTTTCCTATATACTCCGCGTTTCTCTCTGTTCGATCACTTGTTTTTCTTTCAGAAGGATTCTCTACGAGCGTCAGTGCTCGCCAATCAGGAAGCCATATCGCAAGGAAGCAGGAAACAACTAGACAGACATGCGGCCACGCGCTCCTTTTTTTTTTTTGCTTTGTCCGAGTGTGGGGTCCTGGGAGTCCGTTCGCTCCCGCGCGCACAGCTTGTTATTACTGAGACGACGGTTCAGTTCGTTCGTATGTCCAGCGCCTCCTCTTGTGCTTCGGCGTGTCCCCCAGCGCCGCGTGGTGGACGAACGTGCTGTGGGTCAGGGTTTTGGAGCGGCAGTGTCGAGAAGGCAGGGACTCCACGGTGCACGACGGGAACGGCATGCGGGGTAATAATTTTTACGGCGATGTCTCCGTGATCGCAAACTAAGTGCTTCCGTCTCGTTATGCTGTCAGCGCTGTGTTATAAGAGGGGAATGGAGGAAATGACGTCAAGCTCGCTCGTTAAGCCTGAACCTGTCGATGCCGAGCGTGCTTTTTCATAGTTGCCAAGCTCGTGTATTGTGAAACTATCAACATTGACAGGGAAAGGGGCAGTGGCAATGGAAAACACAAGAGTCATTGACGCCGGACGAAAATGCAGTGCGAATACTGGGGCATGGATCAGTGAATTATAGACATCAAAAATAAATAAAAAGGTGTGTAACAATTAAGCCACGGAAATGATCGCACTAGGGTGGTGTAGATTCCATGTAACGCAGATGTCTGTCTCACGCATCGCCAAGCAATTGACGGCTTGTTAGGTGCAACAACGAGAGATCCTGCGGCATCACAACATTAGCGAGTTTTGTTTATCGCCAAGATTGACTACAAGTGTAATAACAATCCGGTAACCAATGTCAGGAGTGATATACATTATTTGGTTTATTCGACCATAGTATCATCGTCAGTGTGCTCAAAAATGACGAAAGGCAATGAGCACACCTATTGATTAAGAATCCCCGGTTGATGCTGAACAGGAATCCCTCTTGTCGGCGGTGGCAGCTCACAAACACAATTAAGAAAATGCCGTCGCGTCGTACACACTTGTAACACGTAAAAGCAGCGCTCTATTCGAGACATTCGAGACAGGTATGCGCCTTGTCCACACATTCATGATTATTACCATCGCAGTAACCACGGTAATAAAGCTAATCATAACTAAATACTTTGTAGTTACTGTGTTATAAAGAACTGTCATGTCCTTAATGGGAATACATCAGATCCAACATTACATAACACCAAGCAATACGCAACTACGTACTCATATTTGAGCTCCCTTTCCATCAATGCAGGTAATTGAAAGCAGTAGTTTATCTTATGGGGATCTATGATGTCTTCAGTGTGAATACATGACACCAGAAGAAGCATCACGCTAGACAATTCGCCACTAGATACGATCGAGCGCTTACCCAAAGCGCGTGCGCATCAAACGCGCGCGAAGCACAGACGGGAGGAGGAGGCGCGCGTCTACGAATTCAAAATCACGCCGCGCCAACGTAGCACACGCTGGGCCTCAACGCATCAATAAGGCCGAGGAGCCAGCGCAACAACGCGCCGCTAGCGTCACGCCAGCGCTCCGCCGAGCGCCTGCCGACAATACCCTCCACAACGCGCCCGCCAGAAACTCTCCACTCAAAACGTCGCCGCAACCAACGCGCGAGCCAACGCCTCTAAAAAAAAAATCCGTTTCTTTAAAAAGCGCACGCCGCGAGACGCTCCGCCCCCTTCAAAATCCATAGCGCTCCCCGATCCTCCCTTTCCATGAGTGACGTCATAAACTTCCTTCACCTAAATTTAAAGCGACCTCGACCTTCCTCCTACTTGCATCGCCAGACGAACCGGAAGACTCCGCCGAGACCGCGGAAGGAGAGAAAAAACAACAAAAAAAACTCGACTTTAAAGAAACCAATTTTTCTAACATAAAAATTCAATACGCGCCCCCCCGTTGCGCCGCCGCAACACCGGGAATACTCATCGCTAAAAAAATCAACCCGGGGTTTCCCCAGAGCCCTCTTTCTTTCCCGCAAAGAGTTGCGGTTGAAACCCCCTTTCCAAGGTTCTCCCCATTCCCCTTTCTTCAAACAAGCGCTCAGCCCGTTCCAGCGACGCTTTCAGCTCCACGCGAACTTAAAAATGTTAAACTACAAAATCCCACCGACAGCCGCCGTGGCCGGAGACGTCCGTGTCGCCGTCTGGCGGCCAAGTCAATGGGGAGGGGGGTTTCCCCGCTTCCGCATTCACAGACTCCCGTTTTCCCGCGAAGGACGTTCTCCCAAAATGCTTTTGTGAAGAAAAAAAAAATTCTCCCTTCACTTTATGTGAAACCCGGCGTAAACGGCGGCAGCCGCAGCTCCGCTCCGTCGCGGGCGCTCCCGCGATTTTTCAGTAAACGCGATTTCTCTCCCCCATCCGAGCGATCGATATAGAGCCCTCCCGGGAAGCCCTCTCCCCTACGCTTCCTTCCGTTCCCCAATCTCTCTGAGCCCGGGCTTCCCTCTTCTAACGCTTCCTCTTTTCATTCTGCATTTTTTAAACCTTTGTTGATGTCGCTTTTTTTTTACTGGAATGGCGGGTCTCTTGTTAAGCCTACATATATTTCACGCTTCTGACTCTTAACACCTTCCCTTTTCTTCCCAAATTTTTTACCTCTATTATTGCATTATTTATTATTTTCGGCAGCACTCTTTTCAAAAGTCTATACACATTTCCACTAAAAGATTTCTGCCCCCCCCCCCCTGCAAATTTCGTTTTACTTTAAGATACCTTTTGCGATCCCACTCTGCGTGGCTTCTAGTGATATCGATTATATATTTCCTCTTCTGGTCACTAAGTTCCACTCTCTTATGTCAAAGTGAAGTTCATTCACCCACTTCAATTCATTCTTTTTTTTTTCGTCACTATACTTGTCAGCTTGATGCATTGCTAAATTGCAGCCAGCGTACGACTCCCTTTGGTTCTTTTTCGCACTTATATCTCTGCAGGTAAATCATAAATAAACAAAATAGACAAAACCTTGAATAAGTAAAAGAAAGTACTGTAAAAAAGAAAAAAGAGAGAAACCACAAATACGAGAACCGAAACAGCGGAACGATAGAGAAAAACGTCTTTCTTAAAAAAAACAAGATTAACTAAAAGTCGGGGACTGTAAATGTAAAAAAATAAAAGCAAGAAAAAACATGCATCTGAGCACACTTTTTCTAAAGTTGCACAAAGAAAAAGACAAGCGGGAGCGAAAGAAAAGAAGCCGGTAGAACACCAGCCATACAAATTCAGAGCGCCGAGTCTTGGTTTCTTTTTTTTTGTTTCTTTTACGTAGCGAAAAAGACCTCAAACGACACTTACCTTCGACCTCGACTTCCTTCAAACAATTTCTTCTTTACATCATCTCCACGCCACGAGACACGACAAACAAAACCAAGGAGCAAAACACCGGGGGATACGCCCCAAACCCATTTGAAAAGACCTCGCCAGACGCAAGTACAAAATGAAAGTAAAGAAGAAATTCAAATAAGCGAGGCAGTGAAAAAAAAGCGCAAGTCCTTCAAGCGGCCTTGCACTTCGTGCTCCACAAACGTGGAGGTCAATTTGAAAAAAAAAAACAAGAACAAAAAAGTGACGTAGAATTTGAGTTATCGAAGATAAAAAATAAAGCGATAAGCGAGAACGCGGCGGTGACGGCGAGTGAAATTTATCGACCGTAAGCAATTTCCAAACGAAAGCAAATAAAACGAAGCGGAGACGTGAGAAAGAAGGCGTGTACCGAAAGCGAAAGAACCCACGCTCCCAAACAAATAAAAAAAGGAAAACGGGCATTAGATTACACAAAAATGATGACGTAGCGCGTAGTGAACTGCGCCAACAACAAGGCAGAAGGTTGTTGCGTGCGCGCGCAGTCTCCTAGTGGGTCTTTTTTTTTCTTTTTGTCGCAATCCTTTTTGATATTTTTCTTTAAGGCATTACTTCAAACGCAGCCCAACTCCTTTTAACTCTTCTGTCTTTTTTTCGACATTTCTCCAAGAACCACCGGAGGAAACCATTCGAGAGAAAAAAAAAGCCTAAAAAGAGCGACGTGCAAACATATAAGGCCATCGCCAACCAATTGGGAGAGGGGGATAGTGAGCGGGTGGCTAAGGACGCAATATATGAAAAAAAAACATAAGAATAAGCAGCGATCGCAATAAAACAGGCGTCTCCCCGCAAATAGGCAACGCCAGCGGCAGCAAACCTTGGATGTTGGCAAAGACGCGAGCAGATATAAAAGGAAAGGAAAAAAATAGGAAAAGGAATCCTCCCCTCCGTTTTCGCCTGTCCTCCCCCATTTTTCCTCAGGCCCATCCTCATTTTTCGAACGCTCCTCCTTCTTTCTCTCTTCTTTAAATCGATTGCATTCCTCCTTTCCCAGCAGCCGAGCTCGGTAGCAGCTCGCCTCCACGCCGCTGCCGTTTCTGAGCGGCGTTCCATCCGACGCACTCTCCCGTTTAGGGAGCGTTTTTGGTTCCCTCCACTCCCGTTCTCTCCCGACGTTCCTTTTGCCGCGTCTCTCCTCCGTTTAGGGAGCTCCTCTCTCAGTTTTCTTCCTTGCCGCTGAGAGTTGTCGTCGTCGTCGCCTCCTTGCACACTCCCTCGACTCCCCCCAAGGGCTCGCTTTCGTCCCTCACCCCACCTCTCTCTCTCTCTCTCCTCCACACGGGACGCGGCGGCAGCGGCCCCGACGTCGCCGCCGTACTAGACGCCGCCGAGCGCCTGGCGGGGGCTTTAACAGTAACGGCGCCATTTTGAAGACTGCCGAAGCCAGCCTTCTGTTGAATTCGTGACGCCCGTGTCTCTCGCCCAACTACGCCTCCATCTCCTTAGTTTTCTTTGATTTCGTAACGTAGAAACTACGCACTGCTTACCGAGCACTACTTCTTTGTTTTGTAGTAGGCTTATTCTAAGTGCCGAGTGCCCTAGGGGCCCTGGCTGCCAAACTCTGTCGTATGCTGTGATTGTCGCTTGGCATGACGCAGGCGAAACCACGTATATCATAGACACCTGAAGCATGTTGAGCGCGCACTCGGGCCAAAGGGAAGCCTGCTTCCTCTTGTTTTTCGAGCTCCTGAATGGTGATCACACTTGGCTAATGACGTAAGTACGCCAAAAGATGCCCGTGTATTTGATCGCAATCTTTTCCTTCCTGGAGAAGGCACGTGGAAAATGGAAACAGTTTTAGGGGCGAAGCTCCTTATAGGCTATCCCCCAGCACCCGTTCGTCCATCGTAGCCATTGTAGTGTGTAAAAAGTATAACATTTTGACCTCCAAGGTGGTGCCGGCGAGAAATCTCTTCTGTACGTTGTTGCACAATAAAAAATAGTGCTCAATGTACATGCCAATGGCTGCTAATGGGGAATGAGAGACAGGAGCATTCGGCTTTTAGTTAACGCGCACGCTGCGATCCCCATTAGCAGCCATTGGCAGGTACATTGAGCACTATCTGACAAGAGAGGGTTGCTACGTTATACTCGCTGGGTGTAACCTCCTTAGTTTTAGAAAGGTTTAGCGAGCGTTGAGCCGCAGTGCCATGAATACAATGAACTAGTATATACCATGAACTCGAGGTGGTTAAAGGTGGGAAGTAGATACGAAGCGCAAGCCGTAAGAAAGTAAAAGCCGAACTCTCCTGTCTCCCATTTCCCATTAGCAGTCATTGGCATGTACATTGAGCACTATCTGACAGGAAAAGGTTGCTACGTTATACTCGCTAGGCGTAACCTCCTTGGTTTTAGAGAAGTTTAGCGAGCGTTGGGCCGCAGTGCCACGAATACAGTGAACTAGTATATACCATGAACTCGAGGTGGTAAAAGGTGGGAAGTAGACCGGAAGCGCAAACCGTAAGAAAGTGTGCATGTGCCACCTCTCGTTTAGTCCTTGGAATGTCCGCTGGATGACGGTGCCTCTATAAGGGGAATATATGATGAAGAGATGCGAGATGGTGGTACTTGGAGGGTTGAATAGATGAACGAACGGAACCACAGACATGGTTGGACGCATGAACAGACGCATGGATGGACGCATGAACGGACGCAGGGACGGACGCACGAGCCGACGCACGCACGGACGGGCGAATGGACGCATGGGTGGTCACACAGACAGACGCATGGACGGACGGAAGCAAGAACGAATGCTGCAATTTTTTTTAATACGTTGGCAGTTCAATGGGTTTAAAAGCATCGTAAAATGTACCTACCTTCGTTTCAGTTGCAATATAAGACGTGTAGCTCCTATGCAGTTGGGACCATAGCGTCTCAATGCATATGACATTTTATGCGCTGTATTCTACGATTGCCCCCTTGTATAGGGTTTGATTGCCAATATTTGTATTTACACGGACTGTTACAAATGTGTTAACCTTTTCTCTACCAGTTTTTAGGATTGTATAAAACTAATAATGAGTTCGCTGTCTCTTTATTCATGCATGTAGTTTTCCTCCTTCTTAACTTGTATTTGTTCAGCAACGCTGCTCCGACCGCATTGTATTGTTAGATTTGTGGTGGCTGTTTTTTGTTTTTTTTTGTTTTTCGTGCTTTTCTTTTTGCTCCCACTCCCGTAAAAAACCCTCCTAAGGGTTACCAGTATGTTGAAAATAAAAATAAAAATAAAGACGCCTCAGACACAAAAGAAAAAAAAAACTCGCCTAATAGTGCCACTAAGAAAAATGCAAGCAGCATTACCATTCACTGCGCAGGATAACTGACGCGCAATTTCTCTCCCTCTCTCTCTCTCTCTCTTAATAGGCAAGAAGTATTGCATTCAGAAGTCAACGGCTTGGGTGTTTAGTGTAGTGCGCATGTGATACACTCGACAGCGATGAATATCACTTTAAATTGAGCAAATATCCATGGCTAACGGTACAGCTTCATTCACGCATAACGCAGACATGTATAACGCACCTTCCTTACTTTTTCAGCTTCGCCCCCCGTGGTGGTGTGGGGATTACGGTGGTTAACTGCTGACTCGAAGGTCGCTGGTTCGATCCCCGGACGTGGCGGTCGCCTATCGATGGAGACGAAACGCTAGACGTCTATGTACTGTGAATTGTCAATAGCAGACCAGACTGCCGAACTTTCCGGAGCGGGCGTCCCTCCAAATCATATCGTCGTTTCGGGACTTCAATCCCCGTATATTATTTTTCCAGCTGAAGGCGCTGGAGATTTCCAGACGTGGCGGCGCAAGACATGCAGCCTAATGCCATTCTCTAAAAGGCTCCGAGGCTTTATCCTCAACTTATATTTGTCAGGACATACATGCAAACTGTGACGCAAAAGTGTCGTAACAATTCTTTGTAACTCCAAACGCTACTGCACAAGTCAGCAAGTACGGCTTTCACCGGACGCGGTGCTGACGTTCCTGTAAGTACACAAGCCTAAGAGAAATATGAGATCAATTTTATCTGCGACACAAATTTTAGTATCCCTAGCTTATTAATGTGACGAAAGGAACCGAGCTCCTTTGTTGTTGGAATATTCTAAGCAAGCGCCGTAGATTCAACTTGAACAATCAAAGGCTTAAGCACAGAATACGTTTCTTAAAGCGGTCCTGCAACACTTTTTCAAGTAATTGGCGAATGACCACTCTATATAAACATAGTTTTCTGACTCACGAATCGTCTGCCGGAATTTCTTTGTTAAATCCTCTGAGTACGAGCGGAGTTACGGTATCTGTCACACATTTTATTCGCTTTGCCTCTATTTCTGTCCCACGCAAAAAGCCACTGTGGGCGGGGCTGTACAAGGAAGCAAGCAGCTTTGTCTGTATATGAGTTCACACCATGACCTTCCGCACTTTTCCATTTTTTTCAAGCACACGTATCACATTCAGTGCTATCACGAGCACACCACAGTGGAGTGCGGCTCGTACTCGTCGCGGCACACCGCGGCGGCCACGGTAACTATGCAGATCACGATGCTCATATCAACCAGTGGCCGTGTTCGTGTGCTTTTCGGTGTGTGGCGGAGGTGGTATTGGGTATATGACATCACTTGTCGAAAGAGAGCGAGTTATATTCAGCTGACTCTGACATTTCTTTGTAATTTACATGCCACATGCAGTGCTGTAGTGTTCGTCTTGCATACAGTCACAGGATCCCCGGCTACCGATCAGCAGCCTTTTTATGAGCATGTTCAAAAAGTGTTACATGGCCGTTGGAATTAGAAGAGGCAGACCAATGTCACCTTGCACGTGCCGCCAACGAATGAACGTCCTTCCCGGTCCAGAAGCACAATAATAATAACAATGCCTGGAGTTCTAGGTCACAAAACCACTATGTAATTATGAGAGACGCCGCAGTGAAAGGCTCCGAGAACTTTGACCTTCTGGTGCGTTTTGCATGCACTGCCACACAGTACACGCGCTTCTACCATTTCGCCTCAATCGAATCCGCGATCTTTCGGTCAGCAGCCGATAACCGTAGCCACTGTTCCACGGAGGCGGACGGTCCTAGAGCATAGGAGCGGGGGAAACGGCATCCCTTATTTATCCCTACGCGCTATGGCCTGTCCGCCCGCTCAACAAAAGACTGTGTCTGACCATCGAAACACCTTTGAGCTTGGTCCCCAATTCGCCGTAAGCCTGCAACCCTTCAATCCGGCGGCGCTCCTCCCAGAGAATTCCTCCAGCTCCGGAGATCCAGTAATACATCATATCAATTTTCCGAACGCAGGGGCTCCCCCCGCGCCGTATTGATCCGCTTCTTCGACGGCTGCGCGGAAATCGGGAAGTAAAACGAACAAAGTGAACCGTACATGGAGAGGTGAAAGGAGTTCGAAGACTGGGACCTCGGGAACAAGCGCAAAAAAAGGGGCGAAGCAAAGAAGCAAAAACTTCCTCGTGCAAAAGGCAAAAACAACTCAAAAAGTGAGCCTCACAACAAAAGCGACGAAGAGGCAAGATGGAGATGACAAGGAAACACGAAAGGCGAAGAGACAAGAAAGGGAGTATCCCAGAAACAAGAACAAGGGTGGCAGGGGCAAGAAAAGGAAGTAAACGAAAAGGGACGAGAAGGGGAGTAGAAAGGGAGCAAAAGAAGTGTCTCGCAGATAAAAGGAAGAGGGTAAAAAGGGAACTGCACACGCAAGAGATATACGCGGATATATCTAACAAGACGACGACGTCGCCCGGCGGCGCGTGGAAGGATCTATCCATACGCATTTATATATATCTTCGAGTGCGCGGCGGGACCGGCGAGCGTCAGCAAAAATCGGACGAAAGAGTATACATACAGGACTAGAGAGAAAATGGCAATAAGGAAAGAGAGTAGGGAGATGAGGGCGATCAGAAAGGAGGCAAACAAGCCAACCGAGTGAGACAGGAGCAAGGCAGAAAGATTTCGTCAGCACCGCCATCTTTGCTCGTTTTCGTTCATTACGGCAGCGTTCCTTCCCCCATTTTCGTTTCATTTCATACTTCTGTGAGATGCGAAGAATATTTCGCGCTCTTTTTTGGTTCCTCTTCGGTAGTCTTCGTAGTCTTATTCCGTACGGTGCCTCATGTTTCCACCCTCATCACTGCTTTCGTTTTGATCACCCTCACTCATTCTGCCTCCTTTATTGGTCCATGGCTTTTAATCCCAATACAGCAAGATACGTCTATGAGCAGGCACAAGGAGACAACAGAGCGGAGAGACCAAAACAGCACGCCACCGGCTATACAAATACGCAAAAAACTGAGAAAATACAAAAAAATACAATTCAGGATAAACGAAAGGAATAGGTCGCTAAAGAACAAAGTACAGAAAAAAAACCTAACGGCGCAGCCAAGTAAAGGTACGGAAGCTTATAGGTAACAAGGACACGCGAAGCAAAACCAAAATAAGTGAACTTGTAGAAAATAACGAGGGTGAAGCAAGAGCGAATAAAAAGAGAACAGAAAGGCTGGAAAGCGGCTGGCGCCCCGAACGGAAGCAAGCAAGGGTGGAGATGGGGTAAGGTCGGCCATTTTTGTTCATTTCCTCCCTATACAGCCGGCGGGCAGCGGCTTGCGAGCTGCCTGGGCATAAGGGTTCACACCACTCCTTCTCTACAGCGGGCGAGACCAGTTTTTGAGCGTTCTTTATGGTCGCAGAGCCCAAACAGCGCCACGACGTCCTTTTTACACCCGGCTTCCCTTACCACGCTTCCAACTTTTTCCCCGTTCAGTCCGCAGGGGTGTGTACGTTTTCCGTTACGCCCATCCTAGCCCGTTATGTACGCATCTGGTTTTTATTTACATCGCAGGAAGAAAGGAGACAAAAGGGAATGAAGAAAATAAACAGCACAAGCTTCATATTCGGGAAGCGCTCGTTGGGAGTACAATGGTGTTGCAAAAAAAAGAACAAACAAAAGTGACCAAGAAAGTGATGTAAAACTGAGAACGGAAGAATACCCCTTGGTGCCGCAAGCTGCGACTAGGGGGCGGCGCATACCTCTACCCCCCCCCCCCCTCTCTTACATGCGCTGCCCCCTCTCCCCTCTTTCCGGGATGATGCGGACGGTAAACCATGCGCCATTCAATACGAGTTTACCACGCGCCGCAGTTTGAAGGAAACAGTCAGGGGCGCAATATGTGTGCTTTGTCTAATTTTTTTTGCGCTGTTTATAGCGATGCGCACATCTAATGTCGAGAGAGTACAACAACTGCGGTGCGGGGGCGTTCTGGCTGTGTCTGGCGGGGAGAGTAATAATAAAAAAAGTGTGTCCGTCAACAGGAAGTTCTGTATTGAATACCCTTTTTTTTAACAAAAAGAAAGGGTATTCACTACAGAACTACCCGAAATGAAGGAAGTAGCCTCGCATAAAGCGACGATATGAACTGACAGGGTGAAACCGGAACTATAGAAGATGAATGCAAACAAATGAGCAGCTGGGAACGAGGGTGGGCAGATGAGATGAAGTGACAGGGAACGCGAAGGAGAACAAAAAAAAAAACAACGCATTGAAGTTTGTGCTGCGTGGTTACGTACGTTTAAAAAGCAGTAATAATCTGATATTTTAGCCATAGGTGACGATGCAACGATATGTAATGATAGAAAGAATTACAGGCAACCCCTGGACTGAGCGCAAATAGGGACATGTTGGCCTTAGCAACATTCGATGCCTAGCTAGGGTATGCCCTCTCTGGAAAGAAACCGAAATTCAGTCCGCAGTTAGCGCCGTCAATCCACCCTCAAAGAACGCGAGTCCAACGGGCCCCCAATGTTGTGTTCAACAAACACGAGCAGTAGAGTGAAAATGAAAGTTATCTTCTTTTCTTTTTAAGTTTTCTGCAGCGGCCATTGTATGCAAACTGTGGGTACACCTTTCATTTTCGCAAATGTTGCCCGGCCTTGGCGTCACTATAACACACTACGTGTGTTCGAACGTCCGCGTAGCTTGTTTGTCAGTTTTTATTTTGATATTAGATAAGTGAAGATTACAGTGCCCGAGCGAGTACGGACACAAACTACATTGCAGATTCTTTGCGTTGCCTTTTACACCTTTTGATGTGTGACCCACAACGCTTGGAGAACTTTGACCTAAAACAGCTTGTTACTATATACGTCACCGCTTATAATGATAATAATCGGAAACAGCAAAGTCGTACAGTAACTTATCAGAGCGAACGTTCTACGTCATGTATTCCAAGGTCATTCATCGCGTCGCAATGACCTTGAATTTCCGAGGCACGAGTGTGGCAGGTGTGTGGATCCACTGCGTGGAAGCGTCACCAAGTAAAAGCTCTACCCCTGAGGCACCCTCTCACCAGGCGAAAATTCGATGAAACACAGCGTGCCCGCTGTTTCAAAATAATAATAATAATAATAATAATAATAATAATAATAATAATAATAATAATAATAATAATAATAATAATAATAATAATAATAATAATAATAATAATAATAATAACTGCCTAACACACCTGGAGCTTCGCGATAACCAGGTTTGCAAGAGTTAAACCTCAAACAGCTTTTCATTTGCATTCGACTGTGTGCGATCGGAGTGCCAACCGAAGCTCATACGCGCAAGCTTGCTAGTAAAGGTTGAGACCTCCCTCACAGAAAACAGCCAGCGTATATAAAACACAGAAACCTGTGGCCAGAAACTTCGCGCACATTCGATCGGAATTAACTTGTCGGAAGATGCGGAGGCAGTCGAGAGAACTCCGCGGAAACGAAATTAAGCGAGTCGCTGGTTCAAGCAACGTTTGGGGCTTATAACGAGACGGGAAAGTTACTCTCAAAACAAACAAGAAGACGCGAACAATAAATACACGAACTAGAATAAATGATAAAAACGCGCTAGGAACGGAATATTGGGATGGAGGAAGGCCCGAAACGTGAAAGACAGCGTATTTATACATGGCGTGTTAATTTGCGCAGTGCGGAGAGAACATATACACACTGCAGAGGGCCGCGCGAAGTTTGCAAATTAGAGTGACTTAGCCCGCGGCTATGAATATGCATATTTGATGAGCCCCCCATAGCTGGGACGCTAGCGCTGCTGCTACTTCTTGCGCTCACTCTCCACGAAATTCGCTGGCGAGGTAAACAGGAACACTGTGGGAGCTCACAGAACCACGAACGACGCTCGAGTGCGGCGCAATTCGAACGCCACATTAGTCTAAAACGGCTTCGCTTTTACAAACACGAGTCGCTAAACAGCAAGCAGAAAATGGGTGGCTTGAGGATTTAACGATAGTTCTTGCTGGAGGGAGTGTTACAGTTAGGCCTATTTCTTTCAGATGTGTACACGCACTGTTCCGCTGAAACGAAGGTCCAAAAACACAGCGGATGAATTTTGCAGGCACAAGTTCCCGATAACTGACATATAACATCTAGGTCGGCCTATATGTCCTTCGTGTGGTTGGTCGGAATGCTTGCTAGCTGGCTCGCTCACTGATAGATAGATAGATAGATAGATAGATAGATAGATAGATAGATAGATAGATAGATAGATAGATAGATAGATAGATAGATAGATAGATAGATAGATAGATAGATAGATAGATAGATAGATAGATAGATAGACAGATAGATAGATAGATAGATAGATAGATAGATAGATTGATTGATTGATTGATTGATTGATTGATTGATTCATTCATTTATTCATTTGGGGAGTGAGTGAGTGAGTGAGTGACGCAAAGCAAAGCAGATAACGGAAGATATTGTTCGCTTCTCGGCGCAACAAAATGAATGGTCGAATAATCGCAACAAGAAATAATAACTGATAAGACTTGTTTATCAGCCAAAATTCCTCACAGAGAGCACGGCGAGTGCACTGTGCTGGAATAAAGCCGCGTGAACGTCTTCGTTTCGGCACCGGCGTGGGCCGGGGTTCGGAGTATACCCATAGCAACTATGATAGCTATATGCCACTCGACTGCTGGCATAAATGCGCAAGCAGTAACGTAACAATCAATCTAGAGGTATTTCACTTTTATTGAATGAAAAACTTTGCCTACCAGACACTCAATCCAGAGGCATTTCACTTTTATCGAATGAAAAAGTTTGTTTTTATCATCATCACTTTGCCTACCAGACAATTTACTCGTTAAATGAGGAAGTAAACAAGAAATTAGCGAGAAATTGTGAAGTGAAATAGGAAGTAAGTACGGTAAACGAGCACAACGGATTTCAATGAAATAATATAATTCGTACGCTGTTAGGCTTTGCTATGTTGTGTTTAAAGTTCGCTTACACTCTTGTTCTCACATCTTCGAGATTTATTTTTATAGAGGCTTACCACAGGCTACAACGTTCCTATGTAGGACATTACATCTAGAGGCCACAGAAAATCTACACCTTGAAATATTTAGAGCACTCTATAGATTAGTAGATTAATGACTTAACACAAGATGACGCTACTTGAGCGGCTGCCACCGCTCAGTTCAGATGACTTTGAGTATTCTATAAAGCGAAATATACACTTCATACGAAAAAATAAACTTTCGCTCTTTCCCTTTCTTTGTGACGTTTTAACGAACTTGACAGACGTTGTCGAGACGACTTCGATAGATGTCCAAGGAGGTCTTGCCGCATCAGCTTTCAGCAATGGGACACGGGGAACAAGGAGTCAGATTTATACGGCGCTCAAGTAAAGCTGCCGTAAACGCTGTCGCAATGTCCCAAGTCGGCGAATCTGAGTTTATGTGAGCCTAGTTATGGAAGCGGCTGCATCAACGTAATGCATAAAATGGACAGAGACATTTCCGTGCTCAGAGAATGGCATATGGTTCGTCCGACAAAAAAAAAAAGAGTGATATTGAAGACAGAAAACGTTTTTTTGCACCCCTGCTCAAAACTAATTGGTACTCAAGGTAATTTACGACATGATTCACATAAAAAACAGCGCCAATAACGATGGACAAGAAAAGAAGGAGACAGACAGTGCCGCTGTCTGTCTCCTTTTTTTCTTGTACCTCGTTATTGGCGCTGTTTTTTATGTGAATCATGTCTTACCGACTCGCCCAAGCGTTAGTAATTTACGAAACGTAGCACTTGCCCCCTCCCCCCCTCTCTCTCTTTTTAGCCGATTGCATCTCTTGCGTTCCACACGAAATACATGGCACGTAAACAACCTTCTAGAGCACGCGCATGCACAAAGCTGCGCGATTACACACTACGCTGGCGAGAATGAGCGCAAAATGTACACCAGCAGGAACGGGAGAGCCAAGCGGCGCGCATTTTTGCATAACTCTCTCCCCAGAGAGATGCTGGAGGACAGTCACGCGAAAGAGAGAGAGATAGAAAGAGAGACCGGATACAACGAAAAAGAAAAGGTTATTACCGAGTGGGCGAAAGGAGGACATTTAATAAGTAAAGGTTACTTCCTATCCAAACCAGACATTTTAATTTCATCGTCGGCTAACCAGCGTAATGAAGGCAGCGCGCGAGAAGCGGGTGCAAAATGAACACCACCGATTGTCGCGGAACGAAAACAAAAGAAACAGCGGCATCAACCACAGAGGCGGCTTGTTTACGTCCCCTCCCCGTCGCCAGAACGACATCAGTTACAAAACCACAACAGCCACACCAGCAACACCAGCAACAACGAAAACTGTGTGATTTCGAAGCGAGCGAAGGAAGAAGCCGAAAGGAACGTAGCGCCCCGTACAATTTGAGGGAAGAGAGGCGAGGCTAATGCTGTATATAGAGGGCAGGGACGCTTCGCAGACTGCATGCTAGCAACTGGGATAAACAAATGAGCGTCGTAGTTCGTTTTTCGAAATGCGGACAACTCTCAACCACCTCCTTCTCTCCTGCTCCACGCTCTCTCTCTCTCTTCCTTCTTTTTGCGGCACGCTCACGAATTTTTTCTTCCCCCTTTTACTATCCGTTCTGAGTCAGCTCTGCCTGCAATATTGCTCGCTCCGCAAAGCAGTAATTTAATTGAGCCTCGCGCGAGCTTCCCTTGTTTCCCTTCCCCTCCCAGTTCCCTACCCCCCTTAATTCCATGCCTCCCATCCCTAACCCCACAGCGAGTAACAACCACGTTCCCGTTTCCCCGCGTTGCATCTCGGTGTAAGCCCAGTTCTCGTAGCTCGCCCCAAATTTTTACTTACTCGGGGTTTTCCTCTTTCTCTTACCGGAAGCGCGCGTTGTTTGGACGCCGTACTTAATTTGCGAGGCGGCGAGCGTCGCTGTAACCAAGTTTACATCGTTCCGCCGCCGCTCCAGTGAGTTTTCTGTTCCTTCTCTCCCGCTTCTTGCCTGCGCAACGTCGGAAAGCGCATCGAACGGCCGTTTTTTTTATCTTTTTTTATATCATACAGGGTCACGCGATCCGATGTGAGCGTTCGTCTCTAGGGGCCGGCCGTTTGTTAAATGTTCACAAAAACGAACGATGAGTGGCCCTTGTTTTTCATTGCTAACACCTTCAGTCGAATTCTTATTTGCGGATTTCCCAATATTCAGAAAAAAAAATTATTCAGACGCAGCCAAGTATCCTGGTAGAGACGCCTACGCTTTGAGCGTGGTTGATACTCGGAGCTCGCATCTGCCACAGTATACGCACCCGAAGCCCAGAAACTGCAGAGGAGGCGGCAATTGCCCTAGCTACCACAACGTGCTTGAATGCAGCTGTGGTATTCACAGACTTTCAAGCAGCCATGTGAAACTACAACAAAGGTCGTTTGTCTACCCAAGCAATTCAGATATTGAAGCGCCGAAGCACTCCGATGCCGTTCACCTGTGTGACATGGGTTCCTAGGCACGAAGGGCTGGAGGGAAACGAGGCGGCTCATCCCGGGGCCCACGATCACGCCTACTGGGCTACGCCTTCCCGCTTCCTAGACGCCAGGACTGTGTCTACGGAGGCTTAGTCTGTACCTAAGACTTACTCTGCAATACTGCAACTTAGGCTGGCACGCAGAGAGTATCCGCCACCACACTCGAAGCTCAACAAAAAGGACAGCACCATACTGAGAAGACTCCAGAGCAACACGAACACACACGGCATACTAATGTACCGATTGTATTCTACTTTACACGAATATGTTTGCCCGATTTGCGCCGTACCTGACACGTTGGCCCACGTGATCCTCGAGTGTCCATGCAGTACAAATACAGATCTATCGCCTCCGCCGAGCACCTACGACGCTGTTAAAGAAAACTAACATCTTCTCGAAACGTGGGAGGCCAAGCTCGCCTCGAAGGACCTGGACCAACAACGACGTCTCGTAGCCAGGGCCAAGGAGGCGGCAAAGGCCAGAGGGTTCCTGGAATGGGGTGACTTCCCACCTAAGGTGAACGCGGAACCTACATCGCTACACCGTTTCGAAAATAAACGTTTATTCCTCCTCCTAAAACCCAAGAGGAAATGGAGAAGCTAAGACTCGGGAAGGGACCTCTCAAAATCATGGCCGTCCAGAGGGCACACGGGAGGGCAGTCAAGTTTAACCTCAACGTCCCCGAGTGGGCATATATAGCCAGGTGACGCCGAGTTGACTTGTGGACAAAATGAAGTTATTTCTTTAACTCTCTATAAAAACATACCTCAACAGGCCCCTCGCTTCTTTTTACGCGACGATGCAACGAAACACAAGGTCAGCTGCCAGCCCGTATGAAGATCAGCTGAGTTGGTAGAGTAGCTGAGTTGGTAGAGCTCGGACGCTTCATTTGAAGGTAGTAAATTCGGTCCCTGCGCACGGCCAGTCATCTTTTCGTCTACTTTTCTTTCTTTATATTTACATTACATTTACTGTCAATAACATTCTCTATACTTTCATTTGCAGTGTTCTCGGTTAGTTCTCATTAAGATTAAGGCTAATCCTAGGAATATACCATGGTAGACGATAACGCCGAAGTGCGAAAGCCGCTCCCAGACACTCAAGTCACGGAAATGGTGTAAGAATAACTTGGTAAGAATAATTTGTAACAAAAGTTATTCTAAAGCAGTGGCCAAGTATTGTGAGTACCTCCAATATCATTTTATTTCCGATAGTGGGACCACACGCTACAAGTACGGATAACGTAACACTCCCAGCTCCGTAATGCGCGTGCTTCCGAATGCCGGTTGGAGAGCGAGTAACGATAATTTTCCACCGCCGTTCAATCGAGTGTAACAGGAAAACTGCGATGCATTCTAAGAATTACCAATCGCAACCAATCCTCGCGTGTACTGAGAGTTGAGCGGCGTTTAATGCGGCAGCAACATCTCCAAAAGAGGGAGTGCGCACTCGTCTGGTCCTAAGATTACAAAACCTCGCGCGCTCCCTTATGCACCATAGGCTAACACGACTGATTGATTGATATGTGGGGTTTAACGTCCCAAAACCACCATACGATCACGAGAGACACCGCAGCGGAGGGCTCCGGAAATTCGGACCATCTGGGGTTCTTTAACATGCACCCAAATCTGAGCACACGGGCCTGCAACATTTCGGCCTCCATCGGAAATGCAGCAGCCGCTGCCGGGATTCGATCACCTGCGGGTCAGGAGCCGAATACTTCAGACACTAGGCCACCACGGCGGGGCCTAACACGACTGAAAGGCGAGAACTATCTTTATGTTGTTGTGTTTTTTTTTCATCTGTGTCTATTGTTTTTAGGCGACTGCACTAATCGCGCTTTGAATAAAACATTTTCCGACGGCAAACTACGCTGGAATGTGAAGTAAACCATAATGCAAGAAGAACCAACTCTCTGTAAATGACGTGGTGTTCGCGCATTTCGACGACGTCATTAACCGACTCTACCATTCACGTCACCACGAATGCCCCTTTAGTGTCAGCCGTGTCCCCTCGGGCATTACACAAAACTTTTGAATTGCGTTATTTCGCGCGCGAAGCGTGTTATATAGAGTTTGCGCGCTTGATTCGTTTATAAGGTATACACATTCGAAAAAAAAAAGCTCCGGATGTACGCATACGACTGCCAACTGCGCGCAGCCAGAGATGCGCGCGCGAGCGCTCTCTCCAACTGTCCGATTCCCGTGAGGCAATGCGCGAAGCAATTAGCAACGCGGCCGCACACGTGGTACAGAGGGGCGAAAGTCACGTGCCTCATGTGGGAAAGGGAGAGAGCAGAGGGTGAGAATGTGCGCGCTTCCCCAAAGGCAGCGGAGCCAACCCTGGGTGTGCCATAGACTCGCGTGAACACCTGAACGCTCAGTGGCTAAACGAAACTCCACGGCGGAGAAGAGGGTGAGAGGAAAGGCTTCATTAGCGACTTAATTAAAAATTTTCGTTCCCGCGCCCAGCGTCGCAGGTATATACTTGCACACGAGCTGGTGGGCCAACGGTAATTGCTCGAGTACGCGAATCCCCGGGTGCTAAACCTGTACACAAGGCTGTCGACCGAAACGCCGGTGTTTTGGCCCCCTCTTTCCATTAGCGTTCGCTTGCAGCGTCACTGCTTGGACACAATCACTCGCATTGGACGATGTAGAAACACGTCACTCGAGATATTTGCCGCCCGATTTGAACTTAGCCAATTGGCGCAAGCAGTGGACGACGGCACTGCCATCAGCGACACTGCGGTCGCATTCCCGTTCCCGAAGAAATGGGATGTTCCCGTTTGCCGAAACAGAGCAAAGGTAAGCAGCTCGGCGAATATCAGTTTAAGAAAAAACCTGAATATGTCCCCAATACACATCCCTAAGAGCTGGCGAAAGCCATCTTCTCAGTCACTTTACTTGGGGAAGAAGGAGGAAATTGTGTGATGACGTCGTCATATGGTGACATCGTCACCAGTTTCCCCCTTCTCTCTCCCCCAAGTACATTACTCTCTTTCTCTCTCTTCGTCACCTGTACATTGCCCTCTCTTTTCTCTTTCTTCAGTAGATTACTTTTTCTGTCTCCGGTATATTACCCTCTCCTTTTTTTTCTCTCCCCAGTACACTACTCTTTTTCTCTTTGCGCCCAGGACATTACACTTTCTCCCCAGTACATCGCCCTCTCTTATTCTTCCCAGTGCATGACTCTCTCTCTGCCCACAGTACATTACTCTCTTTATACACCAGTTTATTTTTCCCTCTTTTTATCAATCTCCCTGGTAGATTACTTTTCTCTGCCTCGGTACATTGATCTCTCTCCCCACTACATCACTCACTCTTTTTCTTCCCCCACTGCATTACTCTCTCTCTCTATGCCCACAATACATTACTCTCTATTTACCCCCAAGACATTACCCTCTCTTTCCTATCTCCCCCAATATATTACTCTCTCTCTCTCTCTCTCTACCCGGAACGACATGATGACGTCATCATGTGGTGCCACAGTGGACTCTTGGTGATGTCACAAGTTCTGGCGAGCCGTGACGGCATGATCAAATCATCTGATGACATCAACGCGAGATTATGAGATTTGCATCCCTTCGTGTTGACAGTGACGGTCTTTTTTTAATGGCTGTTTTCATGTTTTATGATGCATCTACGGCTTTCGCCTTGGTGATTGTTACCGTTGCAATGTGTGGCAATATGAGGCCCGCACAGCTAAGCTCTGCCGGTAGATTATAGGTACGCGGAAAGTACGACACTATGACAACGTATATGCACCTAACATGGCGGCGCCTGACTTCTGCTGGAGAGCCTAGGGGTTCTGTTCTTTGAAGCCGAATAGCTCAGGCTGCACTGACGCAGCTGTCAGTAGTTTGCAAGTTCTTGCAAACTGTCGTGCTTCACAAAAGAAGGAATCTATGCTCGCTACTGTCTGCCGTGTAGTCTGCGATGCAGCTTACATAGAACTAAAGTTTAACAACAACAGGATGGCACAGAACGCTCCCGTTGCTTGGTATTTCCACAGAAAAAAAGAAATAAGTGTGGATCACAATTCACCCACGCAATGCATCGAAATCACGTTATTGCACTGACTTTCACAATCACAAACTTCAGCTATGTCAACGATTTATGACATTAAGTTCAATTAGTCACACTTTTCCACGTACTCTTGCATCATTCATGCACCTTTACTTGTCCCTTATCGCTCCATAACATCGTTCCCACACAGGGTCAATTCGAACACCTAGTGGGGTTTCAACGCCGACTGACTTATTGCACGTAGAATGCTAAACGTGTATGAATAGGAACGGACGCTCTTCTTGAAATGCGAAACGTGGAGCCACCTAGACGCAATTAGTGACTTACCGACACGCTCGCTCGCGTCACCCAGCCCCTTTCACTCACTCGTACTACCGGATCACATCACCCACCCCTTCGCTTTTTTCTAAACAAACATCAAGTAAGGCTTCAACGCTGATTAGCTAATTATTTCACGTAGAATGCGAGCCACGCATTCAATTAGGGCGGACGCCTGTCTTCGAATGCCAAGCGGGACGCCAGCGAAAGCTATATGCATCCTGACAGTGCAGACGACGCGTGCAACTATTTTACACCTGTGTGTATACACACCATTCTCATCACCGGGTCGCAACGGTGCCACTCAGCGTCGTCCTCTATACAATCGGAGGTATAGCAATAAGTGTTCGCGAGAGAAATGTCGATGGCAGCGCTCCAGCGTGGCGGAGAACATTAAACGTGTTGACGGAGCCGAATGACACGACGGGAAAGGCGCGCGATCGTAAACGGTAAGCGAGATTAAAGTTGGCACGACGGGGACGCTATGCAGGTATCGAGAGGCGTGTATACATATTGACTAAACTATATCCACACTCCGGGCATCTCGATTCGTCACGACGCGCGTCCGGCCGGCGGGATTGATAACCGGCTCGCTTTCAATTTGCCCGGGGAAACGATCGCCCTCGGAACACCTGTATACCACACGTCTCAATCAACTGCGCGCTTCGTACTTAACGGGCGAACGGCGTCGCTAACGACGAAAGCGCGCTAAAATAAGCGCGGGAAATCTAAAACGCGCGCCAAAAGTCGGCGAACGCGGGAGTGAAAACGCGCGGCGGGATAATTGCCGCGGCGTTGATTAAAACGACCGTACGCCTACGTATACGGTGGACAGGAATCATGCGGCGCGGACGTAGTACACACTGAGAGAGGCGCGTACTAAATTGAAAACGTTGATGGTGGAGTGCAACGCGAACGCTGCCAGGTGCGCAGAGAATGCATTAGAGTCGGGGATATGTGACACCGCGCGTGAGCTGTGCGGGCCGCGCAAAAACTTGGCGTGCGGTAACGGGTCAGTTCCCGGGTTCTAATGAATATAGAGTGATCAAAGTTCCGCGCGCGACGCAATCGAATCGTTCCAAGCGCTAACGCGAAAAAGGCACACGAGAACTCCCTCGCATCGGAGGTAAACAAAACTTAACACGAAAAGGTGCGCGATTGGCGCTAATACGATCGGAGAACGCAGTGACACGCGACTACGTCAGCTGTCCTCCGAACTTTTGATTCGTCGTGTTGACGCAGAGAATCTTGGAGTGAAATGGAAGGATTATCATCCCCACGCTTGCGGTGCGATGCTGCAGCGGATATCCACGCCGGTTTCTCGGTGCTGCAGCTGTGCACGCGAAAGCCACGGCTTCGAAATCAGCCCTAGCGGCCATATTTCGGTGGAGGGAAATTCTAGGACCCCCTCGTACTGCGCGATCTTCGTTGACGTTGAAGAAGCCCAGACGGTGGCAATTTTCGAAGCCTTCCTTTACGGCGCGCCTCGTTTACGATATCGCGGTTTTGGCGCGTAAAACCTACTAAGTTAATTAACAACTGCCGTCATGTTCGGTCGTACAGGCAACTGTTGTAGTCGCGCTAGAAAAGTCAGCCCGACACTCATCAAGGAGATCCGTAGGTGCCAAGTTTTCATACCCTTGTAGCGAAGGGGACATCGCTACAAGGGTATGAAACAGTGGGGCATCTTGTTGAGCGCTATCGTGTATAGGTCTGTCTCGTGCACTGCTAGCGGATGCTGCTCGTGCCCTAAGTCTATGAATTGAGTCATTGGTTGAGATACGGGTCGACCCTTACGCCAGCGTCCAAAAAGCACCTCTACACTGTACCTCTAACCACTTACCAGCATAGTCAGTTGACGTAGAAATGCGTCGAAGCAAGCTACACTAAACTAAGAAATCTGTACACATCACTCGATAAAGGTCACACCACCGCGGAAAATGCGCAATGAGTGACGAAAAGGCCAGAAGTTATACATAAGACAAACTTGCATGAGCAACCCTGCTATCAGCGTCGGGCAACAAGACCAACACATGGACCGATATATGTAGACAGATGCTGTGAGTATCGTAGCCATGTTTTGGCAAATGAAGTCACACTATACGGTACCTTCCAACTTCGGTTTCGTAGGGTGGCGCATACTTGAAATTTAGTCTCACTCTATATATTCGGAATAACTTCATCCTGACATGTTCGGCTCCTAATCCCTTTTCAAACGGTAAACCACGACAAGAAATCTACGCACGCAAATGCACTGTGGTATGAGTGTACCATAAATAGCGATCAAGTGCCTCAGACTCGCCGCCGTTTTGACAGGTCGACCTATCTTTGACAAAAACAGAGCTGTCATCCGTGACGTGTTAGCGTTAAATCGGTAGACAACGCGTTTTTTTTAATTGCAAGTAGCCTCCATGGAAAGGAAAGACATCACACGATGTCATCTAATAACTCTCTAAATCTAACCTACCACAGATGACAAGGCCACCTTTGACAAAAATAGGTCCACCTTTCAAAATGTTGTTCGTATAGAAGGAATGCCTCGTCCTCGACACTGAGGCGAACTATACCTTCAACTGTTGCGGAAACTCTGTGTGGCAGCTTGGGCTAGTTGGCATGGCATGACGATAGTTATAGCGCGAGAACAAAACGACGACACATAGACTTTTCATCACTGCATTCGACAACCCCATCCTTCAACACCACTGTTCGCGCAACTTTTTAGACGGCTTTTTCGTTTTCTTTCTGTAAGCACTGCAGCGAAGGATGGTTTGACCATAACGATGACAGTGATGCTGGAGAAAACCTCATAGCTCCGTCGCCTCGCAACCGCAGATAACAGCGCACGCTCCGCGATAAAGTCTGCCACGCATAACGAAGACCAATGGAGACACCGCGCACCGCGTCCCGTGGTAGTTCAAAGCTACGGGAACAGATAGGAGAACATATGACGGAAAGAAAGAGAAGGCAAGCATCGCGACCAGATACTGCGTCATCTGGCCAAGCCGCGCAAGCACGGAATAGCTTAGCCACGTTCACCGATTTAGACATCGCGCGCAACCTCAACTCTACAGTGCGTAGCCTAGATCGTGACAAGGGCGCTATGGGACGTCCCAAGAAAGTGCGTACCTACGAGGAAGAAGCCGCGCACTTAGAAACAAGACATTTCGGTCGACGAGGAGCACGTCTGGCGACAGGTCCGGACTTCGCTGTGCCAAGCATTGCCCGGCCTAGTGAAAACTTCAATATTATTCACTAAAATTGATAGCTCAGCTCGTTTGTAGTTTTCTCCTGTGTGTCGCCGTCTTCCGTGCACGCTACAAAATTTTCATACACAAATGTAATAATTCTTTGTGTCTTGTTTTGCGTGAGAAAAAAATACGTCTTTTTTTTCAATAAGGCAGGCGCTATCGCAACGTGAAAAAGAACTAACGACGCGAGGACCGTTGGACATATATAGCACGCGTAAATCTAGCCGCCATCTTCTTCTCCTTCCTCCTGCTCCTTCTCATTCCCTCTTCTTCGAGACAGCGTGGTGGCTTAGAAAGGGCAATTACATCTCGTACGCCATTACGGGACACCTTGCTGTTGCTAAAAAGGTCCTCCCTCCAAGACAGACAGCTAGGTTCACACGTTTCCTCCAACCCTATTCCCTTCTTTCCCCACCTCGCAAGATCGCACGCTGCAATGAACAACGTCGGTGTTCGCCCCACCTCCCCGCAGCTCGGACGGAAACTAGCGCCGCCAACGGTTCCGAAGAGAAACACGACGGGAAGCGAAAGAAAGCGACGACGCCCTCACAGCTAGTACACGAGAGAAGTTGACTGATTACCGCCAGAAGGCCGGCCCGCCCTCGAGCTAGCTTCGGGAAAGGGTTAGGGAAAAGGGGATACACTCACAGGAAGAAATAGGGATGGGCGACGCTGTTACGCAAGAAAAAAACACTCGCTCCTTTTTTGTCTGCCCTGATTCCCCTTCTTCCCGCAGCCTCCCCAGCAGTTCCCACACGTCTACAGCTTTATTTGGCTCGATTTTCTTCCTAGCTCTCGCCGGTGCATGCCGCTCGATGCAGTGCTGCAACCTCGCTCTCTGGAAGAAGCGACGCGCAAGTAAGAAAGGAAAAGGTCCCGAGGATGGAGTAGTAGTTTGGCACCTCTCCCGCTTGGCCATCCAGCCTGTTCCGAGCTAATTGCGACCTGTTGAGCTGCCTACTAGAGCCCGCTCATAAAACGGCGTTTAGGGGATCGACACCACGCTGCGTTAGAAAGCACCCCGACTAATGAAAAGCCGCGTAAAGGCGAAAACGACGGTTGGTAGTTTTGATGCTGCTTCATGACGCAGGTAACGTAAGGAGCAGGAGGCGGAGAAAATGAAGAAAAGGCAGGTATAGGTCAACCAGGCACACGTCCGGTTCGCAGAGGAAAGAAGGTACTGTCAGGGCGAATGTGCGCGCCTGTCCATTACACAGCTGCAAGCTATCACTTAGACCCGGTCGATTTTAAAAACAGTATCAAGGCCCACGTCGTGGGCGTGCGACGCTTATGGCACGAAATTATGGCAAAAAATGTGGGTGATCCCCCTTTTTTTCGGAGTCGGTGAGACGCGAAAATGAAACGTGTCTTTACAGAGGTATTTGAGCGCTTATTGTGCAACGTTTCGCCACATGGCGAAGGAATAAACACAACAGCAACAAATTGCAATGTCACGTAAGGAACGGCAAGCAGCTTGAAAGTTGCAAGGCACACCTCAAACAGAAAGCACGCACGAAATGAGGATACACAGGAGGAGCACGGACTGAGAACTATCGCAGCTCAACACTTGAGGCGCGCATCTCAAGCAGAATGAAAGACGCATGAAACGAGTGCACAAGTATACACAGGACAAGCGGGAACAACTGTCAGAATTTTTCTTCGTGCGCGAGCAAAGTGCTCCTTTCGAAAACGCGGCCGCGGCAGGGAGCGGAGTGACCTTCGTGCTCTACCGAATCACGAGTCAGATATGCGCGCGCGCAGGAGAGACCATGCTCCATCGAGGCAGCGCACTCCGAAACGCTAGAGGGGGAGGTCCAGCACACGCTCTTGGCGCCATCTCGCTAGCAATGACGAACGCGCTGCACTGTCGAAGCTTTGAGGACCGCCAAATGATATTGTATATAAATGGCTTGCCGTTAGCGCTCCTGACAACGTACGCTTCATGGCGTAGAAGTTAGCAGCGCGCGCTGCAGATTTGAAGGGTCGCGGGTTCGATGCCCAGCGACAAAACATTTCTTATTCGTTTTTTAGGGCGCGAAGCTCCTTATGGTCTAGGGCAATCCCTCGTCTCTCCGGTGTACCCAGTAGCGTACCCAGTAGCGTCACATTTATCATACCATAAATGGCATTGTGTGTCTATGTCCTTGAAAATATTATCACTAGATGACGTTAGTTGTCTCCGTATTGCTGACGATTTGGTATAGTTGACGGACGGATACACGGACAGACTCACAGACGTACGGACGGACGCTTCGCCCTACACCATCATTCACTGCGTGGATATGCTACTAGTTTTTTTTTTCTTTGCACTACGCTAGCAAGTTGTTTTACAACGTCATATCCGTGACGGAAATACTTCAGCGGAGCCGTCATGAACTCCAGCATAAAACATCTTCGCGTTAAAAAAGCACGGGTTATATTAAAGGATATAGCGCGTTTACTGGCAAATAATTTATGCCGAAGGTTGCAGGAGCCGAGAAGAAGGTTTGTATAAAAGGGAAAAACTGTCATCGTTGCACGAAACTACAGTGAAAACCGCCAGGGATTTCGCAAGTAATCAGCTTACTTAAATCAAGTCCCTGCCAGTGTCAGTTCTTCGCAATCGATTTTAACGCCCTCTCAGGGCAGTCGCTCTACCATCCGAGCTGATCAGAAGGCTGACAGAACGCACAAAGCAGTGCAAGCGCGTAGTCAACCACTTGAAGCACATAGACCATGTGCCTTGGGCTGTAACTTCTTGCTACAAACGAATGAACATCAACGTTTCCCTTTCGCGCCGTGTCTTGCGAATATAATATATTGAGTTTTACATGCCAAAACCACGACATAATTATAAAGCAAAGCACGCCTTAGCGCGGTACTTCAGTAATGTCGACCATCTGGTGGTCTTTAACGTGCAGTGACATTGCACAGTACATGGTGTTCTAGCATATTTCGATGTACGAACGCCGACGTTGGGATCGAACACACACCTTTCGGGACAGCAGCCAAGCACCGTATCCAACGAATTTCCGTTTCAGGCAATGTATGTGTCTTGCGTATCCAGCTTGCACCAAGCTGGCAAATAACGGCCGTTGAAAAAAAAAAACATATTTCACACAGTAGAGAAGCGATAGACAAAGTTAAAATGGAAGGCAAGCCAGACATGTCTATTTCAAAGATACAAGCTGAAGTTAGTTGGTATGAGATATAAGGATGAGGGCCGAGCCTGATTAGAGAACTGAGCGCACGTCTTTTGTGCTGACTCACCGCAAGAAGCATCATCCACCAACACGGAATATCTCTGGAAGTTCAACGTTCCGAGCAGCGGACTTGTCCAAACTTCGGTTTCAGCGGCATTCCGTGTTGGACGATGACTCACCACCACGTCATAATCTTTGGCCACGTCTGGATTATTCCTATACCAGCGCTGCAGGGTGGGAATTATTTCCCCCTGCTAAACTACATATTGAACGTTAAAGATATTTTAATAAAAAGTAAATACCAAAAGAAAGTGGCCGGATGGACGAAGAGAAATCATAAAATACAAAACATGCAAGGGATCACTTTCTTCCAATGTGTTTCACTCATGTCTAGCGACCAACAGACGTGTACTAACACACGCACGTTTTTTTTCTGGAATTGTGATACAGGTGTTTACAGTCCAAAATACTTGCGTATTATTAGGATTATATACGCATCCGATGTAAGCTCTATCACTGCAGTTTTCGAATCTTTTTGTCTCCTTCTATCTTATTGTCCACTGCTGTGGTACAGTACAGTTCTCCGCTTCTGAGCTCATCAAGGTGGCGGGTTCGACCCTGGCCGTGACTGCCACATTCGGACGAAGGTGGAATGTTAGATGCCCGTGTGCTGTGTGATGTGAGTGCATGTCACAGAACACCAGATGGTCAACATTCCCAGAGCCTTCTCCCTTGGGCATACCTTGCAGAAGCATATCGCGGTTTCGGCACAAAGTATTGTATAGAACACCAACCTATAATTGTTGTCTTTATTTAAAAAAAACATGCACACGACGATAAAGGCTTTTCGTATCCACCTTTCGCGACACCCTTAATCGATTTGCAGATTTAGCCTCTAAGGCACTAAGCTCTCTAAAAAGGCAGCGGCTAGAAGTTGCATGAAGCTGCTGATGCAAGGCTGAAAACACAGCGCAGCGGTATTTCGTGCACTACGACAAGCTGTATTTTGTGCTCTTCGGCGGTTTTGCTAAAGTTTCGCTTTGGTTTTGCTATATAGCTTATGCTATATCAAATTTCATTGACTTCTGCAAGTCATATATCAAGCTTTATCGCTCGTTTTATACAATGCTTGGCTATATAAAGCTACACAATGTTTATCCCTCTTTCACCCTCCTTACACAAGCTTCGTCCAAGTATTGGTTCATGTTTATCAAAGTATACTCACAAGCTGAACCCAGTTTCAATCCAACGCTACTACATACATTTTTTAGGGTCTATGCTCAGAAGCCTTGATGTCACCTTCGGCTAGTGTTGGTAAGTGCATAGCGCTCCATCTCTGCTTTCATTAACTTACCTCTGGAACTCCTACCGCCATGAAGAAAGGAAAAAAAGGAAGGGTGGGACATTGCGTCCCGTAGCCAATCATGGGGTGTAAATCTCGACATTGTCGAATTCTGCCACGTCGTAAAATTCCACCATTGGTCAGTTTGAATTGGCTCAGAGAGCTAGCTGTTGCGGCCTCTCCGATTCACTTTCGCGTGCAACATTAGAAAATTTGACGAAATGGCTGAATTCGAAACGGTACCCACAATGACATTCTTCGCAAGCCGACCCGCTCTGAAGCCAGCAGTTTCGGACCAATACATGACTTTTTCCGGTGAGATCACACAATAAACGACATTTGTCTTGACCTCGGTGCATAGGTGCCCGATAGTTTTTATTAGCAGCGTTTTCTCTCTGCGTGTTTCGGTGGCCTCGCGGGTTCAAAAACAGAACTTTACAGAGAGTACTAAAATCTAGCATGCTTAGCATGCTCTATGACGACTTCATCACGCGTTCGGCCAACGCAGTGGGAGTTCAGTCGCAATGCACAACGCTTCCACCTTCTTTTCTTCTTCTTCGATGCCTATGCCGCGCTCTTGAAGGTCTATATCAAACCTAGAAGTGTGGCAGTTTGGGCTAGTTGGTTTGACATGACGATAGTTAGAGCGCAAGAACAGAACGACGACACAGAGACAAGACGGACCCGTGTACTTCTTGTCTCTTTGTCGTCGTTCTGTTCTTGCGCTATAACTATCGTCCTACAGAACCATTGGTGGACATCCTAGCACGCCGTCTCGGGCTAGCTTTTGTCCGGAATGCCTTCCGCGCTCTGAAATAAAGCACGTGCCGGTTCATGTTGACCTTGATAGTTCTGGGATTCAGCAAGCACAAAACGCCTGCGGCTCGAACAACTCCACTGTTAATAAGTCCAGTGCACAAACAAATAATTCCTAGTGCCATCCCGTGTGAAACGATTCAAAACCTGAAAACGCAGTTATCACTTAGTCTAAAGTTCTCGGCAACTCGTTCCACCTCTTTTCTTTTAGAGCATTTACTATACAGATATAATAGGCTACGGCCAACGCCATTCCGTCACCTATATGTGACCGCTCTAACAATAACTGAGACGTCAGAAGTTGCCGACCGATTCTCTGGACGCCAGAGCACTAGCCCATTCATTTTTCTTTCGCGTCAGTCGTAGTGAGATCTTATTACGTTTATTGTTTCCTATTCCTTACACTGGAATAACACACTTTTCTTTCTTTTAAAGGTCTCATTAAGAAACCGGCTATGCACTTCCCTGACAGAGACTGCAAAATTCTGTCTCTCTGCATATTTCTCTTAGGAAAAAAAAAACACGCGCTCCCTATAAATACAGCGATTCTCGGCTGCACAAGCCCAACAAGCGAAACGCGGGACCGGTCTAGGCGAGATTCCCTGCCACAGGTGACACTCCCCTTCCCCCACTCACTCAGTCCGCGCTGTACGCAACCCCACTCACCTACCACCGGCACCGCAACAGCGGGTCTTCTACACTCGAACCCTAAAGCCGTGGCTACGGGCCAAAGACATGTATCACACGTCTCCTTTTTCCGTATATCCGCAACACTTATACTCCCCTCCTTCCTCACTACATGCTTCTTTCCAGCGCAACATCTCCCTGCCTCAGCAGTGGACGATGCCCCCCCCCCCCCCCCTCATCCTGTCCCTTCTTCACCAGCTGAGCCTTTCGGCTCTCCAGCGCAACGCGCCCTTGCGGACCTGACAACTTCCTGGGTTACGCCCGCCCTCCCCAATATGGATCAGCGGATCCCAGGGAATACCTCCGGAAACAGGCCGGCTTGCAAGGGCATTTGCCCTTCCCTCGCTTCTTTTATGCCTCCGTTGATCCTCCAGCCTCCCTCTCAAGGCCTCGCTCGCACACATCTCACCCTTCCACCCTTCCCGTTTCGGGATCCGTCGGGAAAGAAAACGGGGGAACAGGGATGTCCAGTGTTAAGTCCACCATCTTGGAGGCGACGTCTTGCTGCTGCCCGACACATTTCGTGGGCGCCTCTCTTTCAGCCTCCATGCGTTCCTCAATCTCTCTGCACCTATAGACCACGCACTCTTTCCCTGCGGGTATCCCGCCGGGCGTAGCGGAAGGAGAGCGCTCCGGAGGGCTTCGATATGACCTGTCGCTGGGATGACGGATGACAAATTCGCGCGTCTCGAGAGCACCTTGCGATTGGCTTGGCCGGCCGCGCCCCCGCTGACGGCTGCTGCGGGAAAGCCGTCTATACGCGAACGGGCACCCCACTTGGTTCTCGTCGTGTTGCTTTCGTATCGGTGTCGTTTGGCTTACACGCGGAAGGACCGATCCAAAGCCGAGGCAAGCCGCAGTACACGTGCACCCACACAAGGCTGCGTTGTCGTGCTTTCCGTTTGTCCATAAAAATTTGGCGCTATAATAATGCGGATGCCTTGGAAACCTCACCAAGCGCTAAAAAGTGATCGTCAGCGACCACACGACCGATGCAAATTATCATCACGTGATAACGTCACGTAATCACGTCATCATATGACATCGTAGCTTGGTTAAAGGCAGTGCAATCTTGGGGGCACTGCGAAGCCACGTTACGTGCAGAAAGCTTTCAATCCCCCCGATCGCGGAGGCAGTGCAAAAAGCACTCCGAGTACAGAAACTCTTGCGAGAGAGACGGGGGGGGGGAGGAGGATAAATGCAATCGACCGAAAGATGTAACTTAGAAGGCACTGAGATCAGGCTAGTTGGCACTGATCCATAACTCCAGTAAGCGCGAAATGAACGTACGTAGGATGAAGAAAGTACACAGTACAAGCGCTACTTTCAACTGAGATTTCAATGAAAGGTAACATCAAATATATAGGTGGAGCTCCCGGAAAAGAAAAGCATGTAAAACTAGAATAGATATAAAGAACAAACGAACAAAAGGACATACTGTCACTAGGCAGACTTCATTCATGCTAGCACGTGTCAAGAGCGTATGTGGAGGCAAGAGCCTAAGTGAAGATCTTATTACACATCACGCCGAAACGTAAGCAGAAGATATAAGATGTTACCTTCAATTAAAATTTCCGCTGAATGTAGCGCTTGTCCTGTGTACTTCGTTCGTCTTACCTACGTGTTTTTCGCGCTCACAGAAGGTATAGAAAGACGAAGATAGCTTTCGACTTCGAGTCGCCGCATTAGAGACATACTTTGCATTAGAGTCAAATTCATTAGAGACAAATGCATATTTTTTTATAATTCACAATGACCGTAATTAGCGATATGTCATTAAAAACCGCAAACACGCACGTAATTACACGCTCACGCGCACGCACACACGCGCACACACACAATGGGTGTTGATATTTCGCGAGAAACCTCTACGCGACTCGTCAGGACGCCGTGATATAAGCGATAACCAAGCTCGACTCGTGAAAGAAACAACACACCACGACTTCCGACGCCGTTCACGCGAAACACACCGCTCGGGAAAGAAGCCCGCGTAAGCAGAGGCGAAGGAAAAAGAACTGCATCTCCGAACTACGCGTCCCTCAACCCAGTACTTCAGACAGGCTTCCTCCACAGTGCTTCTCGAAAGGAGGCGACAACGGAAAACGACCCCGCGATTTCCCTGAATCACTGCTGGCGGCACCTTACTTCCCATTAGACTGCTCACGGCGGAGGTAAACGCAGCCAATGAATGGGAAGCCCTTCTTGGCACGCCGCCTTAAGCGGGCAAGTCGTTTGTGCCACACGTGAAAGCCCAAATATCGTTCTTTTTCTCACCGCCCCTTTCTCTGCAGAGCTCTGGGTGGAGAGCGGGGAATCGCGAAGTTGCGAGCGGGTTTTGCACGTTCACAGGTTGGACGAAGCCTGCTTGCTTTGTCCGCAGTCACGTGACTGCCCACAATGCAGAGAGCGCGCGCGAGGAAATGCGCGAATCCGGTCGTCCCAGACGTCGCGTAAGCTCAAAGCTGACCGGATGTGACAGCGGAAACTACGGGTGCACGTGGCAAAGCTACAGTGTACTAGAACTGTAGCAAAGCGTACGTTCGAATAGGTCAATGGTGCAACGCGACGCAGTCAGTAAGGTATAGGTGGTATGTCCAGAAACCTACTGCAACGCGCGAGACCTCCTACAGTTTATGACAGTGTTAACTGCTGTAAGCAAACTGTGTATCGGCATGATATTTGAACTGGTTTCAGAGTACTATTATGTTTTTTTTTTTCAGATTCAGGTTTCAGATTATTCTTTTTTTTTTTCACAGCAGAACTTCATGATATGGAGTAGCCGAGGCAATATGGACCTCGAATTCTCCACAGTAAAACAGTTACAACAGAACAGAACAGAATTACAGAACAGAGACGGATCTTCTGTCACCTGATGTAGGAGGCTGATACTACGACTACATTAAAAAAAATAACGCCCGCAATAAGCGAAACACTGCTAAATTTCGTAGGGCTCTGAAGCGTTCCCTGTTTAAGGTGAGCAAAGTTTCATCGCAGCCGCACTGGCACAACACGTGGTTCAACGTGGTGTAAAAAAGTACTGTACTTACTAGAAATTAGGAAGGAACAAACGTTCATTACTCGAAATGGTATCGCCGCGATAGTTTCACTTCTGCCCTAGCTGCGAGGTCTCCTCGTGCCAGGATCTCAAAAACCCTCGGGCCTTCGCTGCCTCATTGGTCCTGGCAACAACACATCGAATGCAACGAGAGACTCCTTTTCCTTTTTTCCAAGTTTTGCTACCTAAAATCCACCAACACGTTGTAGTCTAATAACGAAGTAACTATTAAGTCCTTCAGGACGAAATGAAGTCACCACCCACATCACAATTGCGTTCACGTTACAATCGAGCAAATACAGCAATTTTTTAAAGGAAGGAAATAGAGATAGAATGAAAAGACAGGGAGGTCAACCTGACGAGCGTATGGTTTGCTATCCTGATTGATGATGATTGATTTGTGGGGTTTAACGTCCTAAAACCACCACACTATTATGAGGGCCGCCGTAGTGGAGGGCTCCGGAAAATTCGACCACCTGGGGTTCCTTAACGTGCACCCAAATCTGAGCACGCGGGCCTACAGCATTTTCGCCTCCATCTAAAATGCAGCCGCCGCAGCTGGGATTCGATCCCGCGACCTGCGGGTCAGCAGCAGATATCCTAAGCAGTAGGCGAAGGCAAAAGGAATAGGAAGAGGAGGCAGAGAGGGGGAACGCGCCAATCGAAAAGGTGCTGACAGGAACAACGACAAATGAGCGATGGTCACGCTCCGTTGGCGCGAAACACGATAAAAAAAAAATCGGGAAGGTGGGGAAGTGGAACAAAAGAGGAGTAAAAAGAAAGGGAGTTTATAGGTTTACACCACGCGTGGTCAAGCTGGCCACCTGAACTAGCTGACCTCGATTCGTTGAGGACAAAACAGGGGAAAAAAAGCAAGGTAGTGTCGTACAAAGGTGCCGTGAATAATAAAAAAAATCTGCCGGACACGCGTGTGGACGAAATACAATTCCCGCCTCCCTTGCGTGAACGAACGCGAGAGGCGTTTCTTCACGCTGGCCTCGCGACTCCCTTTTTTCTTTCTTCTTTTTTTTTCTTCTTCTAAACCCATCGTTTCGTGCACTACGATGTCCGGCACTGACCAGCTGACCAGTGCCACTGAATAATTGACGCCCGGGAGACGAAGATAACACAAAAGGAAAGTTCGGGGAAAAAAATTACGTTTCCTTTTTACCCAGCTTCGTCAAGGTTGAATACGCAAATGCCTTTTTTTTTCTTCTCCCTGTTTTCCCGTCATGTCCGGCCACGCATAGCTTGACCCTTTCGACGGACACAGCGCACCGTAACGGCGAGTTTGGGTTACAGCGACGAACAACTGAGAGAAGCACGTAGAATTAGAAAGAAAGAAAGAAGGAAAGAAGGAAAGAAAGAAGGAAGGAAGGAAGGAAAGAAAGAGAAAGAGGACTAGTTGATGACTCAATCCACCACACTTGAAAAATGAGGGGAAAAAAGGAGAGAAGTAAAGAGACAAATTTGTTCGCGTTCCGCATTCATAAACAGGGAGGCTTGGAAGTTTGGTCAGGCTTCTGCGTGGGTGTTCATTTGTGTCTTTCTTTATTCCTTCTCCGGTGCCTTTGTAACGGTGGCGAGCTGAATTATGACCACGCAAACGAAGTAAAGACGAGTTCGTTGGCCACGCCAGGACAACCGGTCCGAATTGGCTACGAGGTCGTGGACAAGCCACACGGCGTGACCACGAGGAGTGACCGTAGCACGCAACGTTGTGCATCTGAATTGCTGTTTCGTTTTGTTTTTAACGCTACAGACTGAATCCATTGAGCCAAGAGCAAATGACCACAGTAGACTGGCGGTGGCAATGCATCTGACGTCACGCAGTACTCCGCGCACAAAACACGCAGCGCCATATGTGTGACTTTCTCGTCCTACACTCTCGAAAAAATAAAATGAGAGTACAAGCGTTTCGTCCTGTTCTCCCACTGCAGTTAATACTTTATTAAAGCTTTAAAAAATACACAGGAGTGAATGTCAACTGTCTAATTATGTGCATACTTCAGTGGCTAATCCACAGGGGAGGACGGGGTGGTAGGAGCGATCACCCCCCACCGCGATTCCTGTGTCAGCACCCCACGCCCTTTCTTCGGTGCTTGTGGTCCACCATTTATCACCAATTAGAACAAATGGACTGGACCACTGTGAGCATTCATTAAGTGCATGTATGTTACTCGGGGTTTTCGTGCTAGTTAAAACAAAAGTCAGGATCCCCCCTCCTCCCCCCTCCTCCTCTAGTGTTACTTCAAGTGACCACCCCTTTAAATTGAGTTGGTGGATTCACCTTTGGCATACTTAGAAAGAAATCTCAATGCACGAATCACGCGAAAAAAGTTCACGACGACTAAAATGTGCCTTATGCGAATTCCTAATCCAGCTGTGCAGGGATTCTGGCATTGGCATCACTGAGCCCGAGACGGTTCACGTAGAAGAAAACGTTGTGACTGGAGCGATCAATTTCGTGCAACTCATTTCACTTCAAGCGCTGCAGACTAATCGTAGCGCGATTGCCTCGCTAACCGGGAGACAACGCAAAGCAGTGCGTTGGCGCGTTCCACAACGGCCGCCGTTCGTGCAGTGCTGTATTTCCATATATGGTATCGATAGGCGCCATCGCTGCGTACCTCAGTGATGACGTAATAGGCAACGCATGCGCGCACAAGCTCCGGTGGCGCCGCCGGTGGCCGCTGCGGAGTCGCTTTACGACTGCCGTTACCTAGAAGTGTGGCAGCTTGGGCTACTTGGTATGGCATGACGATAGTTATAGCGCGAGAACAAAACGACGACACAGAGACAAGAAGGAGCGCTCGTGTCTTTCGTGTCCTTCTTGTCTCTGTGTCGTCGTTTTGTTCTCGCGCTATAACTATCGTCATGCCGTTACCTCCTCTTTGCGCTCAACTCGCTATCGCCCAGTTTCATCCTCCACTGCACTTCCCGTTCGCTGTTTTTCGCCCTTGTTCGATATGCCGCTTACGAAAACGCCGACGCCACTCAAAGCAGCAGCAGGCTCCTATAAGAGGTGCGCTCTAAAAAAAAAAAAAACAAGACAGGAGCGCCATACAAAAAACCGCTTATTGACAGACACGCATACGTTAAACGTTATAACAGGTTAAATGAACTTCAAAGATTAGCGGCACACTGTGTGTTCGAGATTCTGCGAATAAATTTCAAGATCTTACCAGACGCACGCGTTCCAACGCGTCAGCGCGTGGGGTGATCTCTTTTGAAGGTCGTGCCCTCATTTGAATTGGTGAGCCTAAACGATTAGGGTGGTGAAATAGACGTGCGAAACAGTTGTTGATTGTGGTTTCTTGGCAAAGCAACCTTAAGCCGCACGAAGCCAACAGGAGACGAAAGTATGAAAATTAGACAAATCCATGTTCTGCCCATAATTTCCATGCTCGCTGAAGCGCCTTGCGTTGCAGCTCCCATAGACACTAGCGCCAGTGTGTATTTTGCTCTCGTCTATTACTAGGAAACTCTATGCCTGAGACTATACGACGGCGGCAACTCGGACTGATGCTAGTAAGGAATAAAAAAAAACAATGCCTCCGGGATCGAAGGCACTGGGGGCTTTCTGCACATCATACGGTTTTGCAGTGTCTCCGAGATCAACCCACCTTTGGCCAAAGACGATGTCATGTAATGACGTAATTATGTGTCGCCCGGTTATTTGACGTCATGACGACATCACAACCTTCCGTGAACTGTAACTTGATTGCATTATGACTTTGCTTCCCTCGTGTTGACGTACACGCCAACGACGGCCATGTTTCGTGTTTGGTGAGGCACCTTAAAATTTACTAACAATTCACAATTTCAATTAGGTTCTTCCATCTTCACAATATATTAATTCATATGTGGGGTTTACCTTCCCAAAACCACCATATAATAAGAGACGCCGTGGTGGAGGGCTGCGGAAATTCCGCCCACCTGTGGCTTTTTAACATGCATCTAAGTCTGCGCCCACGGGTCTACAGCATTTTCGCCTCCATCGAAAATGAAAACGCTTAGCCTGGATTCGATCCCGCAACCAGCGAGGTGAGCAGCCGAGTACCTTACCAGCTAGACCACCGCGGCGGGGCTTCCGTCTATACAAGCGTCATCCACAGTGTCATAACGTGGATTTCGTGCCTTGGTCGAACACGTAGTACGATGCTATACGAACGGATTGAAATAATGCTTTGGAGCAATCAGAAACAGCGGTTTCGCGCAGCAACACTATAAAAATGTAAGTGAGTGCTCTGCCACAAGGCGACGCAAGAAGCCCGTTTATTACAGAATTCCCACACTTTCACTCGAATTCGCCGGCGCGAATTCGAAGAGCCGGATGCCGTTGGAGGGCTATATACTACTTCGGGTCATTTGCCACCGAGAACAGAGCGGGTCAGGCGACGTTATCAGCGCGGGGCGCAGCTGCTTCCTTCGTGTTTGCTACGACATTGTGGCCTTTAGGAACAAATACAAACTATAGGCACAACAGAAAGCGACGTCACTACACCTCACCTGAATTCCCCCCCCCCCTCCCCCCCTGAAAGAGAACGTGGAAACGGGGGGGTCTCTCTCTTAAAAAAAGCGGACCACGAGTCTCCGGGGAAGCCAGATTTATGCCGAACCCGACCTTGCACTTCCCGCCAGACCTTGTACAACGAAAGCGGTGACATTCTTCGTGCACGCTATACACCTACTGGTCACAACGAGACATCCCAACCCGCCAGCCTCCCTCTTCACTTCTATACCAACCCCTCGAACTTCCCCTCTTGCTTTCCAGCTCGGCTTCGGACCTTCGAAAATTTTTTTTATGCATTTACCAGACGCTACGAGAGCTGCGCGAGATGCGCACGCGTCTGGCACGTGCACCTTAAAAGCATCAACAAGCACGCCATACAACGGCCGCCGCGCTTGCGAGCGTTCGAAACAAAATTATTCGCAACGGCCAGACTTACCAGACATTGTTGTTAAACGCGAGCTTCGATCCGGGGACTCCTATAAACTGGGGGCCATTCAAGGGACGTGCGCCAGCCTTCGGTCCATGTGAAGTATTGTTGTTGACTTCCTGTTTAAACTCGATGTCGCATGAACGCAGCTTCTTGGGGGTGGGGGGTGGGGTTCTTTGTTGTTGTTGTTTTTTTTCTTTTTAAAACCGGCGCAGATGGGTGAAAAATGGGTCCAGATGCGGACGTGAAACACGCGTTGATTCGAAGCTGCCTCGGTCACTGCGTCGTTCTGCAGATCATTTCGGGAAGGCGAGTGCGTGGATTCGGTTACTTTCAATATATTAATGGCTTCGCAATGCGCTAATACTGACTATAGTAGCTTGAAGAGCGCAAAATTGTTTTGCATAATGATATGACCATCAATCCTCCTTCTACAGCGTATGTCATAGTGCTGAGACGTAAACCGAAATCGCAAGATTTGAGTGTCAAACTCTTTTCTTATGTGATTCTTAAAAGAGAAAAGAATATAAAAGTGAGCCCCGTAACTGTCTGCATCAGAGTGCGACGCCTCAACAGTATACCTCACGAGGGATCGGCGTAAGAAGGGATTAAAAGGATAGGATTGAATGTATAGAGATAGGTGAGGTGGAAGGAGAGGGCGTGGCGCAGGGTCAGCGACACCCAGAAGCAAGGAGCAGATTGGAAAGATGGACACGGTCGCAGGTGTCCGAGGACGGGGCACCACTCAGCGAGAGCTCATGTCGGCGTCAGGAGATGGCGTAAGGCGAGCCCAGTCGGCCAGAGCTGCGCTGTCGTCGGAGATCGCGGGGGCAAAACCAGTCGGCACGAAATCCAGAGAGCTAGTCCAAACTCAACTTTCGAAAGCTGGTGAAAATATGCATTCAAAGATCCAGAATTTAAGTTCTCGAACAGTGACTCTTGCATACCGTGCTTTCGGCGCGTGCATAAAAGCTAGTTCGGGTGCAACTCACCCGAGCATGTCCCGGTGCCTGTGCGTTCCTTCGAAATCAGTGTTTACAAATCCAATCCTCCTCAGTCGAATTTCCAAAAATAAAACGTACGAAACAGCTACAGCCACATACGATACACAGAACGTCACCGGTGAAGATATTATTTGTACTAACTGGTGGGTTTTGACGCCCCAAAACTACGATATGATTATGAGAGACGCCGTAATGAGGGACTCCGGATATTTCCTTCACATCGAATTCCTTAACGCGCACTTAAATTTAGGTATACAAAATTCAGCCACATCAGCCAGGATTCGTTTTCTGCGACCTGCGGTTCAGCAACCGAGCGGCATAACCACTAAACCACCGTATACTATAGTAGAGTAGGGATGATTAAGATGACACAAACTTCCGATGTTGTACGTGTTGTTACTTTAACGGGGGTTGTGGTGAAAGTGATAATTATGACGGCTATTTCTTGACAGTATTTTGTCCGCCCACTCAGACAAAAGATCGTAAATAATGATAATTTTGACGTTGACGCTCCTTGGATGATTGGCTTCTGCCCACTCAGGGAGATCGGCCTAGAGTGCGGCGGATCATGCAGACTTGATTTATTATTATTATTATTATTATTATTATTATTATTATTATTATTATTATTATTATTATTATTATTATTATTATTATTATTATTATATAGGTGCTAATAGGGGTTACAAATGCAATTATAATAAAACGTGAATTCTGATGGATCGGAATTTTACACTACTCCATTTTGCGGAACCTCTCAATGATCGAATATCTTTTTACAAGGATGACATAACGAAGAATCATTATCGGTTGCTTCAAGCGGTAAATATATTTGTGTCGCATATAATTTTTGACAGCACTGAATATATTCCCGTTCGAGTGTCCCAGCGCAGAGGCTCCAAATGATGACAGGCGCTCGACCCATTTCGTGGAATCCACGTTGCCGCAATATAATTTTGATAGTTTGTTTTCTGCGTCGGCACAAACGTCGGCACAAACGTCGGCAGCTGCGCAAGAAGTGTTCATTTGTATACCTCGGTACCGAAGAAAGAAGCGCCACCCTTGGACAGGTAGGGTAACGAGACGCCCGGAACCGCAAACCTGGTCCGGTTGCGCCGTCTGTCGGCGGTACGCTACTGTTGAGGTGTCGCACGCTGATGCAGACAGTTACGGGGCTCACTTTTCTCTTCTTTTCCTTCTTATAACCACTTCTCTTCTCGGAGGTGCAGAGGGCGGTCAGTTGGCGACGTTGAGGAGCGAAGGAGCACCCCTGCAGCCAAGGTCACCGGAGCGCTATGAAAGTGAGCGAGGAAAGCGAAAACTGTACGCGCCCGCTATTAATTATATCGACGGACCGAGTTGCACTGAGGCGAATCGAGACGCTGGCGACGAAGCAAGCGAGGACACGCTCGCCTGCGGCTGCGATAAGCCGTGCAACGGCGTGGGCGGTGCGCCACAAAATGTGGCAAGCCTCGAAATCGTGTGATAACAATATTTCATCCCAAGGTAACCACGGAAGCGTGATAAAGGAAGCAATAGACTATTTTGATTGATATGTGGGGTTTAACGTCCCAAAACCACTATATGATTATGAGAGACGCCGTAGTGGAGGGCTCCGGAAATTTAGACCACCTGGGGTTCTTTAACGTGCACCCAAATCTGAGCACACGGGCCTACAACATTTCCGCCTCCATCGGAAATGCAGCCGCCACAGCCGGGATTCGAACCCGCGCCCTGCGGGTCAGCAGCCGAGTACCTTAGCCACTAGACCACCGCGGCGGGGCAAGCAATAGACTATTTTACCCAAAGCATGTAGGAGCCGCCATCTTAAACTGTTAAGTCAATATTTTCTTGTGTTTTTGTATTGCGATATGAACGAATAAGGCCAGGAGGCATCGTATGCATCAACTAAACCAATTTCATCTGTATGTGTCTTCCGTAACACGGTTTGTTTAGCTGTTAAAGATACAAAACATAAAGGTCAACAGACCAACATAACGGCACTGAAATCACTCCGTAAAACAGTCCACAAACGGCTATCATGTTGCTTTTATCTAGACTTTATCATTGCTGCTTTCTTCCACAGTAAAGTATGTTTGTTTAACTAGCGTTCGAGATCAGACGTAATGGTATATTGTAATTTCAAGCGGTTCGATTTGAAAGCAAAGACAGCATGGGCGTCGGCAGCATATTGCCTGGGGAAGGCATGGGTGTGCAACCCTGTGTTGCATGATGGCAGGAGAACGGGGGGGGGGGAGGTACTGTTGTGGCTTCGGAAGGGGGATTGCCCGTCTAGCTTCAGGGGGGCAAGTGCCCATTTTTCACGCCCCCCCCCCCTCCCGCCTATGCCCATGACACAGTATGTCGATATTTCGCGGCACTGGCTAACTACCTTGCCTGGATCCTCGCTTTCAGACGTTCACAAACACACACACACACAGGTGTGTGTGTATGTGCACGTGTTTCTTTTTGCTTGTACATTTGTTCACATCAGTCTCTGCGGCCTGAAGGAAACAAGCGATAAAAACACGAGTGCGTTAAGGTCATCAATACGCACAAGACAGCTCGAGGCCTTGTGCGCAGAGCACAAATGCACATACTCAGCAAGTGTCGAAATGTGCGAGTACGCAGACGTCCCGTCCGTTTCAAAGAACGATGCCGCAGCAAGTCCCGTTTCAAGAAAGCAGGTAACGACACTTCGCAATGCCGAAAGTTGGCAATCGTTGGGCAGGAAACCGTAAGGGACTCTAATTGCTCGACGATCAAGAATGCAAGTAACGAAGGAAGCGTCACATACTGCAGACTCACAACAAACTCGTAATATATCGTTCACTAATCGGGCGGTAGTCGAAGACCCGGTCTATACTAATACGCTACACCCGATAAAGCTATTTCTTCCATTCTCGTTATATATATATATATATATATATATATATATATATATATATATATATATATATATATATATATATATATATATATATATATATATATATATATATATATATATATATATATATATATATATATATATCTGTGTGTGTGTGTGTGTGTGTGTGTGTGTGTGTGTGTGTGTGTGTGTGCAGGCGCCAGAGTGCACCCTCTTCCACCGTGCGAACCCCCCCCCCCCCTCCCTTCTTTGATACCAACCATCCATTTTCTGGTCCAATAACCGCTTTGGAAGCGGCCGAGTTTCTTCCCACTTGGCTGCTT
This sequence comes from Rhipicephalus annulatus, assembly GCA_013436015.1. Lineage (NCBI taxonomy): Eukaryota > Metazoa > Arthropoda > Arachnida > Ixodida > Ixodidae > Rhipicephalus > Rhipicephalus annulatus. Next base: position 255,350 of record WOVY01001980.1, on the reverse strand, counting down.
CAGCTTCGGCTTTTGCCTTTCACCGAAAACAGCCAACTGAATCTGGAAGCCGCAGCGAAAACAGCGCGCGGTCATTAACTTTCGCCCGTCTCTGGATCGAGCCTAGCCAACCGGAAGGACGAAAGTTTTCCAACCAGAGGCGATTCGAGGCGCGGTCGGTTTTAGCGCCAAGGAACCCACGAGTGAGTGCGACGCGACTCAATGTAATTTATCCCCAATAGTGAGCGTACTTTGTCGGTGAGTGCCAGCGAGGCGCGAACGAGAACGTCAGAGCTGCGGAGGCGTCCAGGTGTATGTGGGAAGGAGCCTGTTTGTCAAACTCGGGAGTGCGTATAGGTCGGCTGCAATGCGGTGGTGAGCTCGAAATGAGAAAACTGACGCCCACCAAAGTGCAGAGTTTCTCGATGACCCCCACGAGAAAATGTATACGAAAGGGAAGGATAAAAAGACGGGATAGACGGATCGAAAATTTCAGAAGGCCTTGTCTTATCTGGAAAATGGAAGCAAGCGAAGCTACGACTTTTAAGGACGATAGTCTTTATTGAGATACTGTGTTTAGAATAAGTGGTTAACGATTTAGAGTATACTTGTTACTCTACTATGGGAGAGCACTCAGCCGTCCCTACATTATGACTAACTAGCTTTTTTGAACGCCGAAATTTCTGTCTGTCTGTCACACGATTCAGACACCCTGCCAAAGTTTTAAGCACTCGCTGAACGGCCAGCCATCTTGAACTAGTGGCTGCGTTCATACTTGCGAACGTTGCCAATCAAAAAGCGAATATTACGCATATCTGAGGCGCAAAATCAATATCTATTTATTAGGCGGTCCGTCGCTTTACTAGAAAATACACAAATACGTAATTCTGAAGACCATAGCCTTCCTCACACTGCATTGATAATGCGGCGCTATGCACAAAAAAGCCCTCTCCCTTCAATAAGGTGCTGCCACCTGGCAGAACGGAATCTTTCTTTCTTTTTTTTTCTTTCTTTCTTTCTTTCTTTCTCAAGGCGCAGTGATGTTCTCTCCCAACTTCTTCCTTCCTTCACGTCGAGATCTGTACCTTTATCCACGTACCATTCTGGTCAAAAGTCCCCAAGCCCCGCTTCCTTAGAAAAAAAAACATGGGATAGTGGCCTCGGAACTTTTGACACCCCCCCCCCTCCCTTGTACATAGTGCGCAGCACCTCAGATGCAACGGCCGATAACGACTGTCGTGTGATCGCATCCAGGCCACAATTAAATGTGGCAGCATGACGTGACAAGTGACCTCGATGAAATATCGAATCGCCATATCAGACACGGCTTACCACCGACAAACACACGATTGAGAAAGTATCAATTACTGGAAAACTGCAAATAAAATAGGCAAATGACTGGGTATTTACGAGGGCTACATTTCTCTTTCGCTCTCTATTATTCTACGTTATACAACATACGGTGAGATGAGGTTGCAGTACGCGAAATGTCGATATACCAGGTTATGAACGTCTTACGACTAGTTTTACATGTGTACTAGTGCCTGCAGCCAGGTCATCAGACAGTGGCCGATTGGTGAAATGTGGTGAATATTTCTGGTGTGCGTATGCCCCGTTCACGTGTGGGTTCTTCTATATGTCCACTTCATCCTAACACAGTAAATTATGTAAATTACACACACCATGACATATGAAGTACATATTTGCTGACATTTTCCCTAGGTCTTATATATTGTGTAGATACACCATCATGTACATTGTGTATATTGTGATAGGTGTGTGTATATTAGTCCTTAATAGAAAGTGTTGGAGGCACCGTATAGACTTGGAAATTTTTGTTAAAAGGTGGTGTACATTGTGCTTACTTCCCTATACCTGCCTCTATACCTCCCTTTATATACCTTCCTCTTCAGGGATAGCGGCAATCTACCTGTCATAATTTGGCAAGCACTCTCAAATTATGACAGGTATAGATTGCCACTATCCCTCTAGAGGAAGGGATATAACAGCTGTATCTTGCCGGTACTTAGCTACGGAGCAGAAATCTGGAGACTTACGAAGAAGGTTCAGGCTAAATTGAGGACGACGCAGCGAGCAATGGAAAGAAAAATGGTAGGTGCAACCTTAAGAGACAAGAGGAGAGCAGAGTGGATTAGGGAACAAACGGGGTTTAAGGATATCATATAGTTGAAATCAAGAAGAGGAAATGGACATGGGCCAGGCATGTAGCGCGTAGACAAGATAACCGCTGGTCATTAGGGGAACTAATCAGATTCCCAGAGAAGGCAAGCTGGTTAGGGGGAGACAGAAGGTTTGGTGGGCAGATGAAATTAAGAAGTTTGCGGGTATAAATTGGCAGCAGCAAGCACAGGACCGGGTTAACTGGCGAAACATGGGAGAGCCCTTTCTCCTGCAGTGGAGGTAGTCAGGATTATTATTATTATTATTATTATTATTATTATTATTATTATTATTATTATTATTATTATTATTATTATTATTATTATTATTGTGCTTAGTCATTAACTCATGCTATTGTGTGTTTGTAGCGTCCCGCGGTATAATATTTTTTGTCAAAGCAGTAATGTTGCGCAGCAAAAAAATTGTCACATGACACCAAAATACAAACTGATTAATAAAATAAATTGCGAAAACTGCAAGCCAATAGGTATATTTCACCGACAATCGTTCGCTTTACACTGATAAGTTCACTGACACACACTTCTGTTCAAGTTGTGTCCATCGCTCAATTCGTAGCATGTACGTTGATATATACAGATGCGCATGACATTCTAGTCCCATCCTCTAGCACCAGTGGTCACAGCAAACTTTTCTACGAAAGATGTCTAGCCTTTGCAATAATCCTGTGGGCGGTCGAAATCCACCTTTTTTTCTTCTTCACGATGTCATTGCGCATGCGCCATTCCCCTGGCGGGAAAGTTGCGAAACACCTAACGATCTCGGAGGCTTTCGTTCTGGCGATGCCGCTTGTCCCGACCCCTACAAGACTCTACCAAAACGACAGGAAGTTGCACAGGAAAATTAAAAAAGAACGGATTTTTATTGCCTTCTTTTTCGTTATCTTTTCAGGAGCCACTGCATCGAAAACAACGAATGCACCCAAGGCCTTTCCTCTTTGACCTGTCAGTCCCCGGTTGCTCTCAGGCGGTCTAACAAAAAATAAAGCAACGTGTCTAACGTCGACCTCGACAAAAAGCCTTCCTTTCCGATTTCGCTCGGACGTTCTTTCAGCCGACATCGATACTCGACGACGAACAAAAGAAGCTCTTCTTCTCCCTCAAATATATATATATATAAATGAACAGTACAAACTCAGGAGGTTGAAAAGGCTAACAACCAAATCGACTTGAGATAAAAAAAAGTAACGAAGGAATGGAACAAGGGTTTCCGCGGGGTACAAGCGCAGCGAAAGAGAAGAGAGCCCCGGCGTCCATTACTTATCGACGGAGCAGCATCGGCACCTAACGCTTGAACAAACGCCCGCCACGTCTGAAGTTGCTCGCCTCCGAGACCCTTCCTTTTTTTTTCTCCCCATCTCCCAACGCCATCTTTTTGTTTCGAGCTTATTTATTGCGGCGTCCCCCCCTCTTTACTCTCGAGTAGAACGACAAGGGGAGTATTGTTTCATTCGTAGCTTTTTTTCTTATTTTCGCGTTTTCCTTATACGTTTCTTGCCTTCGCCTATAGAGAACGGATGGGGAAGTTGGAAGGGATGGAAAAAGGGGAAACTAAGAATCAGTGGCGGGAAGAGGATAAAAGAGCGCGAGGATGTTGGAACGGCCACAAGACTGAAGAAGATATAGAGAAAAGGGGGACGAAAACATAAAGAGCTGAAACCTTTCACTCGACGCAGCTCTAAGCATCGCAGCTGCCAATGCTGCTGCTGCTCCTGCTACTGCCATAGCTTGCTGTAGTGAGGAAGCGGGCACATCAAAACCAGAAAAAAAGGGTGGTAGGGAGAGTTGAAACGGAGCGCGGCTGTGGCAGAATGCGACAAATAACGGAGAGTACAGAGAGGATATATAAAGAAATGAAGGTGATCTAAAGTGAAACGGGCGAAAAGGAGGCAGGGAAAGGATGGGGAAGAGGGGGAAGATCAGGGAGAAGATGCGGGGGAGGCAAGAGTGCGGTGCCGGGCACCGTGTATGTATATATGTGCGTATATATAAAGATAAAAATCGGGAAAGAAGGGAGCGCGCGCGCGCGCCACAGCGGCAGCAGCTAAGAAGAAATCCCCGGTAAAGGTGATTTATATCCGGCGGTACACCGTTGCCGGGGCAACCGAAAAACGGTGAGGAAACGAAGGAGTGCGGGGAAATGGGGGAAACGGGAAGGAGGGCGTTCGGAAAAGGAGCGTAGAGAACTCAGAGGGTGGAAATAAGGTGCGCTAGCGGGGGCTTAGGGAAGGAGACGAAGCGAAGAAGGGGAATATGGGAGGTGGGTGAAAATTGAAGTGGTAACCGGTGAAGAATCGGGGGAAAAATGGAAAGACAGCGGTCGGTGTGCAGTCGACAAGGGAAAAAGCAGACGGGGAACAAGAGAACAAGGGAGGAGCGGGATACAGTGAGGCGGTTGGTATAGCACGCAGCCGCGCCAGGCTGCCAAATAGGAGAGCTGTTAGACCCACATATAGCTTGAATGCCACACGTATATCCACGTCTATGCATTTTAGCGCACTTCCTCAACCTTTCGCAAGCACTCGGACATCCCTGATAATAGGGAGAGTTGGAACTAGGAGTAGTTTTCGCCAATTAGATATCAGCGTTGTTGCGCTCATTTTTAGCCGGAGTACAGCGTTGCCAGTGGCGATCCGGGGCACAGTGATCCCCCCCCCCCCCCACCACTCCTTCGGTTTCCCTTATGCCAGTTGTTTTATGCACCGGTACAAGAGCCCGTAAGAAACACACGGGTTCCGGATGATGCACGAAGAGGATCGGGCAAGCGGGGACAAGCAAGCTCGACAGAAAAATAGCTCACGCGACCTTGCCCGATTCATCTGTCGGAGGCTGCCCACGCATATCGGCGCAAAGGGTTCACCAGGACGGAGAAATCGTTTTTTTCCTTTCGAAGAGCGTCCGCTTTTCAGCCCAGCTGTTATGGCCGACATTTTCGCGTGTGTAGTAGAGAAAAATAACAATGTACAGTTATCACGAACTCGAACGCGCTCTATTGCGACTAAAGAATTCCGTACAAATGGTTACCCAGAGAAATTAAAACGTGCGGCTCCCTAATTGGTGTTAGCCGCACGTGTGTTCTTTTGACAGCTTTTAGTGGACGAGTGTGGCGAGAAGTTAAATTTCCACATTTCTGTGGTACAGACTAAGAAGTTTAATTGAGAAAGTATTTCTAAACGAAACCAATCATGAGCACTACAGAAGTTTTACGGCGGAGCTTCTATGGTCAAAAAGTCAAAAAGATAAAAGGGCGAGAAATCAAATACCGATAGAAAGAGAAACATAGAGAAAATAAATAAATAAAACGGATAGATAGATAGATAGATAGATAGATAGATAGATAGATAGATAGATAGATAGATAGATAGATAGATAGATAGATAGATAGATAGATAGATAGATAGATAGATAGATAGATAGATAGATAGATAGATAGATAGATAGATAGATAGATAGATAGATAGATTAACACAGAGAACCTATATAGAGAAAAAAAGGGGGGAGGGCAAGCATTGCTATGCATGGTATAGTATCGCAAAGGTTGGGAAACAGACTTGTGAGGGTGTAAAACTATAGCCAAGCCAGGGCCAGCAAGTTAATCACTGCTGTACTACGACCCAGCACTTCGCAAACTAGCAAGAGCCGCGCTAATTGTTTTTTGTAACTGAACTTCTACAAGGAATACCCGAATAATAATACGGCAATAGTTATGCACTTCGGTACTAGTGGAATGCGGCTTCAGGGACAAGGATGTAGAACAAAGTGTCATTTATTTTGCACTTGAACGTCATAGCAACTATGCCTGGAGGAAGTTCAAAGTAGTCTTCTTTTTTTTTTCTTGACCTCTTACATGAAAGCAAGCACAGTCATCGCTTTAAAGCCACACATGAACAACCGATATCAAGACAAGTGCTCACGTAATTGAACATTCCCAGGCTTTCCCATGCTTTCTTACGACTCCGTCTTTTCAAGATGTCTTCGGAAAAAGAACGAACGAACGGCCCCACCTTGCAAGCTCACACGCAGAGCTAACCTTTTGTCTCACAAGAAAGTAAAAATGAGCTCTACTGGGAAGTGCGTACGCGATAAATTTCCGAGTGCAGCGCCATCGACTTCAGTCTTAAGAGCAGACACACGAGTAATTGATCATGGCAAAGCCGAACCATAGGTGTAAGCGGAAACAAATATTTCGTGTTTTGTTGATGTTGTTATTGTTGTTGTTATTGTTTCTTGTCTTCCTTTGTCTCACTTTTAGCGGCTCCTCCCCATTTTGCTCTCAATCGAGCGAAAATTTCTATACCAAACTCACTCGTCAAAAAAGCCGCGGCAATTTCGCCAGCAGCGAGACAAGCAACTTTTTTTGTTCCCTCGACACTGGAAGCAGTAATTTGCGAACACTCCATATAATAACGAACAACCATACTGACTCAGCATCGAAAAGTCTATTCTACAAACTACAATAGAAGCGCAAGGGACGCGAGGCGTAAGAGCTGTGAGAGAATAACAGTATCTGAGAGCGTGCAAAAACTAAAAACACGTACGCGTGAAGATGGCGCCACCTGCCAACCAACAAACACAGACAGTACTCTTGGTAAGATCTAAGACTCATTCCACGCTAAACAATGGAGTCACTCAGCGAGGCGGGTTTCTAAATGCAGAGCCACGTCGAGGCATCGAAAAGCAAGAATTAAACACCAGCTTAACCCGAAAATCGAATATCCCCGGACAGCCCCTTTCGGATCGGAGTGGAAGGGCGTGCACTAGCCATAGAATTGTCCGTGAGGAGCTGTTGCTGTCTTTTATTTCGCGCCCGATGCTGGAGGTTCTTTAAACCTCTTTTTTTTTTTGCGTTTTCTCCTACGCTCTTGTCTTACCACGTCACTCCCTACTCCTTGATTCACTTTCTTCTCAGAGTGGTCATTAAGTTTCCCCAGCAGCCTCATCGAGTGAAATAAAGAATTCATCGTCATTATCTGCCCGATTTTATTGTCGTTAATTATTTTTGTGTTTCGCTTTAGACGACAAGTACAGATGTGCGAACCCATGGTTCCACGAATGACAACGATGCAGAGGCATCGGTATGGCCCTGTGCTCTGACCTTTCCCCTGCTACAACACGTTTCCCTATTGTCACTTTTTCTTCACTCATCAAAAGAGACGGCTCCGTAGTAAACACCACGATGGCGCAAAAAGAGTCGAGCCACTGTTCGCCCATTAGGTTGTCGTTCAGGCTTCTTTCTGATTTTTATTTTCGCGGTACAGCAATATGAGTAAGGGAGCAGCTTCTCATTGTGCACGCCACAATCCGATGGTGCCTAAGCTAAGCAAGCCTTTGTTCCGCCGTAGTGCAATTACGTGCTCGGCCCTTGCCTTAATCTTCACTGCTTCTTCACGCGTAGATCATATATGAAGGCCCAACAGCATTCTAGTTGTTTCGTTTTAATCACTGCCACATTCCTCATACGATTTGTGTCGGTCCTAAAACGTCTAGTGATTCGCCATTTGTCAACTGTCATGAATAAATCGACGAATAAACTTTACTTAAAGCACGGGAGTTTCCTTCGGGCGAAACAGGAAAAGAAAGAATCAGCCCATGTCCCAACCCACCCTCCGTCGAAGATGATGGCAGATGATTTTCTTTTATTTTTTAGTGAAGAGGCTTGACCTGGATTTCACGTGGACACATGTACACGGTAAGGCCAACTAACTCTACAGCCCACCGACGCGGACTGGTACGAGACGATTGGCACGGAGCAAAGGCTCTGCTCAACCAGACCTATATAATGAGCAGACAAGGCAGTGAATCTCTTCACTGATGGTGTCATCGACTGGCAGATTCGGGGTGGCAGACGAACTCTGCGCCGGCGTACTCCACGCTGGCGGAGGACAACTGGGGGGAATCTGCCAATTGACAACACACGTGTCCCTCTGGAGTCAAATGGCAGGCGTCAGAATGAAACGCGATGCTAAAGCGTAGCCAGTTGGTGTAGCTATGCGCGCATTTCTCTTCGCTGCATTTAATGGTTCCGCTGGACACAGCGACGCTACGCTAGCGAAACGTGAGCTCCGATGCGAAGCGCACCAGACGGACGCGAGCGGGGTCCGTCGGCACGCCCAAAGTTCACACCGTTTCAAGGCACGCGGCCACTTGCGACTTCCGGTCGAATCCGCAGACTTTTCGCGGAGTGGAAAAAGTTGCTCCGTGGAGTGGATCTCTCGACGGAGCTGCTCCGGATCTGCCAATGGAACATACGGGGAGCACTCTCAGTCCGCCAATGGAATAGACTTGCTCTGCACGGAGCAGAAGAAAGTATTACCGGACGTGCTCCGAATCTGCCAATGGACGACATCGTGAGACAGAGCTGTGCTTAGCCATGAATAACCCAGACAGTTTAAACTAATAATACTACCATGGGTTCTGACATAATTGAAGCACGCATCTTAAATGCATATTCTATAATTTCTGAAGTTTGATAAAGTCGAGCAGGTGTACAATTCTAGCACACATATACTCTTGGACCACATACGTGGACCACAGGAAATGTACGGAGGGTAATTAGAAATAAACATCTACTTACGCTTTCCTAACCGTGGGAAACAGCAAATGATGATCGTGAAAGATAAGAGAGTAAAGTGAACGCTTAAGAAAAAGGCATGGCGCACAGACCCTTCCCACGATTGATCGATGTATTGCCGTGGGGCTGTCACTGCAAAGTATCGCTAACACAAGTTCAAACTAAAGATCGCTTACTTAACTCTGGCATCTTTATATATAAAAACTGCAACAATAGCTCCAGGCCTGTCAGATCGTAAGAAATGTAATGTCGGCGTTTCAAGACTATTTATTCTGAGATCTGTTTTTGACAAAAGTGAGCTGCCCAATTACGAACGATCGTCTATGTGCATCAGAGCCAACAACAGTAAAACAGAATGTGTAGAAGGCTGTGCTCGCTACAGTGGCCACACAGGACGTCGCCGACCCCTCCTACGCCAAATGTACCAAAATACCCCTTCCCCCCACCCAAAAAAAAGAAGAATGACCTCATGTCAGCACAAATGAAGGCATGCTAAATTAGAAAAAAGGGCACCCTATACGCTCGGGTGTTCCCTTTCGCAGTTGATGACACTGCACGTGAGCTCGTGAAAAGACTATTAACCCCACTTACAGTACATGGGTACAGCACATGGCTGTTACAGAGTGAAGTGCTCTTCATCCAAGCCTTCAGTGGCAGCTACGTATGCCAAAGCACGGATCGCTTACTGCTGGACACCATACATGAGAATTCAACGACCGCACATCATCGCTACCACCTTCACTACGCCCACTGCAGGACAAAGGTCTCTCCCATGACGATAGTTATAGCGCGAGAACAAAACGACGACACAGAAACAAGGACGCTCTGTGTCGTCGTTTTCTTTTTCGCGTTATAACTATCGTCATGCCATACCAACCAGCCTATAAGCTGCCACACTTCCAAGTCTCTCCCATGTTCCTCCAATCAACCCGGTGCTGTGCTTTCTGCTGCCATGTCATACCTGCAAACTTCTTAACCTCGCCTGCCCACCTGATTTTCTGTCTGCCTCTCCCACGTCTGCCTTCTCTGGGAATGCCATCAGTTACTCTTAATGGTCGGCGGTTATCCTGCCAACGCGCTAAGTGCCCGGTCCACGACCATTTGTTCTTGATTTCAACTACGATATCCTTAACAGCCGTTTGTTCTCAGACCCCCTTTGCTCACTTTCTGTATCTTGAAGTTGCACCTACCATTTTCCTTTCCATCGCTCATTGCGTCATATTCAATTTAGGCTGAACCCTCTTTGTAAGCCTCCATGTTTCTGCTCCGTAGGTAAGTAAAAATAAGATGCGGCTATTGTACACCTACCTCTCGAAAAATAGTAGCACACTACCATTCACGATTTGAAAATGCTTGACGAATGTGCTTCACCCCATCCTTATTATTTTAGTAATTTCGCTCTCATAGTTTGGCTCCGCAATGTCTACCTGTCATAAGTATAGACATATCCCTTTTCCGGTTGTAACGCGAGTAGCCCTAAGCATTCGCAGCGATTAGTACTGGTCACCAAAGTTATGCCGTCTGTCTTACTTCGAGTGTCCATGCGTTTCCACCATGTCATCCCCGACTTCAAAGAAACCTCTCAGCGTTATAGGCGGTATTTTGTTCAAAAAGTATAGCCGCATATTACGCACTACTCCCCTCGTACCACCGATTTCATGTAACCACTCCTGTTATCAGAATATTCCAATGGGTATTGAGGAAATGAAAAAGAATGCGGAAACGTCACAGCGCGCCAACGAGAAGGGGGCGGAGTCTGGAGGCATCGATTTTTTAGGAAAAGTTTAATCGATTTCAAGGAAAGAAAGGGAGCGCCAGCATCCGAGGAGGATGGAGATGCGAGCCGCTTCAGCGGCGCATTATAAAACCGGCGGAGAAGGGAAAAACGTGGCGAGGAGGTTTTGAAGCGGGCGCTCCTGAACGTTTCTTTAGAGCGCTTCGCGGGGCTCGCTCGCGCTACCATAGGCCCGGGGCGGGGACCCGGGCTCCGAGTTCTGCCAAGCAGAGGCCGGGGGCCGGCTTTTTTTTTTTCGAATTTAAAGGGCCGGCCACCATATTGCGATTGGCTGAACGCTCCGTCCAGTCTCGTTTAAGCGCTCGGGCTTCGATTTAAAATGCCTTCGAGCGTCGTTTTCATGTTCCTTTTCTGGCGTTTCGGTGAGCAGGTATACGAAATAGTGCATGGTCAGCTGCAAAGGCAGTGGACATGCGCCAAAGATTAACCATAGAGAGAGAGAGGAGGAAAAAATATTGGTAACAAAGGACGACTAGAAAGACCAAAGAAACGACGCATGCGCACGCTGGCAGGGATTGTGGGCCGGCCGCTGACTTGTCATTGGGTGCGCGCTCCCCACTCACGGCGCGCCACGCTCCATTTTTTTTAAACACAGCTTTATATGATTTCTTCCGTTTAATATGATAGTATTTCACCAAAACGTTCGTGAGAATGGACGCGGGGCGCGTTGCTCGTGCACGTGAAAACGCGGTGCAGTTACACCTGGAAGGACAGATGAACCGAAGCACTGACACAGACACTGCGATCTTTGTGCGCTGATTGGGCAAAGCTGCCGCTCCTATTGGTCACCGCTGTTTGTACCTACCACAATAGAGCCGTTTCGGTAAGCCTCACGAGCGAACTTATATATAGTAGCTCGTTGCTATCAATCGCAAGGCGAAGGTGTTTTCCCTTGTTGCGGCTCATCCGTGATGTGAAGGTTAAAATGTCTATAGCGCTCTCCATTCGCACTGAACTAGGACGGCTACTTTAGGAGCCAATAGCAACGTGTCCGCTCGCTCGCGGACCAATAGGATCTTGACATTCTGTCACGTGACAAAAAATGAGCGAATAGGAGACAGAAAGATGGAATATGGAGGAGCGCTTCATGACTGGAGCTGTTATGGCTTCAATTCGTTGCAACTTCACGCTCGAAGCGTTCCCGACGAGTGATTACTGTCGTCGGCAACTTGAAGCGCTAATGTCCCCGTTAGCGAGTGCGTAGTAATTCTCCACCACTTAACGGGGCATGCATCGTTCCGATGGGTGTCGCAAATTCGCGTGGCACATGACGAATCTTCCGCAGGTAGCCCAATGACTCCACGACTCGTTTTACGTTTGTGTTCATCACAAAAGTGGGTGGGCGTGCAAACATGGACACAGGAGATAGCAGCGAGACAAGGCGTGATAGGGGAAGTGATTATAATTGAAAAGAATAGAAAAGTGAGCCCCGGAACTGTCTCTCAGGGGGACTACACCTCAACAGTAGCTCACGAGGGATGGGGGTAGAGAAGGGATTAAAAGGATAGGACTAAAAGATAGAGAGATAAAGAGAGAGGAAGGAGAGAGCGAGGCGCAGGGACAGCGAACGACGAAAGTAAGGAGAAGACACGAAAGATGGACCCGGTTGCAGGAGTCTGAGGACGGGCCCCACTGGCGAGAGCTGTTGTCGGCTACAGGAGATGGCGTAGGGCTAATCCAGTCGGTCATAGCTACGCTGTCGTCGTCGTCGGGGACCGGCGTCAGGAGGTGGCGTATAGGACCAACCCAGTCGGCCAGAGCTGCACTGTCGTCGGAGATCGCGAGGGCACAACCAGTCAGCACGGAATCCAGCGAGCGAGTGCCAACGCATGATAGGTAGTTATCAACTATAGCTCGACTTTCTCAGTTTTAAGTTATAGGTGTGAGTGCGAGAAGAGCGGCGCTCAAACGCGCTTCCTATATCGCGAACACATGCCCGGAGCGCACGCTGCCAGAAGCGAGGACGCACTCTTACGACTCCCAGTCATTGGCAGGAACATAAAGACATCGAGCTTGTGAAAGCAGCAGAAGCAACACCAGGAGTATGAAGTGACACGGTCCGTTAAGCGTCTATCAGGACTCGCTTGCTGGATTCCATGCCGACCGGTTGTGCCCTCGCGATCTCCGGCGTCAGCGTAGCTCTGGCCGACTGGGCTCGCCCTACGTCACCTCCTGACGCCGACGACCTTCGACGGCAGTGTAGCTCTGGCCGACTGGACTTGCTCTACGCCATATGCTGACGCCGACAAGAGCTCTCGCAAGTGGTGCCCCGTGCTCCGACTCCTGTGACCGTGTTTCCATCTTTTTTATCTCTCCTATCCCCTCAGTTTGTTGTCTCTCCTGGCTTACCACCTCACGTCTCTTCCTCTTTTCTACACCTCTACTCCTACCCCTTTTATCCCTCCTCACCCCCATCCCTTGTGAGCTACTGTTGAGGTGCCGCTCACTAAAGCATACAGTTACTGGGCTCACTTTTCTCTTCTTTTCTCTCTTAAGAATCACCCCCCCTCGCAAGCGTCTATCACGATTCGAACTGAAAAACCATCATTTTCTTCTAGTTCGATTGTATCAACCCCGATCGTCCTCGCTGGGTGCAGTCAGAAAGCTTTCCGCATTCATTGTGGTCTTGCGCAGCTTCCGTGATTGGAGGCATTGGAGGCATTGCAGTACCTCTAGGATCGGCCTGCCTACGACAAGGCGAAAGCATGGTTACGTAATCATGTGACTTCACATATTTTGGTGGTATATGTGGCGTGCTGATGACGTCGCCACGCGTTAAGGATCATTTGCGCCACTCGCGTCAACGCCGACGCCACCTACGCTTACCTTTGGCGTTCGATAAGGCATCTAAGGCTTCTCGCCTTAATAAGTCCTCCTTATTTTCTGGGCAGTGCGGCAACACCCATCGGAGCGCGTCTCATTGGCTCCGAAAGGCAAGACGTCACATAGCATCCCGACCAAACAAGCGTCCAGCTATGCGGAATTCATCATGATGAATTATAACCGGCCCGCATCTCTGCGCCTACAAGCCTCTGCGGCACACGACACTGTGCGGCCACCACAGTCGCCGTGTCCTCCTCCACCCATGCCGAAATAAAGGACAAAGAAGATGGTAGAGAGATAGAGAGAGAGACAAACGCAATGCAGTGCGTTGGCGTTGACAGAGCGAAGTAAGGAGTTAATCAGTCTATTCCTCCCGCCACCTGTTCGCGCACCGTGTCATTTCTGCCATCCCCGTTTGTCCCAACGCGCCTGTGCACAACGCGCGTCACATACACACACACGCACACGCACGCAAGTAGCAGCAGTCGCGGAGAACCCGTTAATGCGACGCCTCGAAGTGGCTGAGCCCGTCAAGAAGGTGGTTGGCGAACTGAAAAATGATCTGCGAGCCGTTTGTCATCCACACCATGAGCCATCATGCACCGGACCACTCGAAACCACCACCACCGGTCACAGCAGCAGCACTAGTCCTGCAACCCCACATGCATATCTCTTTCTTTTTTTCTGGTCTAACCTTTTTTTTTTTTTCGTCTCGTCTTCGACATGGCTGTTCTCGATCCTTACCTCGTTCGTATCTGCTCAAGGGGGGACGACTAATTACCTTTACAGATCGCGTAACAGGCGCGCCCACAGTTGAACGTTTCTTTTTTTGTTTTTTTTTTCCCAAAGAAAGAAGGGAGGAGCAGGAAATAGAGGAAAAGCGGGCATGTTAGCCAGTTCAGAAAATATGGTATGGTATACCCTACACTGGAGAAAGAGAGAGCGGAGTTTGAGAGTTAGAGGTAGAGAGAACATGAAAGAGGGGGAGCACACTTGCACATGGTCTCACACCTCGTAGTCACAATATCACCATTGGTGTATAACCACCGGTGCAAGTCACTATTTTTTTTCCTACTCTCACATACTCTTCCTGTCTTCAGTTATTTTACATACCTTTTTCCCCTCCCAAGTACAGAGTAGCAGATCGGAGTCTTCCTCTGGTTAACCTCCCCGTATGCCACCTTTCTCTCTCTCTCTCTCTCTCTCTCTCTCTCTCTGTGTGTGTGTGTGTGCGTGTGTGTGTGTGTGTGTGTGTGTGTGTGTGTGTGTGTGTGTGTGTTTCCTTCAAGAATATAAACAATGTCTTCATCGTCTTCCTCCGCGACGACCTCTCAGGACGACATTCCAAAGCAGTCACTATCATCAACATCACTCTGTGGTCCACACCAGCTAGAGCGACCGCGAGTGCATCTCTCTGACCATTGCAGCGAGGACAGTCACAGATGTGCTGTAACGCCTCTTCACTACCACTGTTGTTAACAACACGCGCTGTATGCCATTCTGATGCGAAAGGTAAATTACTTCGTTAGGGCCTCTTAGCCACAAACAGCAAAGCGGAGTGGCCTGTGAGCAAGATTCCTTAAGCAAACGTCCCTTGCTCGAGCCGTCAGACGTGTGTTGTTGCTCGGTCTCCTCACAGGGACCTCTGTCACGCTATCAAGGAATACATTACGTACTGAGTGAACAGTTTCGATCTAAACATTACAGCGGACTTGACTGTTTTCGTGAGGTATATAACGACTTTCGAATGGTTCAAATTTGCTGACAAATAAGGACAGCGATGACAAGCGACGGCACTTGGTTAGGATCAGACCTTCTGTATAAACATGTTTTTCTTGAAGATGAAGGACGTTCATCTGAACTATGATGATGATGATGATTATGATGATGGTGATGATGATGTTTTATTCCCGATGGCACTCGCCTAAACACGACAGACCACCACAGTTGCTTCTGCCTCTTTTTGTAATCGACATGTTTTCTTACTTCATTAAAATTCCTATCAACTGATTGTACAGCTAGCAATAGCTGACGTGTCTCAACTTCTATCAATCACTTCCCTTTGCTTTTTTTTCGTTAGTTTTCTAAGCGTTTGTTGGTTAGTTATACTACAGACAGCTTGAATACCGTTGTACTTTTTGAATATCAGGGCAAGGTAAATTTCTCCCCGTGGGGTTTTGTTGAGTGAGTACCCTGGCATTCCATTTGAATGTGTTTTGTTTTCCAATATTTGCTCCACCAGAACATTACCTTGTCCTGTTGCGAATGTCTGATCCAACATATTTGCATTCTCAGACAACCATTCTGGCCCTCGTATAGGAAGACACCGATTGCTGAATTACTTCGCACATTTTCCATGCCGAATCATTTACTCCGTATTATATTTGTCTCCATCCTTCGGATCAAATCAACCTTGTAAAAGCACTAGTTCGTAGTAGTAACTAGTGCGCCAGAATGGCCCGAACCCTGAAACACTATGGTACAAGCGTGACGCCACAGTGGCCACAGAATTCAGAAACCAGGCGTGCCCTTTCCTTCGCAAATATTCATATCTCTCCCACTTAGAATGAACGACGGAATGTTCTAAAGGACAAGGACTACACTGGAAAACTCTCAAGTGACTCCCTCAAACGAGATTTTACCAACTATCATCACTTTTATTTCGTTTACTTACGTTGTATCACCCCTTCATTTCTCTTTACGTCTTGAAACACACACACACACTGTTTCTCTCTCTTGCAGCCAAGTGAATTCGCGCATTCTTTCTGGACACTGCTTAATCCCATGGCGAGTGAAACAGCCCACAAAACGTCCCACACAATACGTACCAGAAATCACGTCCTCCGCAATCTGCATAGGCTTGCACGTTCTTAAGGAAGCCCGAAGCGAGAGAAAGCTACATCACCTATCTCCCCCTCCCCGAACATGTAATGGTTTCAGTGTGCCATCAGCTTTTCCTCGAGGTACCATATAGCCCTTTTGATTTATCGTTATACGGCCCGCACAGACACCCCCTCTGTCCGCGTACTTTTTTTGCTTCAACTCCTAGGCGGCGCTCTTTATCCCCTCTGGTGCTCCGTTTTGGGTGACCGAAATACACGCTCGCGAGAAAAAAATAAACAAAACAGAGCGAGTGTATACAGTGCACGCTCGGAAAGGCAGGCACGGGTGCCATTGCCGAAACGACGCCACGCCGATTGTTCTTGGACCGCATCTTGTTGCTCTTCCGGCACCCTTGGGTAAAATTTGCCAGCGGCGCGTGAGGATGCAGTCGGAACGCGCGTGTTTCGGGTCTTCCCTATACGACATGGTTGCTCCCGTGGATTCGATCTCTTATATAGTTTTCGCGCATGTCCACCCCTCCTTCGTTTCTTGTATTACACGCGCCCATGTTTCGTTTGCGTCCAGCCCACTCGTAGAGCGTATTCGGTGGCATCCATATAATTGCCTCCTTCTCCCTTTCTCTCGCATTGCGAGGCTTCCCGAAGGAAAGTCGAATTGCCCCATACCCCATATTCGTGCCTGCGTTAGCTCTCTGTGCTGCCTTGAACAAGGCACCAACCAATAGGCTTGCGTACAAGATTCGCACAAAAAGAAAAGTACAGCCTTGGCAATCTGCGTGTCTAATCATAATCGCAGTCACAAGACTGCAGTCGTTCTGCACGGCCTGCTATGTGCGCGCCACGTTCACTTTCCCAGCTTTCATTTCTCTAGTACTCGTGGTATCAGCAATGCAGGGCAGCTTACCAAACACTCATCCGGCTGGCCTATAATCGCCCTCGCTCTCTTTGATCTAATTCTACAAAATACCGTAACGCTTGTGCATTCGAACCACGGTGTCACATCCACATAGAGAGAGGTCTTGACGGCTTGGTACGTACGGCAACGAGACTGCTTGTCACACTTATGCACAAATGATGCTGTTATATGTCAATCGCTTCGAACAACGTCAAACACTCAGACGCCTAAGTAGCGCATAGTTCAAATGTATGACGTCCATCCTAGCGACATAAAGTAACGTTAAACAAAGAAGATCGAACTCGCCCCGCTCCCTGTTCCTCATCTCCCAAGGAGATAACATTTAACAATAATAACGATAACTCACAAGGCTTATCTTGCATTCGCCTAAAGATGACTCGAAGACTACAGCCAATATCTTTTCCTTCTCTTCTCATTAGATTGAATTGATCCCTCTCTCCCCACTCCCCTCTCCAAAAGCTATCCGCACAACGCGTGCCTCCGGCATCGGCCCACACATGACCAGGCGATGACGTCGCGTGACGTCACGCTGCGCGAAGCCAGAATGGCGTCACTAACCGGTCATGAAGACGTCACAACTTCTTACAATCTGCGACACAGTGATGACATCATAGAAAGACTACATCGCGTGACGATGATTTCTGACGAACGGTGGTCCCTTTTCGCACCTTATGGGCGTCTAAGGCCTTCACCCTCTTCACCAGGGGCTCAATTAACAAAAACTTGTCTTTCGTAAGCGCACTTCCCATTGGTCATTCAGCTTCGCTGATGACACGTCCCGCATCGTGATTGGCTGAAATATTCTCTGGCGAGAACTATCGTCGGAAGACTTTTTTGTTTATACGGGCCCTGACTACGGTCCAGACGCAGACGTATGCGACGTAAAAAGTTAGGCTAGTTGATGGGTGCTGTGCATCTTAGCAAGCGGGAGCAGCGGAACAAATACAAAAGAAAGATAACTTAGTATAATGCGTTGCTGGGCAAGTTGTGCAAGTCTAAAAATAAAAGTAGAGCGCAAATAAAGACGGGACAAAGAAAACAAGTAGACAGGATAGAACGCTTGTGCATTCCTGTCCACTTGTTTCCTGTGTCCCATCCTTATTTGCGCTCTACTTTCATTTTTAAACAAAAAAAAAAGAAGCACGTAAGACAGGACGGGCGCTAGTCCTTTTTGCCTTGCCTCTTTTGCGTTTGTTCCGCTGCGCTTGCTAAGACGTCCAAGTATTACACCATGCATGCAACATCGGAAAACCAGCGCCAAGAAAACGAGGGACGTCATCCAGTAAAACGCGCGGCGACGGACGGCTTGTTATGAAGAGGGGCCTCGTAATACCGCGGGTATACGCATAAAATCGAAGCGAAGAAGTACTGCCTTAGCGCGGCGACACCGAACGTACGTACATACAAACGACAGATGGCTAGCGGGAGACATGAAAAAAATGATGATAAGCTTACTTATCGGAAGGAACTGAGGATAGAGATGTAAGGAGATAACGAGCATTCTCATAGCAGCCTACATATATACGGGGCGATGCTCCAGACAGGCACGTAAACAAGGAAGAAAGGAAGAAGGTGGCTGCCAGCCATTGCTGCTTCGGAGCACGTTCGGCCGACTCCATTATCAGACCCGTAGAAGGCAATCCGCAGGAACGCTTCGAATGCAGCCTATAGAACGCCGCCGACGACCGCATGGTGCCGCCTCGCTCGGTTTTATCGCTGAAAACATTCGCGGGGGCCACTTCGCATGTGAGTCCTTCCGCCCCCCCCCCCTCCGCCCCCCCCCCTTCTACCCGCTATTTGAGCGCGCCGTTCGAGATTTTCATTTCTTCGAACACCAGGTCCTTGTTAGTTTCTTGCATTCCAAGAGCTCGCAGCCCAAGGCAGAACCTCCTTCGATACCCGCAAAAAAGAAGAGTGTGGCCGTAAATGTGCCGGCGGCCAAAGTGGTATTCGAAGGGACGGCGCAGAGTTTGATATGAAAATGAGGGCCCCGAGCCTGGATTGAATAGGCAAACGGCCTATCCCGAAGGTTACAGCGTTGTTCTTGTTGCTTCTTGCCGAATATGGAGAACAGCAGTAAAAGTGAGTCGTGGTGCCTCTCTGATGCTTGACATTGCAGTGAGGAGGAGGAGGAGGAGGAGGAGGAGGGGTAAAGTGTTCTTCGCCATCTTTGAAGAGTATCTTTTCGTGTTTTTTTTAATGTTCGATCCAGTATGTTCCAACAGAGTATGTATAGTTACACAAGTTGGTTCATCATTTGCATGAAAGTACCACACACAGAAGACTACCACCACGCGCACGACTTCAGCACCTTTGCGGTGAATATCGAAGGGAGACCATTCCCGGAGATCCTTTTTATTATTTTTTTTTGTAATTGGAGCACGATTCGAAAGAAGCTACAACTAACGTACCATTAATGCTACTGTATTTCACGACGTCAGACTAGCCTTGAACTCCTTACACGTGGCGTTGTTCTGACGACCAGAACTACTTTGCTAATTTTCTTATAATTATCGACGCAATCATCATTATGATAATCACTGATGTCATTATTCTTGCTAGCCTTTTCCAACGCAAAGGGGAAGGCTCTGGCGCAGAAAGGCGAATCTTCTTTCTCCTTCTACTGCTGCTACTACTACTAATCTCACTATTAATACTGTTGTAGTAATAGTACATCAGCAGTAAGAAGTCAACATTAAAAGCTTATAAAGAGAAATGGGAATCAGGAGTCCCTTAAATGTCAGAAGGTTCGGATGCATAGTTACAACTACGTTGGCGCACCGTGCTTTTGCACCATTCCTTGTTTGTTTATTTGTTTTTAAGCATTGCATGTACTACACACCCAAAAACAAAAACCACCAATCTACCTAGTTTCCAGGTCGTCCTGCGTGACAGGAAACATTACTGACCCTTCTGTACTTCGAGCAATGCGGTCAAAGTTAACCAAGCTCATAAAACAACTCAATTCTCAAGAGAAATAGTGTTGGACACTGAAAGAGACCGTCCTCAGCACAGAAGGGCTCTGAAAGCGTTTCGTTCTTTCTCGTAAAAAACTTGTGTTATAGAGACAGGCTTCAAACCCTGTCGTATTCCCCCTTCCCTTTCGCTAACAGCGACGATGTTTCAGCTAGCCGTAATTTGTGTGCGCGGTCTATAAAAAAAAACTACGTTCGTCATAAACGGAGATTTTGCCATAGAAATTGGGTAAATCCTAGTAATCACCACCCGCCAAAAAAATAGCGAGAACAACAAGTAGTTAGCCCTACAAATGGCTGCAAGCGACCGTGGCGAGTCAAAGACCTCGAGTACGTACAACGATAGAGTACCAGGGAACGGAGAAAAGCAGCGGTGACTGCGAGAAGACCTCGAAGCGGTGGAAGGCCTCGCCAATGACTACGTGTCCGCAGATATACGAGGAGTTCGAACGCGTGGTTTCATCGGGAGTTTCTATCTCTGGAGTTTGGGCACACGTGTCGTCGTGACCTGTCTGTGGTTCGACCCGACACATATCTCTGGTAAGAACCAACATAGAAACAGCCTAGCAACACCCCAGACAAAATGCAGCAACGACTTGGAAGCAACCCAGAAACAACGCGCATCGCCTAGCTGAGCCCTGAGAACAGTCTATGGAAGAGCGGAGAAAGAAGTGCCCAAAAGCAACCACATAAGTCTTCGGAGAATCGCTTCGTGTCACTGTTTCAGGCCTTGCATACTCAGTGTGGTAAAGAACAGTGCACGCGTCTGGTTGACCTTCCTGCTTTTCCTCGTCCTTCTTCGCCTTAGGCCCAAGACCAAAATCATTAAGGTCATTTGCCATATGGCAGATGCACCTTCAGCGTGTTCGAAAGAGGATTCTAGACATATCTCCGGTAAGAACCAACATGGTGTAGCGAAACTTCGGGGTTGTTTAAGCTAGACATGCATCTGAAGACCATCCAGACGAAGAAGCGTGGGAGCGATTCCGCACAGGCAAAAAATTACAAGTCGACGCGATGATTTCGGGGAGCACTCATTGGGAGTTTATTTATCTAATACAACTTAAATTTACACAATGCACTAAGTCACAAATACAAAACATGGAAAATGATGACATACCCCTCGGCTTGCATGACTGGTTTCCGGTGGTGAGATGCGCTGTTGACCCCGAGTCCGCTCACCCCAAAAAGGGCCCGAGTCGCTGCTTAAACAGGGTTTTCCAGCATTCACGGGTGCGCGGACCAATCGGGAAAGCCCAGGATAACCGATCTTAACACGAGTTTTCATGGTCGCGTGAAGCCTGCCTCGCAACAAAACTGTAGCAGCTTTTTGAAACAGGCACATTCTCTAAAACGGCCTTGACGCGCAAACAAGTGCTCAAATGTCGCTCCCCGATTGACCCGGAGGACGCAAGCGGCTAGTCGCTTGTTTGGGGCGGTGGTGGTAGTGGTTAGAAGAGCAGAAAGGTGCCTAATTTCTGCATCCAGGTCGGGAGCACGGCGCGGTGCCTGGTTTGGAGCGCGAAGCGCACAGTGATCAACTGGATGCAGCTTTTCCTGTTCGGACTCTCATTCTTTCTCGAGGCGCCCTCCTTGAGACAAGTCGTTAAATAGCGCCTCTAACAAGAGCATCTGGCAAAGAACGAACTTCAGCTGTAGCTGAAAAAGAAAAAGCTTTCCGTGAGACATTGCCTTCGAGACAATATAAACAGCCTAGCAACACCCCAGATAAAATCTAGCAACGACTTGGAAGCAACCCAGAAACAACGCACATCGACTAGCTGAGCCCTAAGAACAGCCTATGGAAGAGCGGAGAAAGAAGTGCCCAGACGCAACCACATAAGTCTTCGGAGAATCTTTTCGTGTCACTGTTTCAGGCCTTGTATACTCAGTGTGGTAAAGAACAATGCACGCGTCTGGTTGACCTTTCTACTTTTCCCCGTCCTCCCTTGCCTTAGGCTGAAGTCCAAAATCACCAAGGCCATCTGCCATATAGGAGATGCATCTTCAGCGTGTTCCAGAAAGTATTCTACGTTATCCACATGCAAGAACATCTTTCGTAGTATCGAAATTTCTGCAGCAATGGAACGATGAGTCGCACAAAGTGAATCACGTGTGGGGGACACCGTTAACTTCAATATCGGACTTTCATGTCAGTGTGAGCGAAAGTTGTTACGCAAGCTAGACTAAAGGCAAAGTTGAAATTAATTATATTTGTTGGGTGTTTTACATCCCGAAATCGCTGTATGATTATGAGGCACGGCGTAGTGGAGGACTTCTGCAATCTTCAGCATGGTTGTTCAACATGTCCCTATGTCTAAGTATACGGGCCTCTCTGGCATCACACCTGCGTCGATATACGGCCACCGCAAAATATATATGGGGACTTAGTGCTAAGTACCAGCAAGCTCCACAACATTGACCACAAGAAGACATACCTACCATAGCATGAATGGAGGAAGAGAATTTTCGTCAGCTCGTTCTTCTCTCTGGCGCAACATTAATGAAAGCCAGTATATAATAAAGCTAAGGAAGATACGGGTAACGTTAACTGTACTGTTTTAATTGAGTTTTAGTAATATTGCAATATATGTGAACAAAGTGAAGCGGACAAAAAGACAACTTGTTACTCACAGGCAGCGAACATGCGACCTGAGGATGTCCATTTTCGCACGCCCACTCCCAGCATTCATTTCTTGTGAAACTGATACGGGAGATGGGTAGCCGGAAGTAACGTAACGTTGAACCGAAGCTCACGTGACGAAAAGGCGTGGTGTGACCTCAAGGCAGATAGGAAACTTTCAAGGGAAGTGACGGAAGCTGAAGAGGCGCGCCATAACATAATGCTAACGGATAACTCCTACATTTAGAATGACTGTCAGTTGGGCGTGTTGGTAAAGGTTCATGATGAAACAAGCGCAAAAAGCGCTTGTCTGTGTCCTCTCTGAGTCTGTGTATTTTTACGCTTGTTTCATCAAGAACTCCTACATATTCGGCTAAATCACCAGTCAACCTCTGTATCCTTTGTTTGTTTGTTCCTCAAGAGATGGAAGTGCATTTTAACGGCTCACTGAAACTGCCATTAAGCACATCCGAAGTCCCTTCCCTTACGTGACGAATGGCATAGTAAACATCCTTGCAAAACCACCTCTACGCCTCCCTGAATCCTCGTCAGCGAATCATCGCACGGTAAGTTATGCATCGCCTAAGTCGACTCGAAGTCAAACGCCATCTTAATTTTTTTCCCTTCTTCTTATCAGTCGATTCTATTGACCCATATCACCTCCTCGAAAAGCTTCTGCGCCTAACGTGGTCCTGTACTGTCTCCCCACACGCGGTTTCGCAGCCCTTCCTCTGAGATCGACACACATTTGACCGAGCGACTATGTCTTGCGATGACGCCATCATGCTGATTGCTTCACGTTACCCCATGTCATAACGATGTAAAATCAATTTGGCAACCTGTGTCCTCATGGTGACGTCATCGCACGATGATGATGCCACGGTGACGCCGACGACGGTCAGTATTCATGTCTGAGGAGGCACCTAGGGCTGACGCCCGTAAAATTTGCATTTTTTTTCTCGAAAATCTGGCTAAACGTTCGGCGCAGATTGAATTCGTCAGGCCTGAACTGACTAGCTGGGAAAGACAACTGAATACGACACGGCGATAGCCAAAGGAGACCGAACGGCTTAGATAAAGAGCGAGAGACAAAGTACACAGTGCGTACGTTGGAGGAAGACGAGGAGAAACGACAGCAAAACGAGTTTCGCGAACGACCTGCTCCGCTTCGCTACGCTAAACAGGACGAGAAAAGTAAAAAAAAAGAAAACGTGCTTCAGTGGCGCGCACGCGCGCGCGCTCGCGAGCTCACGTCACGCACTAAACCGAATTCAACGACTGGAGTGGACGAGGAAGAACGGGAGAGAACCATTATACGGCCCACTTAAGCGGAGAAACGACGCCTTAAAGGAAAAGGAACGGGCCCGTTCAGTCGAAGCACCCGCCTGTCTCCCGTCGGCTGGGGAGTCGGAAAGGGAAGCGGGGCAGAGGGCGAGCGGAAGTTAAGGGAAAGGACGAGTACGCGAAGCCGGATGTAAAGTAGCGAGATTGGTGAAAGCGATCATTGGAGGAAAAAAAAAGCTGAGGGAAAGCGACGTTAACTGAAACAGCGAATGCGAGAGATTTATGGGGAATGGGGAGATTTTTTCGTTTCACCGAAGAGGGCAATAGGGAGACAAGGACAGAGACAAGGTCGGCGACAGTCAACAGGCCAACAATAATGAGCATTACTGGTGGTCATATATGGCCGTCGCCAGGGCGGTGCAAAAGGGGAACTTGTCCTTCTCAAGACTCACCAACACTTGTCCTCACCCGAGCTACACCACTGCTCTTCCCCTCTCCCAGCTGCGATACAAGAACTGGTTTGCACCCCTCAATAGAAAATCCCGCCGACGACCATGCTCGTGGCGTCGCCATGCTATTGTATATAGCTTGAAGCGATAAAAAATATTTCATTGGGTGTCGCTGGAGCCACATTTCAATAAGTGGTCTCGCCTTCTTAAAAGCAGGAACTGGATATCACTTTGGCAGTTTTGGATAGCAAGAAAACTGGGTCATTGAGAACAAAGATCACTTCTTATTTTCGAAATATGTTCCAAAATATTAATGTTAGGGCAGATGAAAACATCGTAAAAGACGGCGAGGGACTAGTAAAAACGCGTATTATCATTCAACCCAAGCCCTCATTTTTAGCGATGTGATTATAATTAATTAACAACGAGCCCGACCCACTGTCCTTCAATAATTTAAGGTAAGTGAAATTGGACGTCTCTGATATGAAACCCGAGACTTGTGTAACGAGGCCATGGATGGGGCTACAAGTCGAGCGACATAGCTCAGGACTATGACGGCACCCGTGAAAGATTCAAACCGCAGTATTCGCCCGGTGAACTGGGAAACCAAATCACAGGCCTGCTTCAAATGCACGTTTGGGATGCACCGGCGAGTGAAAGTCACGATTTCGAAACTATGGACAAGTGTACGTTTCTGAGCCTGGGCCTGCACGGCGTGCGAGTTTAAAGATGTGTGCTCCAATTACAACTTCGCCTGCTAGCACGAGCACCATTGGTGTGATGCTGGTTGAGCCTGTGTTCTAGATAACCATGAAGCTAGGCAGTTCTGACACCCATTGGCCACTCCTTAGGAGGGATGTCATGTGGACAAGCTGTACGAACATATATATCCGCCACTGACGCACTCTTTTGAAATGTTCGCACCAGATGACCTGCGTCCGCATACACTTAGCAGTAATACATCTTTAGTACCTTGTTACCTTCAGAGAGAGAGAGAGACGGATGCATGGATGGATAGAACGATGAATGGTTGAATGGTTGGATGGATGTGCTGAAGGTCAGAAGCTTAGCCGAAAGATGTGTATCCACTTTGCTACCTAGTGGTGTAAAAATGCTAAGGGGAATTAAAAACATGCGAAAACGAATGAGTATAGGGAAAGGTATAGGCGAAAACGAGAGAGAGAGGAAGAGATAAGTTTTTCGCCGATGCGGGAAAATGATTAAACCAACAAAACAGACACTTCTGACAGCTTCACAAACGACAAAAAAAACTTACACAGCCTCCAAACTATCAGCGAAATCGCGAACTGAAGCGCAAATTTCGTTCCACCCATCAGAGTCGCGCCAACATTCACAAAAACACGCCTTTATAGCCGTATCAGGTTCTCACCGAACGTCCACAGAAAATGATATTTCAACGACGTTATATCCGAACATTAGACGAACTGAATTACCAATGCCTCGTAGCTTGGGGCTGCGATGTGCTCCATGCGGCTAATATAGAGCTCAACCCTTTCTAAGACAGCTTTGTCACTGCAAAGGCACATAATCACAGCGCGCATGCGCACGAGGCCATCGAGAGAAAGTATTCGAGCGCTATATTACGAGCTTAGTGGTAGCCAATAAGGAAACACGAATAAAGGGAACTGTCGAAGAGGAAGGGTGGGGGGTAGGAGAAACTATAAGCTCCGCGGCAGAGTACGACGCCTTCGACATAAAAAAAAAAGTAACAAGGCGACGTGGGCGGCACGCACTACACTGATCGCTGAAGGTTGAAAGAGGGCACACAAGCGCCGCCACACGGGGACCTTTATCTTTTAGAGCGACAAAAGACGTAAAGGGCACAGCCAGGTTGGGGAAAGAGCTTCAGATAACGGTGGCCTATACTTCAAGCATAAGCAACAACATTCGCTGAGCGTGGGTATAAAAGAACAAGGAATGTAAGGAAAAGGGAAAGATAACATACGGAAAGGAAAACGCGTCTTAGAGGATGCGTAGGCAAGCAAGGGTAGCGAACGTGGAGAACGACTTTACAAACAAAATGGAGAGGAACGTGCGTTACGAGATAAACTGCCCCAGCAGTGAAACTGGCCGCTCGCGAAGGAAAATGGGGAACGGGGAGACAAGACGCGCAAGCGAACGAAGTGAAAGGGGTTCGTGGGGAGCCGTAGAAGAGGCCGTTACGATCGGCTATCGCTTCGAGCTTCTCCCCAAAGTGACTTAATGTCGATATAAAAGGAACGACGCCGCCGGCTCCTTTCACTTTCTACTATCCCTCGCCAACGTGAGCGCGGTTTTGGTTAGAGGGATAGCATTTCTTTTTTTTTCTTATTTGCTTAGCTTAGATCGTCCTTGCTCCAAAGCGGACGCGAATGCCCCCATACAAAGAAGCGGCGAGTGAGGAGAGAGAGAGAGGGAGGAGGCGCGCCACCGATGCACTTTAATGGGCTCCGGCCGAGCGATTCAGCGAGCACTTGCCGGCCGCAGAAACGACGCCCAGTCGAAGGAGACGCGCGGGGGAAGAAGAGCCGAGGCTCAAAAAAAAAAAAAAAACAGCGCCGAAGCGATCCTGGTCGCGGCGTTGCTGCGATACGCGTCGAAACGACAATAACGAAGTCGGGGTTAACAAGAGAAAGAGAGAGAGAGAGAACTTTATTTGCGCATAACGCAGAACATTCCAAATGGTTGGGCCCCTATTCCAGGGCTCCGCTGGCCCTATAGCCATCACCTCTACCCGTTGGACCAGCCAGCGCTGATCAGCAATGGCCGAGCTGGACAGCAGTGCCTCCCATTGTTCCTCTGTGTTGTTCGTGTTGTGGCTTTCTTCATTGTGATGTGTACACTCCCACGTGATGTGAAACAGAGTTGGTGTGGCCCCACACCACGGACTTATATCTCTGTATGCTGTGGGGTAGAATACATGTCGCCTGTGTAAGTTCGTGTATGTCTTTGTTTAGATTCTGCGTAACGCCACCGATTCCGTTGCTGTGAGGTTCTTATGCGGTGCTGGATACAGTTTTCTATTGTCCCTGTAATACTGAATAATTGTACCAAAGTTAGGGTCTAGGGGCGTTGGATGTCTGAAGTTCAGAGGGTTTATTGAGCATTCACCTAAGGCAACCGGAAGTAAGGCGAAAGACGCTTTTTCTTTCTTCTCGGTGGGCGTACAAATACTTCTTTGACAGCTCCGAAAAATGTTTGCACCTAAAGCTGTATTCCTACGACGTACGAAACCACGATTCAAACCCACGGATTGCGTGGTAGGTCACCATACGTCGGCCGTTCCAACGTCCCCGCTTAGGTCCGCGCGGAGTAATTCGAGAAACGACGGAGGCCACAAGTCACAGTTGGGACACTCGCGGAGCAATTCCGTAATGATCGCTTGTTGTTTGAATTATATCTGTCCAGTGAATGCTGGCCACGTTGAGATCCGAATCATGTCACGTGACTGATTTGTCCGCGGTAACGTTCGCCATGTGAACGCAGCTTTACGTAATTTCGCACTTCCTCCGCGATCAGCCAACAGCTGCCCGAAGCGAAGACGTCATGCGACGGCGTCATCACGCGACGTCGCGCCATTTGTCGTCACAGTCACGTCCTGATGACGTCACAAATTTTGAAATCTGTGACACCGTGATGAATTCATATGGCGATGCTATCTCAATTAGTAAGAATAAGGTAACCTTTTGTTGAAGAAGAAGAAGACAACTTTAACAGTGCGGTTAAACAGCGTAGTCAGAGAGAATAATCCAAACCACGACTTCACGACACCGTTTCGTGGAATTCCTCCTGAGTCACACTAAAAGACGAACTTCGCCGTTTTACATGAATGGCGACGGGTACTAACGCTGGCTGTTTGAGCACTAACCGTCACTGGAGGCCCGTGAGGGCAACCTTACCGGCACAGATGTAAGGCGCCGAAACGAACATCGTAATTCACCTGAAGATGGTATATACGCTCGGACTCTAGAGTAGGCCGATGATTCAGCTAATTGGTTACCTAAGTAAGGGCACCAAAACCATTCATCGAGGAGGATTCTAAACAACTGCTTGGACGAGAACAGAAAGACATACAACACACCGCTGCCGTGTGTCTGTTTTTAAAGGGACACTAAAGTCAAAAGAGAATTTACGTCAGAGTGAAAGCTCAATGTATGACAACATATAGAACAACAATATTTTCAACAACAGTACCCTACTTACCGAGAATATAAGGTAAATGCACAAGAACACAAGCGCCGCAGTAGGAAATTTTCAAAATGACCCCGATGACATCAGACGGACCACCTACATTGAATCACAATAATCGATCTAGCCGCACTAAATAAAGAACCTCCCGTGCTTCAAGAGACGCAATAAAATGCTACTTGTACGTATCTGTTCGATTCGTGGAAAAAAGAACCGTCGCACGTTACTATGGGGAATGGCGCGAGTGGTTTAAGATTAATTAAATTTTCGCGTGGTTACACGCAACAGGTGGTGCCATCTAGCGGGGCGCAGTTGAAACAATAAACGTCTGCAACATCAAAGCCAACGGCGGGAAACTGATCATTGGCTGTTGTTGGCTCCCGCTGCTTTCGGTCTGCTGCTACTAGCGCAGTAAAGCCGGGCAACGTTGTGCACGGCAACAATGACGTGAGTCGGTCCGGTCGGTCCGCTTCTTGAGGCGGGTAACTTGAAGTGCGCTAACCCGATGCGTACCACTAAAAGGTGCTTTTATGTCAAAATAGGCCCTTCCTTGGCACAAAAGTTACACTACGAGGTTTCTGGTGCGCTATTTCAACAATCAGTGTCGACTTAATAGTTGCCTTTAGTGCCCCTTTAACAAGCATTAGTCTAGAACCAGGCTAGAACCCTCCTCGCTATTTTAAACCAACTAGTTCAATCTAGCACATCCGTCAAGCACCATAATGTCTGAGGACCACACACGCGCGCACCGAATACCGTAGGGGAAAACATCAGTAGAGTCGTTCAATCAAGCTGAACGCATCCTATTCTTCAGCAGGGTCACGGAATAGCTGTTTAGCACTCGTCACGCGAAACTGTTCACCACAGCGGTTACATATAAGCCGACAATCTTCTTTAGACGCATTGCCGCTGTCATGACGCAACAGCAACAGGGACACAAACATTTTGGTTGCCACGGTGCGGTTATATTAGCATAAACGACACATAAACGACACGACAACACGATCAGACTGAAACATCGCGACCAGCGCCACGTAAACGATAGACGAAAGCGGCAAGATACTTCGAGCCAGTAATTATTTTCGCCCATGCGAGCCCATGCTCACACGTGTACACGAGGTCTCGGCGTAAGGCACTCATTGCTTTTGCATCCGGAATGCTCAGCTCGGCTCTCTTGCAGCCATTACATCCCTGCGGCACAGCGGGATGAGAGACGGATGGAGCGAGAAAAAATGGACGCAAATGTGCGCATCCAACGCCGAAGGGCGGTGAGATAAAGAATGACTCTCGTCTTACAGGGAAAAACGTGGCCACGCTTTTTTATTTTTTTTTTGCCCTCGGAAGGCGCGGCGCGTCTGTTCAAGCGATTTCCTTTTCGCATCTGTCTCCGGCGCTGGAGAAGACGAATATGTGGGCGGACGTATGGGACTCGCCTGGCCCGCACACTCTTAGCCTAATTGCGAGCAGTCCTGGATTCCCCCTTTGACCACAACGCCATTGGCCAGAGGTGGGAATTACGGTCCTTAACATTCCATGCATAATTCCGTGCATGACGCAACATACGTTTTTTTTTTCTTATTTACCTTAGTAGTTCCACAGGTCGACCTTGTGTTATTGCATTCTGTCTTTATTATAACGATTAGCACTGTATATTCTTAATTTAAAATAGTTCTTTATTTCGGCACTGTTGTGCGTGTATTCCTTTCTCCCAACTCAAGTTCGTTGTTTGAACAACCTGTGGAATTGTTATACCCCGCTCCTTAACCTACGGTAAAAGAGCGGGGGGATTTATTTTTGGGGTAAATAATTGAAATTGATCTAAATAATAAAACAAAACCTATATTCGTTCCGTACGGTACGGTACCTTAGGCGCCTTACGGAAGAAGCATGGAATTTAAAAGCTTCAAAAATGATGAAAAGTGTCACCAATGTCTGACTCACAGCTTTGCAGTGACCCGGCTTGCACGGAGCCGCGCAAGCGGCTTGGTCACAGCGAAACAGGTAAGCTCCTGGCCGGTCTTGTCTTGGCTATAGGCTTTTCTCCTCTCAAACCCCAATTTTCGAAATCTTGTCGTGCAATACCGTACATTACTAAGTCTGCTCTCTCTTTTTTTCTTTGTCTTTCTTTTTGTCGCTCTGTACTCGTTCTTACACCATTCAGAGTCATTGCATCTCTCACCTGATAAATCGGCGCACTGAGAGCGAAGCCAGGCAAGAGCAAGTCGGCGAAGAAAAAGTCTAAAAGAGCACGTGCCGATAAGTGAAGGTGACAATTTTCTATCTACGACACACGTTAAATTTACTATCAAGCGAAAAATGTATCCTGGCTGATGTGTCAAACATAGCCTAACTCGCCAATCGTAATTACTACACCCCGCAGCAGAAAAATATCAGCGCACGCGTTTGAAAAGTGAACAAGAGTGGCGATGTGGGCTTGTTGGTGAAACATTTGAAAGAAATTTATGTAGCGAGAGGCGAAAAACGAACACAGGAAAGAATAGACTGAGAAGACAGAGCGCTACTAGCAACAACATGTTTATTTTCGACCTCCAAGCCGCTTTTAAACCATAATCGTCAGGCGAGCACTCTCATTCACTTTCTTGAAAAGTGAAAAGAGTGCTCGCCTGACGATTTTCACTTTTCACGCACTCTTTTCACTTTCTTGAAAAGTGAAAAGAGTGAGTGAAAAGTGAAAAGAGTGCGGGAACTATAGTGAAAAGAGTGCGTACCACTTCATGAACGAGGATTTGGACCGGGGCTAGTTGGTGCAGACCTTGAAGACGGTAGCTTTCCTGTAGTTCTGCTATGTTGTACTACACGTGGGTGTGCTTTCTCTCTCTAACTTGCACTTTTTATTTTTTCTGTCGCGTCCAACCCTTTTTTTCAATGTGTGTGTAGTCGTTGTCTTCCCTTCTACCTTTTTCTGTAATTATTGTGTTTCTTATTTCTCTCTTTTTCTTTTAGTCAGTCCCGCGCCTTCGATTTTTTCCCTATTTATTTCTTTTTTAAAGACGACAGTGTTTCCTGGGAACCTTCAACGCAAAAATTTTGGTCTGTCTGTCTGTCTGTCTGTCTGTCGTCTGTCTGTCTGTCTGTCTGTCTGTCTGTCTGTCTGTCTGTCTGTCTGTCTGTCTGTCTGTCTGTCTGTCTGTCTGTCTGTCTGTCTGTCTGTCTGTCTGTCTGTCTGTCTGTCTGTCTGTCTGTCTGTCTGTCTGTCTGTCTGTCTGTCTGTCTGTCTGTCTGTCTGTCTGTCTGTCTGTCCACTCTTAACCGCATCGGCTACTTGTAACAGCCGACCCAATCCGCAGCGCCCACCAATATTGCTCAAAATTGAGCGTTCATGTTGTGCAATTGTCCATTAAGAAGCAATTATGGCGCATGTCTGGGGCACCATAGCAACACGTATATATTCTGCATGTGCATCTTTTACTAGAAAAGGCACACATAAGTAATTTTGAGGACTGTAGCGCTTATCACGCTGCGCTGACCATGAAACGCTTGCACGGAACGGGGAGTGTTTCCAACGCTTTGCTAAGACGAGACGGTGGTGGCACCTACCCGTCGCCTTGCGTTCTACACCTTATTACCTCTGAGATAGGCGCGCACACCCGTTTCAGAGCCACATGCTTTGTTTTTGAAAGAAACTACCAGATGACGCTCATGTCTCACGTGTGACGTGACTTGACGCGTTCGTTCGCCTCCCCTGCATGCTCGAGGCACTCTAGCGCAGCGCCTCCAGAATACTATTCACCGATTTTCTTCCGCAGAACATCAAATGAATGTCTTGTTCATTCTCGCCACACTCAAGACTAACGTTTCTTACGATATTTGCAGACACATGCAGATACGGGGCCAATTTTTTTTCTACCTGCATCTGTGTTTTTATTTTATTTCTCTCTCTCTCTCGCTTTCTCTCTTTCTGTAATAGTTCTATGATCCTCCTTTCCCTCCTGGAAGCACCCACATCTCTCTCTTCCCCGCGCTTCCCTTTCTCATCACCGTGCTGTACTATGCCACACAAGGCTATGCTCTGACCTGCGTGCCTGAACAGCCAAGCGGTTACGAGGCTCGCCTTACTCTTCCTCTCACCCGCGAAGTTTTTGCACCATTCGCCCGACATGTCGGAGCACGTCTCCGGGTAACGAAGACGTGCTCCGACATGTCTTCGAAGCAGACGAGCAACCAGAGGAAGGCGACCAAAAGGACCAAGATGGCTCGCCCCGGTTTATGATGACATTCATTTGCTATCTACGTCACACGGCCGACCTCGACCTTGAAAGCTCTGCTGTAAAACGTATGCCTTCAGCACTGCTGACGCCGTAAGCATCGCACGCGGAAGAAAGTAGAAATTAACACCTGATGAAAGAAGAATACAGCGACCAAATTATAGTCTAAGAGAAAACGCGTATATAATGTTCGCCACGAACAAGCGAGCCTTGCTCACAACGAGATCAATCGACTGTGAGTTACTAGGAGTGACTATAACGTTATCCCTTTATCAGAACCGCCGTATCACGATGACTTAAAATATCGTCACGCCACGGGTGTCCGTAAAATGAGCACTGAATGGCTGATCTTCAAAGCACTACCTTGTAAAGAAAGGTGTTTGAGCTCTATAGGTTCACATAAAGACTGCACTCTTTGAAGCCCATATCACCCGTATAATAAATCCGGTGATGAAACAATCTGCTATTGGAGGTTTTGAAGCGACGTGAATACACCACCTTAAATCGGCTGAAAAAAATTCAGCCATAGATCACCTAATCAACAAAACGTCCACCAATAAAGGGTTAGGGGGTCATTCCGCTAGTCTCGGTGCAACGGAACAGCAGTTTGTTTGAAACGAACCGAAAGGGGCCGCGAAAGACGACATCAGCGAGTGAGGCACGTGGACTACGCGTACGGCAGATAGACTGGACGACTGACGCGGCAGAAAGCGAGAGGAGAGCCTTAGCTAGGCGGCCTAAGAGCTGGGCGTTGAAAAAAAAAAGGAAACTAAGAAAAAAAACGAGACAGACAACGAGAGAGCCGAGTAAGGCCAGCCTCTTCATCCTCCCTCCGCTTTTATCTTTTCATGCGCCCCGCGTCCCCGGGAACGACGAATCCTTTTATCCGGCCACTAAATAAATAGGCGAAACGCCGTCTGCTGCCGTACCGCTGCTGATGCCTGCCTACCCGGCGCATCTACGAACCAGCCGAGCGCGCTCGCCTCCAGAGCCGCTCAACTCCTGCACGTCGTTGCTCTTCCTTCACTTTCCTCCATTCCATCCCGCCTCATATTCTTCCTTTACTCCCCGTTTTGCACCCTAAGCTCCCGCTCCTCCCATTTCCTTTCCCTTCTCCCCCATGCTCTCTATTCCTCCACACAATGTTTTATTCCCCGTTTTTTTGCACCCTACTCCCCATTCTCTCCTTTATACCACCCTCTTCCCTACCGACGTCCTCTCATCAACCCTCTTTTCCCTTACTCACCATTTCGCACCCTGCTTTTTATCCCTTTCCTCTACACTGCTCATCCCCATCCACCCTCCCCATATTCTCCTTTTACTCCCAGTTTTGCGTCGCCAAACTCCCAACGTTTCCGTTTCAGCCATCCCCACACGTGTTCTCTCACCCTCCGCATCTCCTTTTTATTCCCCATTTTTGCAACCGAACTCCCCATACCCCTTTTTTCTTCTTCTCCCCACTCGCATTCCCTCCTCCCTATAGAAAAGCTCCGGTCGTCCTCTCTCCTTTGCTTCACTTGTCCTTCGGGTGCGTTTCGATTATTGCGTGCGCGGCGGCGCGCCTACACTTCTGCCTGCTGTTCCTGCTCCTAGCCCGCCGCCGCTGCTGCCACCTTATCCTCCGCTTCCGGCATATTTTTCTTGTTTACGCCGGGTCCTACGCGTTGGCCTGCCGAACACTGCGCGGCCATCTCCATCTTTTTTTTCGCGTCTTTTCTTGCTTCTTTTCTCACTAGCGCGTTCACTTCCTTTGTAAGAATCCAGCCTTTTCCCAACTCCCCAATCCTCCCCATCTCTTCTCCCCCATTTTCTTGTGCAGCATCCCTAAAGCAGCTCTTCCCGATTCTTCCCGCCGCGCCCGGCAGAACATGTTCGTCCGATTCATTTGTTTATATTTCGAGGACGTGGCGTGTGTCTGCGTAAGGGGAGGAGGGTGAAAGAAGATGTTTTTTGCAGTTTTTTTGTTTTACTTCTCTTACATTTCCATCCAACTACTATCGGTCCGGGAACCGCTGTCTTTACATTCTTCCAACCAATTCCTTCCTTCTATGTTCCCTCTTTGTCTTTGTTTTCCTTTCTTTCTTGTTCTTGTTTTGCTCGGCGGCCACCGTTTGTTCCTTTTTCTCCCTTCGGTCGCAACGCGGACCACGAAGGACGCTCCTGAATTATTGAACACCACTCTGCCGGACTTCCCCACGAGCGCCAGTTGTGCGCGCGACGCCCGGCGAGGGAGTGCCACTCCATCTTTTTCTATCTATGTACATCTCCCTCTTTTGCCCGATTTTCCCGCACTGCCCATTTCTCACTCATTGGTAGGACACTTCTTTCTTAATTCCAAACGAAACCTGTGCCAGCCGGCAGTGCTTCCCTGATGAACTGTTCAACAAAGAGCTATTAAAACAGAGGATAGGGTAATGTAGAACCTGTCGATCGAGATGATTTTGCTTGTTCTTCTTTAAAAACGTTCTCTAAAAAGGATAATCACCAATCCACAATGTCTTTCGTCTCATACCTAGGTTGCTAGAATATAACAGGCCTATCGAGTTTAAACTCAACATCGAATTGCCAGTTCGGAAGGTAAGCAGCCTCACTGGCTTCTGAAGGCGTTAACGCTTCGCTCATGGGACCGGTCTGTATACCTATATAAAAGCTCGTATATTTCTCCACTTCCATGAACGTGAGCATCCAACAGCAAGACGAAAACAATACTAGTTCGTAAAGGAAAAGCAGCCAATTTAACACAATTGTCATGCACTCACCCAGTCATTTCATGCGCTCGCAAAACCACGCCACCACACTTTCACTTTCCAATAAGCCGGCGCATCGGCCTTCACGAGTGCTGTCATGAACATCACTCCATGTTTCCTTCCTGAAAATCGGAACATAAAAGTGGCTGTCAGTCACGTTGCCCTTAACATCGAATAACTTTCATTCAAACATAGTGTCACGTGAGTTTCACTATGTGGCCTATCGTGCGATAAGGAGTGCCGCTTTTCGTTCACATTTCTATAGGCACTCATGGTAGCTACG
Source organism: Rhipicephalus annulatus (assembly GCA_013436015.1). Taxonomy (NCBI): domain Eukaryota; kingdom Metazoa; phylum Arthropoda; class Arachnida; order Ixodida; family Ixodidae; genus Rhipicephalus; species Rhipicephalus annulatus. The sequence continues at coordinate 219,450 of WOVY01001980.1, read as the reverse complement.
GTCAATTGCCATACCGTAAATGACATTGGTCTGTCAATGACATAATTAGTTTACATATAGTAGTTTAAATAATAGTCTTGCACGGTGCATGTGCTGCAGGAATGGCAGTAACCACAGACAAAAGCGTACTAATGTGAACGACACACAAGAAATCGCCCTTGCTTCACGCGTATATAAATCGGGTTCATTCGCCCTGCGTAAAGTAACCCAATCGTTAGGTGGAAAGCGATGACGATTCAGGAGACGGGAGGGGAAAAAACTGGAAAAGAAACAATGTTTACTTTAACAACACGACGGTTATTCGGGTAAAGCAAAGAGAACTGCTGGAGAGACAAGAATACGGCGTCTCTCCAGTTGTACATTTGTCCCTCTTCTGCCTGCTCTCGGCACCAGCGCACAGTCTTGCACCCGGGCTCACCACAGGGGGGTTAACTTTGGTGTCACATTTCAGCTCCGGCCTCCCACCGGCTCGTCTCTCACGGTGGTTGTGGCCTAGCGCCACCTTTCGAGTTCCGTCTCGCACAACGTTAACATATAATGACCACATAAGTAATACTTGCACCTCAGCCTTCAGAAAACTATGCCTCCTGAGGCACAAACTTAAAAATAGCACCGTCCGATGTAAAACTGCTATGCTCTAACACCTTAATCAGAAATAAACTAGGATATGCATGGATTGTTTGGGATCCGTAGACTAAAACTAATATCAATCACCTCGAGAGAGTAGAGCGAAAGGCCGTTAGATTTATATTTAACAAACTCTCAAGACAGAATTTACATACAGAACTCATCAAAGCTAACCATATTGGAACATTCGAGATGAAAAGACAGAAGCAGGGACTGGAATTTCTTCAGCTACTTTACACGAACCATTCACCACTAGACTTATTTCAATATCTATTGCCCCTATTAACCCGAACCACGCGTCAGCATAGACAAGATGCATTCACACCTTACTTTAGGAGAATGAACACATTTCAGATGTTTTTTTTTTCTTCGCACAATAACCGAATGGAATTGTGCAATCGAATTGACATCAATATGCTGATCATTATTTATTTGTTTGTATAGCGTTTCGCCAATCATATTGGCTATTGCTGCATTGTTGTTGTTTTGTTTGTCCATCTTTTCTACATGTTCACAGTTTTACCATTTTATTGTCCTCTTTGCTTAGACTACGTGTCCGCAAATATTTCATAATTAAAATATCAACTAAATAACAACAAATAACATGTTATCTAATTTCGCGATAGACGTTAGGTGGGCAATAACTGCTGAAATAAAGGGTTCCATAACGCCTTCTCTAAAGCGAGCTGCCAGCAGCGAAAGGGGCTTAATCTGGCAACAATTGCACGCCACAAGAAGTACGATTGGCACAAGAAGCACGTCCGTGTATCACGCGAGGTCAGTGCAGGTTAAAAATACCAGACGGTGAAATTTTCCGTACGTTTCCACGCTTTGTAATCGTATCGCGGTTTTTGAACGTAAAACCCTGAACACGCTAAAACCTCGCTATGAAGGACACATATATAACAATTTATCAGTTATAACGAAGTAAATGAAGAACAGTCTTGTCACAGATACAGCGTTACAAAAACATTCATAACGAACCTCAGGATTTTACAGTTAGTTTAGGAGCAGATCTCACTTTATTATAATGAGGGTTGAGTGCATAATTATCAAAGAAAACGAAACATCAATAGAGATGAACAAGCCCGTTGCACCCTGCAACTGGCCGCACATCAACTCAACGTACAACGCGAAATAACAAATCAACTCACGCGAAGAAAGCGAAACAAACGCGTTACAAAACGCAACGACGAAACAAGGAGACACGAGCTTATGCGGCCCCGATGGCCAACAATGGAATGCTCACTGTGATCAAAGAAGAACAAAGAAATGCCACTCAGTGGCCCTGCAAGGGACGTCTTACAGGTTACAACAAAGCAGCGACCTCAGTTCGAGGAAAAACGAACCTGGATCATGGCAGAGGACTGAACGAGAAAAAAAAAGGAGGAGCAGAGACCCGTAGAGAACAAGAAATACAAAAAGAATGCAAAAGAAATCAAGGAGCAGCTAAGATAATCTAAGCTCACCAGATGAGGCAGCGGCACAGAAACAAAAAAAAAACAAAAAAACGTAGCGACCCCATCAACAAAGCCGCTGTTTTCAGGCCATTATCTTCACGTCAGGTGCAGATGGTAACTGTGATAAAGCCCAACCCACTCAAACCCTTGCGTTTTTTGCTTATCATGCCCTCCTTACTATGCGGCGACGAATGTAATTATTTCCCTTTATTTTACGAAGCTCAGATTACATTCTTCCTGCATTCTTCGAGATTCGTTGCGTTTGCTTAGTTTTGTTTTTTTGTTCCTCCGAACCAAGCGTGCTCGTACTGTAGACGGAATCCAACGCTTACAACCACAGAGAAAAAAAATTGCCCGCAGCTTCCCTCGGGGGAACACTGAGGAGGATGCGGAGCATATAATTGGTTAACGGGGTGTTAAAGTGCGACTTACTTGGGTCGATGGCTAAATTGGTTAACGTGGTTGTAGGAGGGGGTGTTAAATGAGTGAACACGTACACACGTATGCGAAAGGGCGGCGCTGGTCGAAGGGACGTCGATCATTGTGTTTGTGGATTCGTTGGAATTCATGTTACCGCGACCTTGGACGTCGACGCGCCGTACAAACCAACCGACGAGCGGCAACTGAGCGAGCGAGCGCCGACCTTGAGTATATATACAGCGCGACGGCGCATGCACTGTCAGCTGTCGAATGTTCGAGAAGGGGGAGAAGCGCAACGGCGCATGCGCGCGCGTCAGCTGCCGATGTTCTCGAAGCGCGACGGCGCATGCGCGCGCGTCAGCTGCCGATGTTCTCGAAGCGTGACGGCGCATGCGCGCTACATTATACAGCTAGCGAATGTTCGTGAAGAGGAGAAGCGCACGCGGTGTGTAGAGGAGGAAGGGTGCACAGATGGTGGAGGAGTGAAGCGCGCGCGGTGTGTAGAGGAGGAAGGGATGCACAGATGGTGGAAGAAGGAGGAGGAAGCTTGCGGACGGCGCCGCACTACAAGCCTCGAGTATTAGATGCTCCGCATCTAAAAATTTTTAAAAAGTGCCATGTGATGTGACACTTCCTTAATCTGCCATTTCATTACCTAGGGTAGCAAACCGGATTCTACGACTCTGGTTTACCTTCTTGCCTTTCTCTCATTTTGTGACATCTCTCCCCTACAATAGCACCCGGAAAGCCGCCCGGCAACCTTGTGCATGGCCCGTTGAGAAGCTGCAGCTATAGCGCCCCAGACGAAGAGCCCCATCCACAATAGACATGGTCTTTTAATTTAATTAACATTAATTCTGTTATCCTATGGGTACCCGCTGCGGTGGTATAGTGGCTGAGGTACTCGGCTGCTCACCAGCGAGTCGCGGGATCGAACCCCGACAACGGTGCTAATTGATGCTCTTCTCTTAATGGAACAATAGGTGGAAGCGAATATTGTGGCGTGCGTCCTTGAAAAACTACTTTATTTTTTTTTATTTCTATCACAATGTGCAATGCTCGCTCCCAACTTTTTCCTTTTCTTCGTGCCGAGAATGGGACCTTCGTCCAGGCTCCTAGAAGCGCAACTCCTTTGCTGCTGCAAGCATGAACGTGACGCTCATATGAGACGAAATGAATTGCGACAATGAAAATCAAAAATTAAACGCGACAACGTGATATGACAAGTGGCCGCGATAGAAGGTACGACTGCCATATCGGAAATGGTCGGTCGCCGTTACGAGCCTACGGAAAACGGCGCATACAGAAACACACCTGTAAGGCGCACATTCGAGTGCCTATTCATGTGCACCCTCGCTTCTGCGCACTCGACGGTGCCGTGTTTCTGCGCGAACTACGCCCCACTGCCAAAGAAACGTGGATTTATCGCAAGCTCCGCTTAAACTCTCTCCACGGATGAACTTCACCCAATAATCGTCAATGCCTAACGAAACGTTTGAGCACAAAAAGACCTTCCGCCGTTCTCCGCGGGGCTCGCACTAATAAATAACGTCGAGATACGGGGCTCCACCAATCCAAATAAACAATATCAACCATCGAAACCTATCCACCAAATATGCACTAAAGAAAGCGAGCGAAAAAAAAAGAAGTAAACAGGTCCCACGTGGTTGTTTACTGGGGGCTGCCGCCGCCGTGCTCCGAATGAGTCACAGAACCATCTATAACGTTGGGAGCCGTCAGTGCAGGCGCAATGCCAAACAAATGCCCAATTTCAGCTCCCACGCCGACGATGCTCGCGACGCGAGAAATCTAGACCCCCCTCCACAACCTCGTTCTCCCCTCAAGCTCTCTCGATCTATGCGCAGCACTTCGCTCAGTTACTCGACATATTTTTTTATGTTTTTTTACATCCCTCATCGCACTCTATATACATCGGTACTTGAATGCTGCTGCTTCACTGTGAGACACGAATTCCAGCTAGACCCCCTCTCGCTCTCCTTTTCTGATCCATGCGTGCCCACTCTCCTCCGCCTTCTTCGCCATAGCTCTCTCTTGATTCCGGAATCCAACGGCCTTCCGAAACGTTCATTACCGGATATAAATCGTTTTCCGGTCGCAACACCCGGGCGCTACGCCAGGAAGCCCTTCAATTTATTTCCTGGCCTAAGCGCCACCTACTTCGGCACACGGATGCGAGCTTTTCTATCGCCGATTCACCCACCCCCCTTTCCCTCCTGCAGACCGCCAACGATGTGCAGGACAGGGTCGCGAGGTACACGACGTCAAGAGAGAGAGGAGAAGTGAGAGAGGGATGAACGCTCCTTCAACAAGTTTCTCCCTGACGCCGTGCCGCGCAAACGATATTCCGCCGAGCGCCCGCAGTCTGCAACCAGTTGCCCCTGCACGCAGCGTTGATGCTTTGCCGCAATGTTCGTATTATTGCGGCAGAGCACGCTCTACAGGCAAACTCGTACAACCGAGGCTCCTTCATCGAAAACACGACAGCCGTGTCCAAGATCGAACCCACGAACTCTGAGTCATCAGCTGAGCGTCGTAACCACTGTACCACTATGACGGCCCTTGTTTCCGATCGAAGCCTACAATATATACGCGCAACCTCCAGAAGTATTCTGAGGAACAGGTAAGCGTGACCATTAGTAATTTGTACAAAATGCGGAAGAGATTTCGTCCCCTTCGACACACTGTCGACTGAAATTGGAGTCTTGTTAACCCTTGTCATTGTCAGTTCTTACCATCGCTACTTCTTCGAAATGTGTCGGTTCATCCGCCATCAGTGAACCCCACACGTAATGCTCAGCGTCCAAAAAATCTGGGTCTCGAGCCCAGAAAGCACCAGGTCCCAATCAACACCATAGGTCCGATGCGCTTTGGTGTTCCGTGGGTACGTCCGCAGCAATCAATCGGCTACCACAGGAGCCCTTACCAATACCCCAGGGGCACCTCCGAATCTGCGTAACGCATTACAAGTGTACTAATTTCTTCCGTGGTAGTCCTTTCACGATGCTTTTTCGTTAAAATTCTCACAGGCCATTCATCAGAGTCGGATGTATTGCTCAAGAAACCAAGTCACTAATTAAAAGCTAAGACCACAAAAAAAATATTTTACAGGACCTTTGAAACTTGTACGAAGAACTCTGAAAGCAGTTTTATTACTGCCCTGACAAGACCTGACACAAAAGAAAAAGCGAGCTTTCTTTTTTTTTTGCTTGTTCGAAAATTTGCCTGTACATCTGTACTTGTGCGTTGACATACAGAAATAAAAATAAGAAAATAAAACAGGCGCAAGGCCCTAACGGCGCCACTTTGAGAGAGAGAGAGAAACCGATTAAAGAAGGGCCAACACAAGAGAAAAAGAAACGTCGATTAAAACGGAGGACACGAGACTCGATCGATCTAGCGCGCGACGATACCGAAGGAACACATAAAGTACAGCAGAAAAAAAAACACGAACCCTTTTCTTCGTTCGTCAAAAGGAAGAGCTCGACCACGCCAGAATCGCAAGGGCGTTCCTGTTCGTCCTTCTCTTCTTTTTTTTTCTGTCAGCTGTTCCTCAGAAATCGTTTTTCCGGACGTCTCTTTTGAAAGCCCGTTTCCCGTGTCATACGAGCCTTTATGTTTTTGTATTTTCTTTTGAAACACGCTTAAGGTTCTTTTCTTTATTGCCCTAAAAAAGGGGAGGGGGGAGAGAGACAGGAATCACGAAGTGTAAGAAGACACGATTGGTCCAAGACTCGAAGTCACGTGAACTCTTCCAGCCCCCGTCCTCCGTTATAGTTTCAATATTATTTTCCTTACTCTCAAGCCTCTTTAACTTTTCTTCGCCAACGAAACCACGCCCTTTTTTATCGAATGATCCCCGCCCTAAAACGCATTGCGGAGCTCTTTCTCTCCCACGTAGAACTTCCCATATGACTCTCCTTCAATTTTTTTTAAAGCACCCCCACGTTTTTTTTAAAGAAAACTGTGCGCTTCAAACGCGAGGCGGCGCTCTCTCTCGTCCAATAATCTGCAGTTCGTCGTTTGGCGCATGCGCATTTGAGCTCCGAGGCCGAGCCTCCGGACCACGCCTTCTCCATTTTTTTTCGTTCTCCATCGATTTAAAAAAAAAACAAAGTGAGTCGTTTTAAAGCCAGCTGGAGTCACGAATGGCTCTTCCGAAACACGTCCCGCGTTCTCCGCTTTCTACCCTTCGCTGCCTTTTCAAAGCTATCCGCGTTGGTGGCTCAATAAAAGTGGAGCTCTGCTGCAGCGTAAAGAGTCACCGGTTCGACTCCCGACAAAGAAGGTAGATATTGATGATATGTGTGGTTTAACGTTCCAAAACAACCATACGATTATGAGAAACGCCATAGTGGAGGGCTCCGAAAATTTCGACCACCCGGGGTTCTTCAAGGTGCGCCCAAATCTGAGCACACGGGCCTACAACATTTCCGCCTCCATCAGAAACGCAGCTGCCGTAGCCTGGATTCAATCCCGCGACCTGCGAGTCAGCAGCCGAGTACCTTAGCCACTAGACCACCGCGACGGGGCGAAGGTAGATATTGGTTCTTCGCAGTGGTTCAAGGCAAGTTACCACCAAAGGGGTGCTTAAATCTGACCAAGCGATCGTCAAACACATCATAGAAGAACCGATTTTATAGATATGTCCACCCCTCATGTAAGACTTTGTCTTTTAAGGACAATCAATGTATTATAACTAATTCACTAATTAACTAACTGCGTGCCTGCGAAAGGGACACCTTTAGTGAATGAAGCCAAGCCTCACCCATTCGTGCGCATGTCATGCTTTTAAAACGTTTTTTATGCTTTCATGCGAGATATGAGGTCAGTTAGAAGGCCAGCTTGTGAGTATAAACACAGAGTTAGGAAAGCCCCATGCAGGCATTATAAATCGCGCTATAAGAGCTTCATTGTTTTATTATTATTATTATTATTATTATTATTATTATTATTATTATTATTATTATTATTATTATTATTATTATTATTATTATTATAACTCAAAATACCTACATAAGGACACCGATGCTTTCGATAGGTCAATTTCTCAGCCTGACATAAAATTAGTCTACATGTGGTATGCTACCCTACGTTAGGTTAGAATATCACATGTAGAATAATTTTATTACTGGCTGAGGGACTAGCCTTGCGAGAAGATTGAAACGCTTCTACAGGTGCTCCGATTTATCATGTCATCTCCTAATAATCAATCAATCAATCAAACGAATATTTAACGCGCCTAGAAACAAACCCAAGATCCTTGTGAGGAACACGTTAAAATAAAACAATAAAAATAAATACTAGAACAGACAGTCTTCAGGAAAAAATGAAATAAAAGTGAATAATAATAATAATAATAATAATAATAATAATAATAATAATAATAATAATAATAATAATAATAATAATAATAATAATAATAATAATAATAATAATAATAATAATAATATAATAATAATAATAATAATAATACCAAAGGTTGAAGCTGTTAGATCGTGGGGTCTCATACGAATTTTCGTCGGCTGGTTCAAATCCCCGTCTTTCCTCCATCTCCCGTTCCTTCCTTCCAAATGAATCAACATCCTCTTTGAACAACAGTCATAAATAGTGCAGGAATAGAAACAAGAAATTCAAAGGACTGTTACAAACGTGAGAGCCCGACGTTATCTGAAGACACCTTCATAGAAGAAAAGACAAACCTGAGTCCCACCTGAAAGACAAAGCGCTTCCAGCAATAGAAATGCATGGAACAACTCAAAAGGGGTTAACGTATTGTCGAACCTGTACATTGCAGCAAATATTCGCGTGGTGGTTCAGTTAACGAGCACAGTGACTGAACTCACGGGCAAGTTCGAACACGTGCAACTGGGTGAAAGTGAACATTGGTTTTCTCAACAGTGGCGCGATGAAACGCACAAACTGATAATAAACACTTAGATCAGGGACTGCCGACAGAGACATTCGCATGAATTCGTCGATCCCCTCAACTCCACCAGCCCTTGTAAGACAGGGTACGCGAGTGATTTCTTCGCCTCTTATGACTCAACCTTATCAGTAGGGGCAACTGAAAGAAGGACGCATACAACACAATGTGTACGTACTCTATCCGCAATGTGATCCCGATATATTAACTGGACTATCATCATACATACTGGGCTTATTCATTGATTATATACCCCTTAATGAATGTAGTATTGTACACATTACCTTTGATTAGTTTCTTATTTTATTCTTAACTTTGCTTTTTGTGCGTTTATATTGTACATTACTGTTATGATGTTGGGATAGCCGGCTCTAACGTAGCCTACCTTCCCATGTTCAACCAAATATAAATAAAAAACAACACATTGTGTACCACCGACATAACTATTATCAGTGAAGCCACGTAATGCACCCCAGCAAAAAGATTCTGTTATAGCAAGGATGTCCTTGTCTACAATTTGTCGCCGTCATCGTAAAGTAGTAGTAGTAGTAGTAGTAGTAGTAGTAGTAGTAGTAGTAGTAGTAGTAGTAGTAGTGGTAGTAGTAGTAGTAGTGGTAGTAGTAGTAGTAGTAGTAGTGGTAGTAGTAGTAGTAGTAGTAGTAGTAGTAGTAGTAGTAGTAGTTGTTGTTGTTGTTGTTGTTGTTGTTGTCAATTACATCTCATGACCAGAGGCGGGTGTGAATAAAATATAGATACTATAGAATGATGGTGGTGATGATGATTAGGCCTTTGGGTATAAATTGGCGGGAAAATACTGAACGCCTAAGAAGGTCATGTAGACTACCGGGAGATGTACATGGCGGTTAAAAGGAGCGCCGGTGGCAAGTCACTGACGCATAGCGTTCGCTGAAACGCACCCTAAGGAACTTGCTTGTCATGGTTGCACCCCCGGCAAAAGAGATCCTGGCACCAGTTTTGGTTGTGCAGTAAGTTCTATTTACAAAAAAAAAAACTTCAAGAAGATTGAGATCAAGGTAGTCTGTATGTAAATCAATCCGGGCTAACTTGTCGACACCTCACAAACAAAAAAATGCGCTGCTAGTAGTGTAAATATTTTAACTACTATTACAATGCGATAGTCTTCAAAAATTCGTCGGCCCCGTTCATTTAGGAAAAATCTCGTTGCAACAGTTGATTGCCACCTATCTACACGAGCCTGATTCGATTTCGAGTCTTATCGGTGTCCTTACATGAATCAATCAAGAAAACATACTAGTCTTCCTAGACTAGTTAGCATCCCGGCCTCCTGTTCCTTCCTACCTTAATCAAGAATGACGGCCAAATGTGCCTTGACGAAGCTCACACTGTAACAAACATGCTAGCGTGAAAGCTCCCAGAAAACAGGCGTCAGCGCGACTGGATCCGACGCGCGTCAACACGTGCCTCCAAGAGTCAGCGACCTCGAAGATCTGCGAGTTCTTTTCGCGTTTCAAAACGAAAACCGTAGCAACAAAACGAAAGTTCGCTGATATCATTCGCCTACGTATCGAGTGTCACTGACCCTCTCGAGACTTTTCAACCCGAAACACTCGAAGCTTCCCGTAGTCAAAAAGACGGAAGCAGCGCCGAGCACTACTGCGCGCTGCTCAGGCTGTTATCGCCATCTATCGGCGAAATGTGCAAACTCTAACCTGCCTTAGCTCTTGGCGCGCTTTATAAAGTAGTCTGAGGGTCGTTTTCAAAGTTTGATTGTGAGCGTTTATTTTATCACAAAGCTGCATCCAGCCAGCAAAAACAACAAATAATCGTGCGTCCACCAAAACACAAAGCGTTTACGCGCTAAAGAAATTTGGCAAGCCCCACTGGTCCTTAATACCATAGGTCTATTGAAAACGATGAAGGTGACGCACAGACGGCCAACCATATTAGCACTTCTGGACAGGCATTGCGAATATACTTGAATAAAAATATTCGCGATTAACCAACTGTTTAACAAAGGGTTTGCAGATTTTAGCTTCATTGGTTAACCATAGGTACCGCGCAATGGCGCACTGATTTTTTTTAATAATTAGATAATAAATGTGTGTATAGGAGATGAGGGTGGCCGCTTCTACCGAAATGCAGACGCCCGGGGTTAGCATTCTCACTCCCAACCTTTCGCAAACGAAGCACAAGCTCAATATACGTTGTGGTGGCTACTGCATCAACGGTCATTAGTAAAGCCGGAATGCGTTCTTCCGGCAAGCTCCTGAGCAGGCGGTGAGACGGAGCCTCCGGTCCTCTTTAGGGGATGTCTTAGGCCGAGGCCATGAGTTTGGCGGAGTTCTTATTTTAACTTGTTACCACCTCCACCACCAATGCGTTATAACACTAAGTAGCATCAATTATGACAACTTCCCTTCTCTTGGCTCGGCCATTTTGTTCAAATCGGGGGGACAGTTCGTCTCAATGACAGTAAACGCCAAGTGGATCTACGGTATATTACACAGCGTAAGCTGTCATGGACTCATTTCATCAGCCGATCTTGAATGTGATCAGCGCTTGGCAGCTACATTTTAATCACCGATTACAACAAACGGCATGAGTTCAATTTTTTTTCTCAACGCACGCAGAGTGTGCTATAATCTCCCCAGCCGTGTCAGTGTAGCACGTAAGGTGCTTCGAAGCTAATCTCGATCAAACGTGTTCAATTTCTGGGCACTGCTGCTCCGTTTAAATAGGACGAAATGCGAAGAATACACGTGTGCTCAAATCTGGGTGCAGGCTCAAGGACCTCCGAATATCTAAATAATGCGGTGTCTATTTTTTAGGAAAAAAGAACAAAAAAAACACTGCCTAGAGCAGGTGTGTTCAAGCGGGGGTCCACAAAACGCACCATCAAACATAGGAAAAAAACTAATTTTTGTCAATGCCCACCTTGTCACGTGATAACTGCCCCTTCTCGTTTTTTTTGTATGCTTCACCGCATACCTTTTTTGCATTGCGGTGGAGCTGATTCCGCATAGCTTTTTGCATTGCGGCGGAGCTGAATAATTGTTATGTGGGGTTTACCGTTCCAAAACCATCATATGATTAGAGAGACGCCGTAGTGGAGGGCTCCGGAAATTTAGACCACCTAGGGTTCTTTAACGTGCACCCAAATCTGAACTCATGGACCTACAACATTTCCGCCTCCATCGGAAATGCAGCCGCCGCATCCGGGATTCGATCCCGCGACCTGCGGGTCAGCAGCCGAGTACCTTAGCCACCAGACTACTGCGGCGGGGCTCTATACAAGTAAGAACTGTTCTAAAACTTCCTCAGGCACCGCAGCCACGGCTCTCTTGTCACAAACAGTCGTCACCTTAATATTTAGTTTAGCGTAGTCGGTATACATCCGCAACACCTGACGCTGTGACCGTGTTTCATGTTCCGCGTAGCGGTGGAGTTGTATTTATTTCATGCATTTTAGTACAGTATTGACTCAAAGAGTGTAAGGCGATTGCAAACCGATTTAGAAACTCTCAAAATTTAACGAAAGGGCACAAAGGGCTTCAGACAAGCTAACTGAGCGTAGCCTTGAATCCAAACATTGTTCCTTGGGCCACGTATCTCGATAACTCGCGTGAGAAATCAAATAAATTAGAATTACTAATAAATGGACAGGAATAACTACTTTGATTTTGTTCCAGTAGATTTTTTTGACATTGCAGGTTCCATTTTGAAATCTACCTATTTCCATGGACCTCCACTTACCATCCCCAAACACAGAGAAAATGAATCATTTACGGTGAGCTGCAGAAGTACGAATTTGCGTGGAAACGGAATATATTCAACAGAAATCTTCGAAGTAAAAAAAAAAGTTGTCGTTTTTACAACCACTGAAGAAACCAGGACAAGCAGCGTTCAGGTAGGCCGCCTAGTTGAAAAAAGCAGGCAGATTATCATCATGCCCTCCGAAATTGAACACGAAGCGCAATGCTGAAGGCCACAATTTCTCGTTCTTAAAGTCATTCTGTGAATGTACTCATTACGTAATGTGGATCGCTCCCTCAACCCCTCTTCGCTCCCGCAGGTCGCGGGTTCGAATCCCGACTGCGGCGGCTGCATTTCCGATGGAGGCGGAAAGGTTGTAGGCCCGTGTGCTCAGATTTGGGTGCACGTTAAAGAACCCCAGGTGGTCGAAATTGCTGGAGCCCTCCACTACGGCGTCTCTCAATTATATGGTGGTTTTGGGACGTTAAACCCCCCTATCAATGAATCAACCCTCTTCGTTCCACGTCCGAGCATAGGAACTACCGCAGACTACGAAAGCCTACGTTATTCCGAGCGTTACGTCAGCCATGCGCGCTCTCTCGCAGTTCCTCACGACGCCTCGCACTCAGACATGCCGCGCCATCTCTCGGGTAAAGCTTCATACTTCCAGTTGTATGCTAGGCTTCCGAGACTTCCCAATCAATTGCTCGGGCATCCCTGCGCGTAGATCCCGGGGGGTATACACATATCGCGAATACCAAACCGAACCAAACGTGAACTGGCGGCGGTATCTAGCGGCGCCAGCGCTACGCGTTTTCGCCAAAGTTTTGGCTCAAATGCGCCAGATGGCACAGCATTTCCTGTTTGGCAAGGGTCGGTGTATAATCACTTCTACCGCGCTTTTGGTAACAGATGTGACTGCAAGAGCAATTTTTTTTGTTGGGGGGGGGGGGAGGGGGGGTCAGGGCAGACTCACAGTATGTGGTCGCCATTAATACAATCATGTAGTTTCTCATGTTTCGTAACTACGGCCAGCACAAAACTCGCATATAAAGACCAACAGATCAGGCTGGCGGACTGGTCTGCTAGAGTTGCGGTCGCTTGGGATCCGATTTAGCCGCCCGTCTAGCCTGGCTTCCTCGTCCCCGCTCCCGTTTCGTATTAATGAAGTTTATTGCCTTTTCTCCTCAAGGAGTGTTTCGAACGTTTTTTTTTATTTTTTTAGAACGCCAATTGTCATCGTAATGTCGTGGGCATGTTTTATACCGAAAAGGGAATCCTCCTCTTATCGTTCACGTTTCTACACTTCTGGCACAAAATAAAAGCATAAAGCTGCGTGTTACTACGTTCAACTGCGGTCAGAACACGACGAAACACGGTAGTTTGTAAATGAACCGCAAAGAAAAAAAAAGGGGGGGGGGCAAAGACGCAGCGGGAAAGGACAAATCAGCCTGCACTTGCTTGCACTAGCTTACTTAGCGAGGCTCGATCTTATACATTAAGTGCATAAGCGTGGCCAAAAATTTTTCAGTGGAGTGTGGGACGGGGGGGGGGGGGTAACTACCCTTTATGTATGTTCGCGCATGTTTGTATGCGTGTGCGGTCATATCCACATGCAAAACAGAAAACTTCAAGGCTTGGAGGAGGGTCTTAAACCTATATTAAGATTCACGAGTGCGCTGATTTGTTTATCCTATTTATGCGTGGTACCTATAAGTGCCGTCAGCAAGAGGTATTACATGACGTTGTGTTGTTGACGCTATTGCTGCTCCTGCTGATGATGATGATGCATCGAGCCATAACACTTCACAATGGATGAATGGCTCTGCCTCTCCCGCCCACTGCAAAATTTTATGTACTTGTCTATTTCAGGTACCTGCAGCGCCCGAAGTGGGGGAAGACAGGGAGTTACATCATCATCATCATCATCATCATCATCCTGACTACGTCCACTGCAGGACAAAGGCCTCTCTCATGTTCCGCCAGTTAACCCGGTCCTGTGCTTGCTGCTGCCAATTTATACCCGCAAACTCTTTAATCTCATCTGCCCACCTAACCTTCTGTCTCCCCCTAACCCGCTTGCCTTCTCTGGTAATCCAGTTAGTTACCCTTAACGACCAGCGGTTATCCTGTCTACGCGCTACATGCCCGGCCTATGTCCATTTCTTCTTGATTTCAGCTATGATATCCTTAACCCTCGTTTGTTCCCTAATCCACTCAGCTCTCTTCTTGTCTCTTAAGGTTACACCTACCATTTTTCTTTGCATTGCTCGCGGCGTCGTCCTCAATTTAAGCTGAACCCTCTTTGTAAGTCTTCAGGTTTCTGCTCCGTAGCTAAGTACCGGCAAGATAGAGCTTTTATATACTTTCCTCTTCAAGGATAGTGGCAATCTACCTGTCATAATTTGGGAGTTACATATGCAAGTAAAAATTGGCAACTGAGCGAACGAAATTTGCAACACAGTACGAGAAAAAAAAAGTTCATGTCATTATACATGCAGCATTGATTCTCCGAACGATACCTAAGCTCGATCCGCAATTTGCTGCAGTAGCTGATTCGGCTGGGTTATCCTGTGTGGGAAAAACGAGTGCTGAAAGACATTAATTTTGTCAATTCCCTTATATTGAACAAGTGGTCACGTTTGTGAAACATGAAATTGGTGGGCAAAAGGAGAGTGCCCTTACTTAGCGTTAATGTACAGGAGAAAATATGAAAAGCATTTAAAACATAATGTTTTTCTTTCGGCGTGGACATCATCATTCGGCCCCTAAGCTTTCCTTGAGCGTCGTAGCACTGGACGCAAAGTATAAATATTACTACAGACAAATCTGGCAGCAAGATTTTTGTAGATATCCCAGCACTTCAGACAGTATTATTTTGCGGGTCTAATGCAGGCGTACTCCAATATAGGTCTTACGTTCACTTGGCATGCAACCTGGACATTTACTCGACTGTAACGAAATATGTGAGCGTATGCACATCGGTGGACATGCCGTTAATGCCATGGCTGATGATAATCAACGATCGTGGCTGAGCCATTTGCGACGGCTGAGCAGCAGTCATGAGACACCCGTTCATCATGTGCAATACTATGCGTCTGCAACGCAGTGTTTTCATAGTTCTTGCATAGTGTGCATAGAGAAATGGGAGAACACAACAAAGTATACGTTAATGAACCCCAGGTGGTCGAAATTATTTCTGAGTACCGCGCTAAGGCAGGGGTGTCATAACCTAGGCTTCTGCTAATAGTAAATTTGGTCGAATAATTTCGACTCGAATCAAAATAGTATATATATTATTAGAAAAAATGGGCAGACTTGTCATGATCAAACTGACCTGCACAATATTTTAAAAAATGAAACAAGGCCTGTACAAATGCCACTTTTTTGCATCAAATGAAGTGGAAACAACTTTGAATAGTAGCAGAATTTGAATTTCGGTAAAATGCAAATGATAGCCTGCAAAATATGTTATATCTTGAAAATTGCTATACTTGGAGAATACAAGTCGGTATAATAAACTAATAAACCTTTGATTTGAGAATAATATATTCAAGTGACGATGAAGTGGGGCTTTGCGGCAGTGCGTATTCCCCTTAAAAACGCGTTTTCACGGCTCAGCACTTTTCCACTGCAGCAAAACCACTTGTGCAGGATGTTACATGCGGATTGGTATGAATCTATTAGGTCTTTTCGAACAATTCGAAATTTTCAATAATTTAAAGCCGATTCAACTTAGCGAATTCGAATGCTGGTTTATGCGTTCGAATATCCGATATTCGCACAAGCTTATCATAATCATATCTTAATTTGGGAACGTAGCACCCCAGCAATTATTATTATTATTATTATTATTATTATTATTATTATTATTATTATTATTATTATTATTATTATTATTATTATTATTATTTTAATGAGTATCACAGACGTATAGGTATGTCTCTTAGTTGGTGATTTTGATCCGCGAATTCCCCTTCCTCTCTCTTGTGACGACGTGTAAGACAGTTACGACGTTCGTTGTGACTCCCGCGCTTCTTTCCAACGTTTAAGTGAATAGTAATGTGCCGTATAGGTGTTGAACTTGCGCATCTTTGCAAGTTCCACGGAATAAACACAGAGGAGACGCGTAAGCAGGACAGACGTATGGGGCCGTCATATAGACGTGTAGGCCTTTAGACGTATAGGCCCGTGCAGATAGTGTGAGACGGCTATACTTGGCAGCCGAACAGGACATGTGCACGTGGGCACTTGTCCGCTCCGAAATTCTATACGGCGAACTCTCAATTCAGTGCACGCCAAGCGACCCAAGGAAGAAGTTCACTTAAATGAAAGTTTACTAAACTATAATATGGAACAGCTTAGGGCGCGGCAGATATCAAGTCCGACAAGTGAAGCGTCATTTGTTTCGAAAAAAATGCCAATTTTTATTCGTACTGGCGGCTTTATAGCTGCCTAGAGAGAGTCTGCGTTTCTGTGCACTGCCCATGGTACAGCGTGTTACAGCGATGCAAAGTTTCGCAACATTCCAATATATCTGCAGCCTTGGACGAACATGCAGATTTTGAACCTGCCCGAGCCATCACAACTTAGCAGCACTCTTCTCTTTACAGTTCCGGGCGAAAAATGAAAACAATTTTCATATCCGATGGTTCTGCGCAGGTACTGGAGGGCCCACACGGGGCTAGCTTTCGTCTCCTATGCGACCACTTTGTGTCAGCAGCACTGCATGCACAGGTGATATCAACACTGAAGCCGATGAACTGGTGGCACACGTCGGCTACGCATCAGCACTGGAGAGCGGAAATGTTCATTGAATTGATCCCAAAATTTAGCCTGGGTGCGCAGAGAAATTCGTTCAAGTGTAATATTCACTTTTCAAAAATTTGTTTGACAGAAATATTTTCGCATTGAATGCATAGTGATATCGACGGGGATTGCCTAAACTATTCTGAAATATTCGGCAGACCGACGTCCGTACAAGAGAGAGTTCGCTGCATAATTTGCAGTTTCCACAGTTGCCGACTCTTGCAACTGTGGCCAGGCGAAACCAAACTTCGTCCGTCCCATGTCACACACACAAAAAAAATCGAGGCGTGTTATACTCCGCAGGAATTTGGGGAAGCCCCACACTTTTTACTGGTGCATTAAAAATGAAAAACGGAATACTAGAGCGGCAAAGATAATTAAGATTAGTAGACAGACGGAACTAATAATTACGAGAGTCTTTAATGCGCCGTCGACAACTAGCGGATATAAACAAGCACAACATGTTCGAGCTTCGCTGTTCGAGCCATGATTTGATTAATTACTTATTGTGCTCAGTGTCCTAAATGCAAACAACAACGAAAAAAAAAGATTTAACAAGTTGTAAACAGTGAAAACTATCAAACAGCGAATCTGTAAGCGCTCAAGTGAATGTGATTGGCTATCGAGATTACCTGCATCATCATCATCAACAACATCATGAGCATAATCACTTTGAGCTTCATCAATATTTAAAATCATATTCATCATTTCGTTTTAATTTTTTCTAATTATTCATGGTCTTCTTTGGTCACCTGACTGGCGTGACTACTACTACTACTACTACTACTACTACCACTACTACTACTACTACCACTACTACTACTACTACTACTACTACTACTACTACTACTACTACTACTACTACTACTACTACTACTACTACTACTACTACTACCCTCTAAACCACAATATTAGCTATTCCGAAGATCAGGCTGCGTGAATTGTCTGATACAGGTGGCTTTCCCTCACAAAAGCTTGACCTGTTCTCGCGGTAGGGGGCTTTCCCGCATTGCAGTAGGCCCCTGTGAACCCGTCATGCGCGGTCGCCATTCCTTTCCGCGCGAGTCTCGGCGCGTGGGAGGCTCTACGACGCGCTGTGGTCGGAGGCAGTTTTGCAGCTGCTGTACTCGTTGTCACGTGATCATAGAGGGCGGTGGCGAGCTTTGGGGTGGGCGGAGCCAGCGCGCCGCGACGTCTCTACAAGCGCCTCAGTATTTCAATGGTACATACCCCTGTTTACAAGGAGGAGGAGGAGGAGGAGCAAGGGAACAAGCGAAAGGTAGGGGGTCAACCAGACGCACATCCGGTTCGCTACCCTGCACTGGGGGAAGGGGTGAGGGGATTAAAGGAGAAAAGAGAGAGAAGTGAAGGGCAACGTGTGTGTAGATGTGACCTTGTCCATTGCACGCTTATAAGCGGTCGCGTAGTCCAGTCGTCTTTAGAAAACTTAGCAATGCCCGCGTCGCTTTGCTGGCCAGCGACGCGTAGAGCCAACTTGCAATAGCTCCTCAGCGCCTCAAGAGCACGCCGAGCATGACACTGAACAAAGCGGTGCAGAAACTAACCAGAGGCTTCCAGTGCCTGACGGGTATGCGCACATCTGCGTATAAAGATTTTGAGGCGCCAAGATCTTGCGACGGTTTAGGCTTGGGGTAATTGGTTCACGAATGCTTATCACAGGGAATAGACAGCGCAAAATTTGACACGATGACAGTGCTGCAATCATGCCTTCTTCTTGTGTTTCCTGTCAAAAGTTTTCGCTATTTTCTTTCCGTATCTCTTTTTTTAACATCTAAAACGTATTTCCTCGCGCAAAGCCCGCTTCTGCATATAACAGGCATCTCAAGTACCAACCATTGAAAAAAAAAACCAAAGAGCACAAAGCAATAATACGATGGGCAAGACGGTTTCTAGCTTCCATTCTTAAAGCGCTACGAGAGAAGGAAAAAAAGATACCTCTCCTGTCCCATGTGTTGCGTGAAGTCACCTTCTTTGCATCATTGTAGAGCTGTGCCGCAAAGCAAACTTGCCCACCTATGATCATTTCGAGTGCGCGCTTTATTATTTTTTAAAATGTTCTACACCGAATTATACGATACCCGCACTAATACACGATTTCGGGTTACAGTGCTGCTGCTGCTGCTACTACCGCTACAAATAATAATAATAATAATAATAATAATAATAATAATAATAATAATAATAATAATAATAATAATAATAATAATAATAATAATAATAATAATAATAATAATTATTATTATTATTATTATTATTATTATTATTATTATTATTATTATTATTATTATTATTATTATTATTATTATTATTATTATTTAACATTTCCGGAAACAACCATAACTTTTTGTCCAGGCTCAGAAGCAGAACACACACACGCATGCATATATATATATATATATATATATATATATATATATATATATATATATATATATATATATATATATATATATATATATATATATATATATATATATATATATAAAAGGGAAAGAGGTGTATACCTAAGGGCTCGTTTTTCCGTGTTTTGACACAATATTAATGAGATCTAACAGGCAGTAATGCCAAGGAATGTGTAGGGGAAGTTATTAGAACCAATGTAATGTAAATAAGGAGAAAAAAAAATGGGTGAAAAAATAACCAGCCGTGAGCAGGAATAACCAGCCGTTAGCAGGAACCTGCTCACGGCTGGTTATTTTTTCACCCACTTTTCTTTCTTCTTATTTACATTCCATTGGTTCCTATAACTTCCCTTGTACATTCCTTGGCATTGCTGTCTGTTAGATCTCATATATATATATATATATATATATATATATATATATATATATATATATATAAGAAACAGAAAGAAGAGAGGAAAATATAATGTTTTCTTAAAGGAGTAAGGACACAACATTCAAAATTTGGCGGCCGAGATGGCCTGCGGGATCGATTTCTGTGAAGATGCGTATATCATCTGCAAAATACCAACAGCGAATATAGCTTGGAAGGTATTTTAAATTAATATTGAAGTTTGCGCAAGCGATCGACTCCGTCGCGCTTTGACACCCTCAAGGATGACGTTCGGTGACCTCCTACTTCCCTCACGTGACCACCCAGCAAGAAGTCGTGATGACGTCGCCACTGCCGTTTTCTTAGCCACGTCTGCACCAGCAGAATACATCTCGGCAGCTGCTCGCGAGTCCGAAGTCTCTGCGCACGCGTTGCAAGTTTTGTGTTTGCTGACACTGCTGTCCCGTTTCCTGTTCGAAAGAAGTTCTTGATACGCACTGTGCTGGAGTACGTCACAGTTCTGTTTGCTGACTTGGTCGAAAGTTGTACGCGCTGGCTGGTGATAGGCGCACTCGGTGGCTTGTCGTTTTCAGAGCTTTCTCAAACCCAAAGTGAGAGTGGCGAGTAATGAGGAGCGCTGTAATCGATTATCTGTCACACGCTGCAGCAAACGATGGACTGTGCAAGTAAAACACAAGGAAACACTGGCAGCCAAAATACCTGTGACAGTACCCCTTTAACGGTAATAAAAAAATGTTCCCCTTTAATGGTTTAAGCATAGCGTTCTTGTGCCGAAGGAAGACCGGGATTTATCCCCAACAGTGCTCATTTACTTTCCTGTGCGTGGCAAGATGGGAAACGTGGCGACTGAACCAACGGTCTGCGAAGTTAAGTAGGGTTCGTGAAGCATCATTTCAGTATGTTCTGCTCTTTCCATACTCCAGGGTAACAACTTATTGAATAAATTTTAGCGCCATCTGTCGACGTCAACTACAATCGATGAGATCTGAAACTCTTCACAAGCACACGCTGTGTCGCGCCCATACAGCCGTAATTTCAGCTGTGAGTATAAGCTGAGTCCCTGGAACATACAACAGAAGTAGTATATTCTATAATAACAGTTTATTGTAGAAACTTTATTGTTAATCAAACCTTTCCGCAGTGTTAACAGGTTTGGCTATACATGCAGCCAAATTTAGCAAATAAAGCTTTTTTGGAGGCTGACTAAGGATGTTTAAAAAAGACATCTCCGCGTTGACATGAGCGAGTTGGCTTAAGTATATGATGTGGCTAGATTTGGCCAACAAAAAAATCTAAAGTTGGCTTTTCTTTGGGCTATAAATGGCAACCAAATCCACGTTCTAGAGGTGGCTTGTCAAGCAGAAACCAATCTCGAAGGCCATTTTTCAGTTGCCTGAGACAACACCACCGCAACAATGAAAGCTCCGGTGAGCCACAAAACTGTAGCCGGAATTCGTGATCAGAACGAAAGTAATAACGTAGACTGTGCGAGTTACTGCGTGAAGACAGCAACTCACAAAACCCTCGGAATTCTTTCAAAGCACCGTCAATAGATGGCGACTCCGGTCCGTTCCGATCGACCGCTGCTGCCGGCTAGCGTTCTAGAAAAGAGAACACACCGGCGGGGCTTCAATGGAGTTACCCTTTCCCTTCTTGGTTCAACGTGAGACCACTAGAACATTCACTCTCTCTCTCTCTCTTTGTATCCTCCTCCTCATCCTCTCAAGTATCGATCGACGAAAGTGAGACCGGAGAGCGGCGGGCACGGACGGCGATCTTGCCGTGAACCAGAGCGCGAGTGTGTGTACTCATCGCCGAACGGGAAAGGAGAAACAAAATAACAGAGCCGGGCTCTGAGCGCGCTTTCTAAATCTATATAAAAAAAAACTAAGGAAAACATACTGCGAGCGAAAGAAAAATTGAAAGAGCGCGCACACGACCCAGAACGCAGTATGGCACGCACAGCGACGGCGGGAAAAAGGGGGGTGAAAAAGAAGCAGAAAGCCCATGAAACAACAAAACAAAAGATAAACAAACAACCGCGATTGATAGAAAGCGCGCACAGCACCACTCTCTTTCTCTCTCTTGCTCTCCTCCCTCGGAGTGCGTTTCCTCCTCTCCTCTACTCTACATAGTCTCTCGTCATCATCCAGCAAGGCGAGCGAACATCAGGAGGAGCCCGGGGCGGCCGCCTCGGTCTCGGACACTACGCGCGCCGCCACCGAAGCCAGGGCTCGGGTTGACCGCGGGTCGTAGGCTCCGCCACGGGGCTGATCGCCTCGGGGCTGGTCGACTCTCGCGTATACGCCACCCCCCAAAACCTATCGTGTCGAGGGCGTCCGTACTCGATGGAGAATCTCGGCTGCCTTCTCGAGGGAAAGATAGGAGCCACTCGATTCGATGCGGTGTCGACGCGAACTCCTCATCCCGCGTGGGAACTGAAGGCGTGGCCCGAGAACACGGCGTAGGAGAGAGTACGTCCAAGACTCCCGTCCGACTTCTTCGGAGTTGAACTTTACGCAGTTTCTAACCGAGTCCTTACAACCGGTGTTGATTCGCAACCGGAAGCCGTGGATGGATGTGACTCTCCCCTGACGCTGGAGGGATGCGAGACGCACGGATCCCTCGCCCGACGGCGGCGGTGGAGTCTGGACTTCTTCACCGGCGACACACGCCCACCACGTCGTGGGGAAAAGGACACTGACGCCGAAGGCGGGATGCCGTAAGGTTCGCGCGGGAGCAAAAGGAAGCAACAGGAGGCTGCCGCCGACGATAAGACGTTCCCTGTGCCGTGCCCGGAGTGCCCTGTCGAAGACGCTA
Organism: Rhipicephalus annulatus; assembly: GCA_013436015.1. NCBI lineage: Eukaryota > Metazoa > Arthropoda > Arachnida > Ixodida > Ixodidae > Rhipicephalus > Rhipicephalus annulatus. The sequence continues at coordinate 196,818 of WOVY01001980.1, read as the reverse complement.
ACGGCGCGGAAAACGTAAGCGTTGAATCTAGTTCCGGGTGGCAGGAAAAAAAAAAAACGGTTCGGTAGCGAGGCTGGCGAGGAGGTGCTATACGTTCATTGAGGAGGATCGCTTTGTTATGTGTTGTGCGGAGAAGCGTCTTCTTGCTGTGGCGTCTCGAACACGCCTTTGCCCGTCATCATCGCCGCTTCCGGTTGCTCAAAGGAGCTGGAGTAGACACCGGAATGACGTGATCAGGTAAGTGTCATTGTTCTAAAATCAAACTTACCTTTGGTTTTAGAAAAAAAACGATAGACCCGAGGTCGCGGGATCGAATGCCTCGTTGCGACCACTGAATTTCGAGGCGCACGAAATTATAGAGGCCCACGCACTAAGATTCAGACGGACGTTAAGAACACTGGATGGGCCGGAATTTCTGGAGCCCTCCACTACAGTGTCGCTAATAGTAATCATACCGTCGTTTTAGTACGTAAAACACCAACAATTCCTAATGGTACGAAATATTATTCAGAATGAATACTGTTAACGTGGTAATGACGTCGACGAAGGCCCCCTGTGTGCGTCTGAAAATTGAAACTCTTTATTGTGCCGAATTTGTGGCCGGTCAACGAAAAGTTAAACTACATCAAGAAAGCACGATGTGCGCTGATAGCGTCGAACAGAACGACGGCCGTCGATAATCAGATTCGCGGCAACGCACTTCGGCATTTACGCGCGTGGCGTCGAACATTCGAGTGTTATCGCTGGTGGCCCAGTTTGTTCCAGAATAAACTGAGCCGTTCGCATTTCCGCTCTCAAGCCGGCGAACAGAAGATCTAAAAACTATCTATGAAGCTTTCAGACGTTCTGGCGCCAATTGCGCGAGGCAGTATCTGCACGTGCAATGCTCCGGCAACACAAACATAGAAAGGATTGATTGATTGATTGTTTGATTGATTGATATGTGGGGTTTTACGTCCCAAAACCACCATATGATTATGAGAAACGCCGTGGTGGAGGGCTCCGGTAATTCCAACCACCTGAGGTTCTTTTTAACGTGCACCCTAATCTGAGCACACGGTCCCACAGCATTTCCGCCTCCATCAGAAATGCAGCCGCTGCAGCCGGGATTCGATCCCGCGACCTGCAGTTCAGCAGCCGGATACCTTAGCCACTAGACCAACGCGGCAGACAAACATAGAAAGTAGCGCGTGCGGCATTATCCAGAAAGGGGGAAGGTAGCACTGTACTGCAGAAGAACCTGCTATCCATGATTAGCAATAAAAATATGTGGATTATCAATAACAACAATGTTACAGGAAAAGTTGTGTTATTTAAGAAAGGGAGACAAAAATGAGGGTTATATGAAAAGTAAATGACAAACAATATTCTTTGAAAGCAAATACATGCCTAATTTTGTAAGCAAGGAGACAATTGCGTCTTCTTTAATTTACTTATTGAAGTGAGGGTCACTTAGGCAGCGTTAAGAGAGGTTAGGTTAGGCTGAAAGAGGTCAGAGATTTAGATGGGTTACGTAAGGGCAGCTCACGGTAGCTTATGTTTGGTGAAGAACCACGCTGACATTACCCAGGCCATCGCATCTCGGTAAGCTAAAAGTAAGCTGAAATGCAGAGAACAAACAGCTTGCGCTAATAACGCGTACAATCGCGTTTTGCAGCAAGTGTCTGGCTTTCTTTTCGTCATTGAATGCGCAGCTATAGCGTAAAAAAAAACTTAAAGAAACCACTAAATCTTAAAACCAAAAAAAAAAACACTGAATTTCCCAGCAGTCTGCGGCGCACTCGGTCGATTTGATTTGATTGATTGATATGTGGGGTTTAACGTCCCAAAACCACTATATGATTATGAGAGACGCCGTAGTGGAGGGCTCCGGAAATTTAGACCACCTGGGGTTCTTTAACGTGCACCCAAATCTGAGTACACGGGCCTACAACATTTCCGCCTCCATCGGAAATGCAGCCGCCGCAGCCGGGATTCGAACCCGCGCCCTGCGGGTCAGCAGCCGAGTACCTTAGCCACTAGACCACCGCGGCGGGGCGGCACTCGGTCGAAATTCTGAGTACATGCACCCTCGTATTTGAAATAGGCTGGAGATCTGCCGGCCGATGCAACGGGAATATTCGGCTTTTTTTTTTTTTTGTTGTTGTTGTGTCTCGTGGTTCCTAAACTTGCGAGGCTGACTGTAAGCCCTTGAATAAAGGCATACGGTCTACCGGCTCACTCGTTTAAAAAAAAAAAAGAGGCGCCCCAATTTATCCGCAGTCCTGACACGAGAACTGAAACTGCCGAGTTAACAGAGAAATTCTCAACATCAAGCTTGAACTATTCTGCCAGTGATGGGACCGAATCACAGCCGGGGCAGCCACGTTTCCACGGCGGCTAAATGCTACAGACCCGTGTCGTTCGACTTCGGTGCATGCATGTGAAAGAAACCCCAGGCGGTCGAAATTTCTGGAACCCTCCACCGGCGAGGGTTCCGCAAAGTCTTGTGTAAACACAGCTCCGCAATGTTGTGTAAATTGTATTGATGCCATGAGAACGAACAAAAACAGAAGACTGCCACCGGTATCCTCGAAGTGCTGCCCCCCCCCCCTCGCCCGAAGCCCCGTAATTTGTCACACGTTGTTGATGGCTGTACGTATCTCAAGCAAGAATCCCGCACGAATCGACATTGTACGTCTCACGCATATGGGAAACCGAAAACGTTGATTAAAAAACAAACACATTTGAAGTGATAGCACCATGCCAGAATATGCCACCGATTGCGTCCACACTATACAGTCCTAGAATATTGTCCCCGGACTACTATTTTCAAACTAAGAGCACTGCAAACCAAACACTTGCACACTACCATGTGCTAACGTCGAAGAGCGTGCAGCTGAAGAGAGAGAAAAATGAACTGATACTTTAGTCAGAAAATAAAATGGTTCTTTAGTTTACTTCACCGGTAGCGACATGTGCTGTGAAAAAAAAGTGCCCAGAAATGAACTTCGCAAATAATAATAATATAACTTACTAAAGAAGAGCGTACAGTCGGCTTCAGAAGTTCAGGGACCACAAGGTTCGAGAAAGCTTCGAATTTATCTCCCATTTGTGAGTGCGTTCGGTCGAAATGCAGCGTATATTGACAGCACAATGCAGAACAGATTGAAAATCAAAACTCAATTTTGTCTGCCGAAGCAGCGGCGGTGTTCGAGTCAGCACCAACAGAAAGTGCAGCGCAAAAAGACTGAGAATCTGTAATTATAACAGCCGATGTAATTTGCGTGTTGAACATTTGTAAAGCAAGTACCACTGCCAGAAACTCAGCCACAAAAAAAAAAACGGGTACGAAATGAGGTAGTCGGAGGGAATAGGACCAATCCAAGTTCGGGCTGAATATACCAAACACTTGACTTTTTCGTCACACTGTGATGCATCTGTGACAATAATCACGCTTGTTTTGACGCTTTGCAAGTGTTCTTCCAATAAAATATATAGAGTGAGATGGGGGAGTACCTTTGCATTATTAGGGAAATTCTCGAAAATCTCGTGAAATTGAATATCCTCATAGTGTTAACTATCGCTAGTCAGTGTTATCTCGCAGATACGTACATTCAGCGGGGTCAGTAAACGTTGCACAAATGTAATTTGTGGGGTTCGATATTCTCCCCTCAATCGTTCTCCCCCTTTTGCTCGACCAGTTAACCCTCGAGCCTCTTGTAATGTTCGTCATTACAATTATCACAAAAAGCATGGGTTCACCTTTAAATACCGAGTCACAGGAACCGATTAAAACATTACTACAGAAAAAAAAGCGCACCCTGCAGGCTCGATGAATGTTGATGCGATAGCTATCACTATCATAGCGGGCGTTCTTCACGTGTTGCTCACGGATGCTGCTTTCTTTCAATCGAGTAACTCAGGCTTCACCATACGTCACCGAACTACTGGCACTTAAAGATCGGAGACGCGGGAGGGAAAGAGGCACAAGGACTTGTTACGGTAAAAGAGCTACGAGCTGGGCCTTAATCGACGTCCCAACCGGCTACTATAAGCGTCCGCACATTACGAGGAACACAAGCGGCACGCCCTTCTTCCTTGTCCTCGACGCCACTGTGCGCTGATTCGATGCAATATCGTAAATTAGCCAGCGCTGCCCTCGGACGCTGCTAGTATGCGAGTGAAAACGGTAAGTGACGACACCATCGATCACGCTTCGCCGTTTGCGAGGCACGGCGGGGTTCGCCAAGTGTGTGAACTTTTGCAAATAAATAAATAAATAAATAAATAAATAAATAAATAAATATAAAAGAACAGCTATCACTTGAGGTACTTTCCCAGACGAGTAGAGCAAGCGCAAACGTCTTTTTTTTAATTATTATTATCTGCCCATTCCGTATTACCATAGAACGCATCCTGCAAAGCACAAACCGTGGCGCTCGCCTAGGGCAACAAACACCTCTGCGCAACCACCCTGCCAGCGAGACAGATGAAATGATTTATAGTGCGTTACGAACAAAATTAGGCGCCGCACCCCGAAATGAACACTTGCACGCGCAAGCTTCATTCGCTATGCGTATAGTAATGCGGCTGCGAAATAGGTGCACGGCACTTTGCGTACAGGTTAGTTATTACACCGAGCAATATTCGGCCCAGTACACCTTACATACACTGCCGCGAAGCAGGGACGAAAGCTGAAACAGGAGTGCGCAAAAAAAAAAAAGAAAACAGAATGCATACGAGCCTCATTACGAGTATTACGTCGCTAATTAAACCCACGAGAACTCATTAGCTAAATGAAGTGTTTGGAATAGTTGGAAAGCGACTACCTTACAACGGCACGAGCTAAATATGACAAAGAAAAAAAAACGGCGGAAGGAACAAACCTAATTTCTCTTGTTTATTTTTCTTTCATATGGACACGATTATATCTTTCCAGACGCCCTCCAGACTGACAAAATAGGCTATAAATAGACGATTTCACCGATATACATTGCTCGATAAGCCACTTTGCACCCTTAGAGTGATTTCAAGCAAGCGAAACACCATTTTACAGATTCGGTTAACAAAAAAAAAGGGGGGGGGGGGTGTAAGGTTGTTTTGCTTCACCCAATGGCCCTCTGAATTGTACAAGGGTTAACGTATCACATAAGACGCTTTTTGAAATGCGAGGATGTTACGTGTCATCGAAACACCTGCAGCCTATACAACAGAGTGCCATATTATAATTGTAATTCGCTGATTTAAAAACGCGTTGGTAAGGCTTGTTTAGATTAGCAGATATATCTCTCTTGGGGTTTTACAACAGTATATTACGCTTATTGTTTTAATGTTTACATTCGAAATATGCCAAAACGGTATATCTCCAACGAAACTGGACGGCGGGTCAAAGCACCATGGTTACGTTGTGCTAACGGTTCGAAAATGCAATATTAAAGGCAGGCGAGTGGAATGAGCTTCGTATTGCAGATAGCCACATTGTGCAACACAGACTTTTTGTTTTGTAATTATTTATTTCCTAATTAGAGCTATTTAGCTAAATTTCTCAATATTGACTTCAGGCAAGAAATGAGACTTCCAAAGTTGGGGAGCTTTTTTTCAGAAACCCCACATAGCATTAATTGCGACAGAGAAAGTAGGTCTCACGTGCACCATTTTTTTTTTCTTATCTGCAAATAAAGCCCGCGAGATTAAAAAATGAATAAAAATAAACCCACTTGAACAGCGCATATGGGAGCCACGATGGTGCTCCTCTCAGCCGTGGTGTCGGCGATGTCCGTTGTAGCGCTATACGCCGATAAGTTGACCATAGCTTCCGAGATAGCGGGCGTGCAGCCCGCAATCTCGGAGGCTATGCGTTGACGGTGGTTTCTCGAATCGCGTCCGTCAGTTGGCGCGCGAGATTGTGCTAGTCGTTGCGTTGTTAGTTACAGACGCGTTAAAACCCTCTTAAGGGTGTAAACTGGTTTATTTTGGGGGCTTCGTGCACTAAACCAACGCGTTTGCTTATTAAGGGCGCGTTAAGGTAAGCGGTTTCTTATACTTGAAAACAAGATTAATCATTACACCGTTGTCGTCAGTGATACGCCGGTTTAAAGAATGTAATTTTATTGTTTGCTTATATGTGACGCACTTCTGGTTGTTCTTATTCTCAGTGTCATTGTTTTCTTAATAATAATAATAATAATAATAATAATAATAATAATAATAATAATAATAATAATAATAATAATAATAATAATAATAATAATAATAATAATACGATTCTGCCGTACATAAACTCATAACAATGAAAACGCAAAGACAAAGATTTTAGCCGGGATAGAGATAAGAAGATACTTGAGGAAGATAAATTACCCCTTAAACGCTTTAATAATCTGCTAAGCGCATGGTTGGTTGAGCTTCGTCTCGGCCGACTTGTAAGCACGCTTAAAAGAAAACAGTAAAGAAGTGACGTTATATGCCAGTGCACATACTTGCATTGTTCTCGTTCTTTCTGGTGAAAATAGTTTTCCTTCCGATAGAAAGCCCAGGTTTCGAGACAGCGGCGGCCCCGTTAACAATTAGATAAGAGTACTGAACGCTGGACGAGTTGGTAATTCATAACTACAAAACTGCGCGAAAAAGAAACGACAAGAAACAGAGAAGGTATATATCTTGCTAGGTATATATGTGTATCTTTCAATAAACTTTCAGTTGCTAGTCTGCGCTTGTGTGTACATGAAAGCATCTGGTCATCCGTTGTACGAAGTCTTCAAGGTGACGTAAAAGAAGCCAGCAGACACTTCGACATCCCCTTCTTGGAACTCCGATACTAAGCTCAAACGGTTTAACTGGGAAAATTTTGGTACCTTTGCCATTCTGTAAAACCACCGCTCCACGTCTCAGGAAAGTGCAAAGCTGCATCAGTCCATTTTTCTGGTCTGGTGGCACAGAATTGTTATCGCATCCGGCATCGGCTCAACCGCGAGATCGAAACGGTTTTGCATTCCCCGACGTTTCCATCACGGCTTCTACATTGTGCCTCCGCACTCTGTAGCGAATACTAAGATATGATGGCATGCCTGCTCAGACACTGGCTCGCTACCATCTGGGGCCATCACTGCGTGTCTTCTTGCCGGATAGCCAAATTAACCAAGGTCCCCAATCAACTGAATCAACATCTTTGTATCGTGCCCTTCTGGCATTTCACCAACGTTGGAAGCTACGTGCCCAGAGATAGAGGTGGCCGATTCCAAAATTGTGGACACAGTGACCGCCCTTCTAAGGCCGTTGGTGCCCAGCATCGTCAATCTGTAATGAACCGCGCTTGGACACCAATAACTGCCGCAGTGCTGCCAGAGCATCTCAGAGACTTTGTCTGGAGGTTGGGCTGGGGCTTGCTTCCTACGCGAGATCGGTTGCAGCGATGGCAGGTGGTTCGCACTTCCACTTGCCCCAACTGCGTCATGGTTGAGACCAATCGACATGCGACGATGATGATGATGAAAAACATTTATTATAAAAGAGAGAGGTACGGGGCCAAAGCATGACCCTGCTACATGGTCGGCGTCCTTAGTCCGGGACACCGCATGACGAGGCCCCTACTCGCGCCCGTCTCACCAGAGCCCGTTGAGACTCTAGTGATGAGCAGTTGAGGAGGGCAGTCTCCCATGCCTCTCGGGAAGGGGTAGGGGAAGGGGGTAGGTGGGGATTTTTCGGACATGCCCATACCATGTGGAAGATATCACACGTCTTCCCACAGTGTGGGCACCGCCCATCTGTGTTCGCATCGAAATGTTTTAGGATTGCAGGACAGAGTAGAGTACCTGTCTGCAGGCGCCTTAGAGTTCGCTCTTCCACCTTACTCAGCCCCTTTGCAGGAGCCGGGTAAAGGCGGTGAGCGACGATTGAATGTGTGGTCTTCCCCCTTTTTGTGGCGTGCGGTCCATGCTGGTTTTCGTTCGGGGACAGGGTGTGCGGACTTTCGTGTCCAACGGCGGATTTCTGCTCGGGCGCATCTCTGCTCATTTAGTAGTTGCAGGGCTGTTCACCCTTTGGAGAAACCGATGCGAGGCCGTCCTTTCCTGCAGTAGTTGTGGGTTGTTTCCAATCATACGAAATGCATCGCAGAGCATATCGAGGCGTCATATACTGCAGAAGCGAGTCGTTGTTTGTGATAATCATCGCCATACTTCATGGTAATCAACGTCATCGTCATTACGGCTACGGCGCACACCAACGCCGCTAACGGACAAGCCTCGAAATTTAAGAAGATTCACCCCTAAAAGATGGCGATGAAGGCAGGCCGCAACTTCCGGAAGGCAAGACACTTGAACCGGCGGTTGTAGACTTATGGCTTTGTTCTGACTGTGAAGCGTGTCTGGGTGCGTGCTCTCTCCTCTCTCTCTCTCTTCACCTTTAAGAATCCACACTCCTTTCCCCTCTATAATGTATAGCACATACCACAGAGTTTCCTAAAAAATACCCAAAGGGGACTTTGGCGCTACATTCATTCAGCCATCATAAAAATGATGGTTATAGTACACGGGTTTCCCTAGCCTTCGTGCTTGCGAGCTTTGAACGCACACGTGACTGTTTATTGTTGTGTTTCGTTGGTTTTGTTTCGAATACAAGAACGGACCATTGTCAACTTCGCGACAGATCGATAGACAGACGGATGGATAGACGCAGGGACGGGCGGACGGACGCACGGACGGATGCGCGGTAGGACGGACGTACACGAAAGCACGGATGGAAGCGCAGACGGACCGATGGCCGCTTCGCCCCACTCATCATCATTCACTCCGTGGATATGCTGTGATTTCTTTTTTCTTAAAGCTCTTGCGTTAAAATTACCAGTGTCTGTTGTCACAGTTCCTGCGCAGACAAAGTGTCAGTCACCTGTAGCACCTATCCGAATACGTCGCACATACCGGTGCGTGGTATACGAGTATGTGCCACACGTGTCAGGTGGAAAGTGTTTGACGACGCACGCGACGGATTGTCCCATTCTTCATGTCATGACCAGCGAGAGTTCATCAAACAATCTTATCCTCCCATACTGATTTTGGTCAACCGGGTGTCTAAGGGGGTATCACGAAAGCATCCAAACGCACAGACAGACAGACAGACAGACAGACAGACAGACAGACAGACAGACAGACAGACAGACAGACAGACAGACAGACAGACAGATAATAGACAGACAGACAGACAGACAGACAGATAAATAGACAGACAGACAGACAGACAGACAGACAGACAGACAGACAGACAGACAGACAGACAGACAGACAGACAGACAGACAGACAGACAGACAGACAGACAGACAGATAGATAGATAGATAGATAGATAGATAGATAGATAGATAGATAGATAGATAGATAGATAGATAGATAGATAGATAGATAGATAGATAGATAGATAGATAGATAGATAGATAGAGACAGACAGACAGACAGACAGACAGATAGATAGATAGATAGATAGATAGATAGATAGATAGATAGATAGATAGATAGATAGATAGATAGATAGATAGATAGATAGATAGATAGATAGATAGATAGATAGATAGATAGATAGACAGACAGATAGACAGACTAGACAGACAGACAGACAGACAGACAGACAGACAGACAGACAGACAGACAGACAGACAGACAGACAGACAGACAGACAGACAGATTGCTGCACTTTGACTCTCGATTTGGCGAGTGCAGCCCGCGCCTCCTGCACTTCAGCCCTCGATATGACGTCGCGCTGCACAAGTTACATGGCACTTGAGAACTAGCTCCCCTGCACAGAAACTTAGGAACGAGCGTCTGTACAACAAGCATAATAACAAACAAATGACAAAGCACAACATACATTACACATTTAAATAAAAGTGTGTAAGTCCGTAGGGTGTCCAAAGTTAATGGTACTTATAACTACATACACTACATATATACACTAATCACAATATGAACAATGTGTGTTCAGACAAAGTGGTTAACGATTTAGAGAACTTAGTACTCTACTATAGCGTCCTTAACCCCCCCTACGCATGAAGCCCTGATGATATCTGGTAGTGCTGCTATCAACATGATGACTCTAGCCGTAGTACTGTTTACAAACCCACACCAGAACATACACACCTAGCTTTGGTAATCCTGATGGCCCTCTATGTAAGCTCTCGGTAGATGATCAGTGTTCGGCGGCATACGCAAAAGGGCTTCATCGGTAACCAGCCTAATAAAACGTAATAAAACAATAAGTAACGTTTGCATTATATCCTTTAGGCAAACAACCACAGAATAAAATAGTTGCTGCACCTGGTGTTGACTAAATGTCTGCTTAAGCCGAACAGTCACACTGCCTTCGCTCCTGCCCAACCATTCAGCAATCCAGCTTTTACTTTCGAGGTGGCGCGAGAACTCTCCAACCGAGCCTCCCCGGGGATGCGTTCTACCAGTGAAGGGGATAACCGGGAAATTCTTACAACATATAACGGGCTCACTAAACATTTCTACCTGTACAGAAGGATTTTTCCCTCCACCTCACAAAAATCTAACTCGGCCGCAAGCACTTACATTAGGGCTTTTGCAAACCAGGACGTACCCTACTTTGAAAATGTTGCACATCATGTACCCTGACTAATACCCAAGTAATCTTTTGTCCACATTGTGGAGAAATAGCTTCATTAGAACACATGCTCTGGCAGTGCACCAAATTCGCTCATACATCGAAGATCACCTCTGCCAGATGGGAGGCGGCAATCCGCAGCTCGTCCTTGGCAGATTAGCTCTGGGCTGTCCACCAAGCCCGCGAGGCGGCTGAGGAGCTTGGCATCTCAGTCCCCACGTGGGAGCTGCCCGCAACACAGTTATCTGTGTTTTGGAGGACCAAATAAAAGTTTATCCAATCCAATCCAACTCCCTTTGCATCATCGCTTGGCTCGACTGCATTGGCGCTGGAGGGGAGCAAAACAGCTTCGAATTGTCGCGCAGGGGGTTAAGATGCTTGTCCTCTAAGGCCAAACCCCATAAGCGCGAAACTTCACACGACAGAGACGCTGTGAGCGACAAAACAGGACGTTCGCGCTACGTGTCGCCCGGCCGCTCTCGCGCGATCGTTCGGTTTTTCAGATTTGCAACCCGTCGCCCATCACCCGGAAGTGCTGTGCTCAAAGCGCCAGAACAGGATCTGCATGACTGGCGTACTGCCGGCTGTCGCCTTGAGCAATGCCACCTAGAAGATTATTAGGCTTGCTCACTGCCACCGTGCACGACGTCACTCGTTTTGCCCGAGAAAGCGCGCTTGCGGGAATATGCGAATCCATTGCCACAATCATCTCCCGTTAAAAGATGTAGCGGTCGCGGCAAGTTTTACATGCTTATCAGCTTTATTCTGCCTTTTGGGTAAAAAAAAAAAAAGCACTGGTTCGGGTTATCGATTGCGCTTTAAAGTACTTGGCGACTTACCTGTGAGCCATTTCTTCCACGAAAAAGGCAAAGATTGACTCTATCGAACGTGTGGTTGATCTATAAAAGCAAAATTTGATAGACCAATAAATCTACAATAAAACGGTAAATTTTGTTCATTCTGTATTTACATGTGTAAAAGATAGTTGGCGCAAACTTGAAAGAAAAGGGGAGAAGAGACTCGGAAAGGCGCACATTCGCAACTGACTTTTATTGAACCGAAGCTCATCTTATGAAAACCCTCACGCACGTGTACAATGACACGAAGAAGCGCGAACAACTGCAATCCCAACCTATCAGATAGAAAAGCAAATTCATTATCATACAATGACAGGGACGGAACACTGATACATTGTTCGCCGAATTCCCTAATATACATCGCCTCTGCCAATTCACGTGCCACTTTGTCTTCGCTTCTTGGCAAGATTCTCTTGCATTGCAGTAGCGGTTCACACGAGCACTCCTTACAATGATACGGCCAATGCGAACCCGTGCCGTTTCTCGTTGACAGCGCATGTTCCCTTAAGCGAACGTTTATACATCGGCCCGACTGTACACCTTGCCACAGCTCTCTATCTTTAATCTTCCCCATCCCCCTCCCATGCGCAGGGTAGGAAACCGGCTGCCTATAGGCTGGTTAACCTCCCTGTCGTTCTTTTCCTCCTATTTTCCTTCCTTGCCACAACTGAGCAGGATATTTACATACACAGGAATATTTGCATACACACACGCGCGCGCATACACACACACACACACACACACACACACACACACACACACACACACACACACACACACACACACACACACTATCTAGAGCATGCAGAGAAACTGTTCCTAATTTGCAATGTTTCTGCAGATTTATTTGTACTCTTTCCGACATCTGTCCTCATATAGACGTAGTTATTGAGGAAAGTGTGTGCTGCTGCCACAAGTGTGGTATTCAGCGCAACATCAGGGCGATGACCATTGAGTGAGAAAACAAAATCTTTCGTTTCACAAAAATCTCTTGCGACCGACACAAGAAGCGGTGTTTCCTTTTTTTCCTGTGGCCCTCTAGCAGTGGCGCATAGGCGGTCATATAACTCAGGGCCTGGGAAAACTGTTGGTACTGGGTCTGTATTAAACCGCGGAGCCCCCATGGGTGCTTCTACCGCACTGCCGGTTCTTGGGTCGGTATATTTTTTGGTAGTGGTTCTTAATTATTCTAGCTTGAAGTAGATATTACACACCAGAAAACCAATTAAAAAGCGCTTTACCGTAAGTGTCGACACACATCTACATTTTAAGAAAACATATTAGACTAGTGTACTGACCGCAATAATACTGCAATAGCGTGATATGAACACCGGCAGTAAAATACTATGCACAAAGCCGATGCATAAACTTGAAAGCGTCATCATTCGTTTCCATTTTTATCAATCAAGTGAACAGAGGTAATACAAGTCCGGGGCGCTAATCGCCAGTTGCAAAATGTTTACCGACCCTGAAGGAAAGACGCCTGCTCTAAAAAATCTTTTGCTACGCGCATTTATTAATTTAATACCAGGGCCTACGCCAACAAGTCAGAAGCACACATGACTTCTTTATTTTGGAGTAAGAACGGAAATGGCGACGATGGGGAACGACTCGGAAAATCCGTAATACGGACACACGTACCTTCGGGTCACGAAGAAAACGAATGTCGACGTCAGCTTGACAAACGACACGCTCCCATTTTGTTCTTCGGTTGTCCTCAGGAAACCAGAACACTCGCAGCATCGGTCCCTTTGCCGCGACAATTCGCCAAGCATGCATCGCCCAATCATTCGGATTTCCAGCCGCACAGAATGCGAATATCCAGTGCACAAAACGCGTCACATATCCACGCTGAAGTTCACGGACACAGAAAAAGATGGTCATCTCAAGTCACCAACAAGAACACAAGCACGCCACGAAAACTTTCGTCGGGCTTGGCAATCCATGTCTGTCGAGCGACGAGAGCAAGCGCATACGCACGTGTGTGCAGCGAAACACACTGGTCAGAACGGAGTGACGTCAGAGCACGTGGCCAACACAGCGAGCAGGCCTGAAGTTATCCAGGTGGCTTGAGCCGCGAAACCCCGACCTCCTCTCCACCCGAGTGACGTGTGCACAACGAAGAAATAATGTAATGTTTACGCACGGGCGTATAAGGAAAAGTGCTGCAAGGCAATAAGAAACACCTTCCGTTCCATTATGGAAACTACTTCTTATTTCTACATTGCATACCACCAACTAAGCGGCATTTTTGGTACACGTAAGCTGCCTCACGGCAGCGACAGTGGAATTCGATAGCCGAGCGTCGCGTGAATGAGGTTTGCCTGCGACCGTTCGTGCGAAGGCGATCTACGTCGCGTCGCTCGCATTTTCGCGTTTACAGGGTTTGGCATTCAGTTTAAGGCCGAAAATAAAAGTATCTTACTACTACTATGAATTACTCTCCAGAGAAGAGGCACAATATGTCAAAACAAGAACTGAAAGCATGAATGAATGAATCAATCAATCAATCAATGATTCCCACAGAATCTCCTTCGGAAGTTGTTGAAGGAGATTTTTTTTTCGTAACCTTCTTGGAGTTGTCCAAGTGATGCCTAAGCTCAAAGTTTTTCCAAGCGAAAGCCTCAGATGCATCATCAAGAGCGAAAATTCACCATCAGCGCCCCACAGCATCGACTCCACCATGCTAAAAATCATCACCTGATGACGTCACATCATGATCATCATCATCATCATTCGCGGCCTGTTACAACCCACTGCAGGACGAAGATGACCTCCAGTTTAGCCCATCCTATGCGAGCTGAGTCAATTTGGTCCTTGCGAACATCCTAATTTCGTAATTTCATCCAACTCTCTGTCTTCCCCGACTGCGTTCTCATTCTTCGACAAATGACATTACAATGACTACATTAGGACACCATCACGAGGCCACAAATTGAGCTGACTTGTGGCGCCGTGATGACGTCATATGGCCACGTCGCGGTCGTTTTTTTTAACAACTCGCGCTGACACCGACGTTGGTTTCTTGCGATGTGTTGTTAGGTCTTGCCGAATCTCGAAAAATCGGACAGGATATTTTTCACGTTTGATGGGGCATTTAAGGCTCTCGCCTTGGTAAAGAGTTCCAAAACTCTATTTACTTGAAAGATGGAGAGAGGAGGTCGAGATAATGAATCGAGAGAAAGCCAGGGAGGTCAACCATAAATTTCAGGTTCGGTTTGCTACCCTGCATTCAGGGGAGGGGGAATGTGGCAGAAAGATGAGAAGGAAAGCGGAGAGAAGAGAATATGCGCGAAAACAAAGCGAGAGTGGCGGTGCTATAGGATATTCAAAAGGCCACTGCCACTAAAAAGCTCAACAAGGCCTCGACTGAATTTCTGCGCGAAGACGGATCGTGACGGAATTCGAGCACTGACTGTTCACTTGCTCGTTGTTCGCTTCCTGGCCTCTTAGCTAAGATCGAATGGTGTCTTGGGAAGTGGAACTTGATAATCTGCATACGAGTATAAGTTGTTTCGGCCTTTCTGAAATAGCGGCCGCCGCTGTGGTACTGTCGTCACGACACTTGAATATTGAGCCGGAGGCCACCCGTACGAACCCGACCGCGTCGGTGGGTCGCATTTTCGGTGTGGATGCGAATGTGCTGGATTCCCGTGTACTAACATTTAGTAGCACTTGCACCAACCCCAGCTGGTCGCGATTCCCGGAGTCCTGGACCACGGCGTGCCTAAATAATCCCAGCGCAGTTTTGGTGCGCATGACCCTCAGAAATTGAAAAAAAAAGAAAAGTTGCTTTTAAGCACGCAAGTCAAAAACGGTGATTACTCAAATAATAGACGAAAAAACTTTCATCTATAAGTGTTCGCCTACGAATGGCTAAAGTGGCGACCAATTACTTGTTAATAAATAGAAAAACTAACTGACTATCCATAAGAAAGCATTGCGCAATGCGTGGAAAATAAGGAAGTAAATACATACAGGTTATACACATGCGATTTGATTGGCAGATATTATTTTTTATAAATTTCAATTATAAGAGTTCTAACAATTTCTCCAATCTAAAGTTTAGGTTACCTAATCCCTGCAATCAAGACCTATAATTAGAATTTTCAGACCATAAACATAATTTTTTTTCGAAGCTGGTGACGTACCATTCCACACGTACACCGGCGCTCAAGTGTGTTTGTGTGAGCACATGTGTGCCTCTTTTCGTCCATGTTTTCCGGGAGCTTTTCCGTTACCTTAAAAAGAGATTGCCAACACGCGCAAACTGCCTTAATAGTCAACTCATTGTTATCGTCAAGGAAACCCGTTGAAAGCAAGCGAGATTTCCCTGAAGTGACGGTACGCCTACGGCAAAGTGAACTCAACAAATACACTAAAGGAAAATTGAAATCTGAGCCAAGCATAAAAAGTCATTATATGATAATGAGGCAGGCCGCAGAAGGGAGTCGCGAAATCAATTTCGAGCACCTGGACTTCCCTATCGTACACATAATTCTATGCATACAGGCCGGATTTTTGTCACTTCGTTGTTGTGATTGTTCATTTGACCACTCCTGAAATGAAGGACCACGTGCCCAAGCTCTGGACCCCCGCCTTCTTTAGCTTAGAGTCTCTACGTCTAAGCTGTCAAGCCGCTACGGCGCGCTGAAATACGTAACAGAAGAACTTCACTGAAATTTTAAACTAGCTAGGAACTCATTATACTTTTCCCTCGACGTACGCAGGCAAAGACATTCGCAAACTTTCAGATCGACTTGCCCTAATCTATACGGGGAGCTGAGCTCTCGCAGTGCACAAAATTTGCGCGGGCACAAGATCCCGCACTGAACTATACCGTGATGTGTCGTCGCGAAGTTCATCTGAATCCACCAAGCCCGCGAGGCGGCTGAGGAGCTCGGCATCTCAGTCCCCACGTAAGAGCTGCCCGCAACACAGGGATCTGTGTTTTGAAGCACCAAATAAAACTTCATCCAATCCAATCCACATCGGTTAAAGAAAAATCTTCCTTTATGACAGGGATCTCATACAAGCGGCCAGCTGGGTGCATGCGTCCCGCAGCGTCAGCATGGCTATGTTCGTTTATCCTTCTTTCTTTTCTTTTTTCATAAGTACATTCATGAGCTACGCAGGCATCACTGGTCTAAAGCACCATTTCCGTGAGTTGCCCCATCTGGTCACCACGTGTTGAAGCGCGACCGCGAAACTCAAGCGGTATTTAAAATGCGTCCAGTACTCGTTATTGGAAGATCGACATTGGCATGTTGTTGAATGTAAACCTAGCCCCGAAGCTTCTTCAGAAATTATCCGTACACTATATACGGGAAAAGTTTGCTTTTCAATGGTATACTGTTTGCTGACAATGTGTACTTGGTGCTCTACAATACAGGAGAGGGCACAGAGTCTAGATCTTTCGCAAGCATGGTGCGAAGCATGTATGTACTGCCGCCTTCGAGTGCTACAAAAAAAAAGCTGTTATCGTGCCCTAGAGAGGCGAGCTGCGAGGCCATGCTGGAGTGGCCATACTTTCAAATCTGTAAAAGCCCCATCGTCAATACTGTACTATAGTCGCATTAGAAAGGTTGGCATTGTAATATGTTGAGATAAATCGTTGACAACTGTCACAAAACGAGCGCTCAAAAACGGGCGCGCTGCCAAATTCTCGCGACGAAACGCCGGAGTGACGCCGCGACGCGACGTCAACGATAAAAAAAAGAAAAGCATCCAAAGACCCCGGCACGCGTCCCTCTCCCCTCGGAAGCGTAGGTTTGCCGACGAACCTCCTCACCCCACATCGGGGGCCGAGCAAGCCCTCTAAATTTCTCGATGGAAAGGGGCGTGGTGATGCCGGGTAGCGTCATCCGTCGGGGACGGCCTTCGAACCGTCTCGACCTCTCCACAGCCTTCGCTGCGCATCGCGCCGACGAAATGATGAGAACTTTCTGGAATCTCGCGCGGAAGGTATTTAACCGAGCAGCGGAGATGGGAGATCGGCAGAAGAAGGAAGTTAACGCCAGAGTGCGTAGGGTATCCCGCCGCGTCTGTCGGTGAAGGTTTTGTCCTTAGTGACAAAGCAGGAGAAGAAGGTATGTGCCAGAATGCGTAGGGTGTTCCGCCTTGAGGGCGAAGCCTTTTGTCTTCCGTGACAAAGGAGGAGAAGAAGAGTATTTCCACCTGAGGGGTGAAGGTTCGAGCAACAGGCAAGAGCGTGTGTCTACCGCTATCGAGCGAAAACGCGTGGCAACAGCTGCGTGTGTGAAGCCGACGTGTTTCCGGCGAAGAAGTTTGAAGTTTGGAGAGTGGCCAAGTGAAGACGCGAGATTTTCTGGAAGAGAAACTTCGGGGGCGAGGTTTCCTGGAAGAGAAACTTCGGGGGCAGTGGAACGACAACAACGCTGGACTTTGAGGAAGTGATTCTCGGAAAAGTATCATCCAGACTTTTGTTTCAAGAACCTTGGACTGAATAGGTTTTCTATCTCTTTAGTCTTTAAGTGTCTTGGTTGTTCAATGCATGCGACTGCATTGTAGTGCGTATTGTTGTCTGTGTCCGTTGTTTCGAGTGTGGCCGATTGTACTGTGTAGTACGTTGTTTGATTGGTGACATATTGTATTCAACTATTGTGGAGTGTGCATATTTGTGTATTGTTTTCGATCTGCCATTATTGAGAATATAATTTTGTTTTGTTTATCAACTCTCGGCTCTGACTTGTTCTTTGGGCCACAGCCGGCGTCCGCTGGCGCGCCAAGAAGGACCACTTCGAAATTGTCCACGCTTTCGTGGTGTGGTTCGGGGGGCCGATACTTCGGCCCTTGGAATTAGCCCGGCGATCGCCTCCCTAATTAACGGGACCTGTGGCAAATAATCTGGCGTCCACGACAGGACCTTTTGGTGCACAGTGTGTCCAAAGGAGTAAGAAAAAGCCTCGAGTTGTTGATAGTGCTATCGGAACAATTTTGTGTGTTGTTCAGTGTTCTCGTTAACGAGTGCAGGAGAGTGTTCCGATTTACTGATTTAGGCAGATATTTTTTGCACGCGGCAAGGTTTTATTTGCGAGACACAATGGATCTCGAAAAGTTAGTCGCTCTTGGTGAGAAGATGGGTCTTTCTGGCACCGAACTACGGAAGTGGTCACCCAGAAGGAAAAAGAAGAAAAAGAGAGGGCAAACAAGAAAAGGCAGCTGAACTGGAAAAAGAAAGGTTGGCGGTCGAAAGAGCCAAAGCGGAAAAAGAAGCTGAGTTGGAGAGAGAGAGAGAGGTTGGCAGCTGCTATGGAAGAAAAAGCAGGTGAGTTGGAGAGAGAGGTTGGCAGCTGAGAGATCCAAGGAAGAAAAGGCAGCTGAGTTGGAGAGAGAGAGGTTGGCAGCTGAGAGAGCGAAAGAAGAAAGCAGCAATTGAAGTTCGAGCTGGAGAGAGAAAAGTTGGCAGCCGATAGGGCGAGAAAAGAAAGAGAAGCGGAGATGGCTGAAAGGGAACGGCAGCGACAGCACGAGATGGAACTCGAGCGGCTCCGTTTGCAACAGCGAAGTGAAACTCCCGTCCAAGCTAGAGTTGAAAGCAGCGAACGGGAAGATCATGGCTTCCGCTTGAACCCAAGCAAGCTGCTCGTAGCGTTTGATGAAAGGAAGGACGACCTTGACGCGTACCTTCACAGATTTGAGACGATTGCAAGGAGCCAAAACTGGCCGGAACATCAATGGGCAACTGCTTTGAGTACTTGCTTGAGTGGTGAAGCGCTCAGTGTGTACGGTAGGCTGACGCCGACCGATGCAGCCAACTATGCAAAGGTGAAAACTGCTTTACTGAAGCGATTTAGATTTACTGTGGAAGGTTTCCGGGACAGATTTCGGACAGGAAAGCCAGCTGATGGTGAGACGGCTACGCAGTATGCCGCCCGACTTAGCCATTATTTCGACAGATGGATTGAACTTTCAGGGACAGCGCAGGAGTACGATGAGCTTAGAGAGCTCCTAATTAGAGAACGATTTCTTACTAGTTGCCACCCAAGCCTGTCGCTGTACTTGAAAGAGAGGAAGGCTGAGTCACTTGAAGGAACGCTTGAATTGGCTGATCAATGCTTGGAAGCGCAAGGTGGAACTAATTTGGCCAAGGTCAAGAAGTGTCCCGAAGATTCAAAAAATTCGGCACCCGAACAAAAGATGCGTGCACCGGAGAGTGTTCCGCGATGTTTTCTGTGTAACCGAGTGGGTCATTGCGCGAACAACTGTCGAACAATCTTTACGAGCCCTACGGTTGTAAAATGTTTCAAGTGTGGCCAGACTGGGCACAAAGCAGACGCATGTCGTAACGGAGCGAGTCAAACTCACCAGGTATCCTGTGTGCTAGCAGCACCGAAATCCGATGATAATGCCGTCACCGACGGATTCGTAGAGTTGAAAAATGGGGAGAAACTTCCTATTGTGGGGGCTGTAATGACAAAACAGCCAACCGGTGTTACGAAGGGAATGCCAACGCTGCCTGGAAAAGTTGCGGGCACGAAGATTACGGCGTTAAGAGACACCGGTAGCTCCACGGTTATCGTGCGGAGAAATTCGGTACGGGAAGGTGAGTTGACAGGCAAAACGAAACCGGTTTGTCTAATTGACAGTACGGTTCGGATGCTTCCCGAAGCAGAAATTGAGGTTGAAACCCCGTACTTCAGCGGGAAGGTTACTGCTCTATGCATGACGACCCCCCTGTACGACCTCGTCATCGGAAACGTCGACGGGGCGCGAGGGCCGAATGATCCAGAACGATCGGGAGAAGACCCTAAGATAGAGCCCTCGCCAACCCAGCGACCGCGAGATACAATGGAGGAGCATCCCGTGACGGATCTCACTCGAGCCCAAGGTGAAGCCGCGGTGCAAGAGACAGTGTATGAGAAGATGATCGTGTTGAATGAGTTCACGTGCTGGGCAGCTGGACTTACGTCGACACGACCCCAACCGATCGACAGTGTAAAGGTGACGGAGTCGGCCAGCCAGGCCAAATGTCGTGACATGAACAAGGGGGGGGGGGGTAAACAACAAGAGGGAAGGCAGGGAGGTTAACCAGGCACATGCCCGGTTTGCTACCCTACGCTGGGGGAATAGGAAGGGGGCATAAAGATGAGAGAGAGGGGGAAAAGAGAAGAGAAAGAGAAAAAAAGGAGGATTGTCAGTCAATCAGCTGGCGCGTATACAGCGGTGGCACTACACAAAAGTTAAAGTTGGACACATAGGCCTGTAGTCCTCAAAAAGCACAAGACAGCTTTGACTGCTTTTTGAGCTGATGAAAGGCGATGACGGTGTTCTAGTAGCATCTGCACAGAGAGTGGCCGATCGTCCAATTGTCGCAATGCGTCCGAAAGCTTCTGTCTTTCAGAGGCAGATCGAGGGCAATGGCATATCAGATGGTCGATGTCCTCTTTGGTGCAGCAGACGTCGCATTCCGCATTGTCGGTCAGTCCGATGAGGTTTCTATATGCTTTTGTGAAGGCAACCCCCAACCAAAGGCAACAAAGAAGTGAAGCTTCACGTTGACGAAGTCCGGATGAAGGTCGAAGTTCCAGTCGAGGGTTTATTTGGTATAGTCTCGTATGTCTTATGCTTGGGGTGTTCCACTCCTGCAGACTCAGACTACGTGCCAGGTGACGAAGTTGCTGTGCAGCATCAGTCCTTGACAAAGGAATCGGAAGGGTGTGTTCTTCTTGGTGCGATGTGCGAGCCGCGTTGTCTGCGGAATCATTGCCACTGATCCCACAATGACCAGGAAGCCACTGAAACTTGACCTCGTGGCCTGTTTCTGTGACGTGGTGAACGAGCTTGACAACTTCGTAAGTTAATTGTTCATGGCAACCTCGTCGAAGGACTGACTGCATGCTCTGTAGGGCTGGTTTTGAGTCGGAAAACACAGCCCATTTACTCGGTCTTTGGGATTTGATGTACTCTATGGCGCCACGCAAAGCCGCAAGTTCTGCCGCTGTGGACGTAGTGACGTGTGACAGCTTGATTCGCAGAGTGATTCCTCTAGCTGGAATCACCACCGCACCACCAGAACCAGACGCTGTGGTAGAACCATCGGTGTATATGTGCACGTGGTTGTTGTACATTTCGTGCAGATGGCTCCAGCTCAATTGTTTTAGGGCTGATGAAGGCAAATTTGATTTTTTCTGTATACCTGGAATTGAAACACGTACTTGTGGAAGTGTCAGGCACCACGGAGGATAGATACACCAGTTTCTCTGCCGGCGTAAAACCTGACGTAAACGACGCACGATGAGCACAGACAATTGCACTAAATTTCGTGCGGGGCCTCTCAGTAGCAAGGGTTGCCAAGTGGTGGGAAGGATTCCTTGCATGTTGTCTGAGGTACGTACGCATCGTTTCAATGGAGATGTGCGTCATGATCGAGTAGTCCTGTGCAATGGCAATTGTTTCAGCTGTCGATGCGCAGCGGGGTAAACCAAGGCATATTTTAAGCGCTTGGGCTTGAATATTTTGGATTGTGCGCAGGTTCGTTTTGCACGTGTTAGATATAACAGGTAGGCTATACCGCAGGAATCCAGTAAATAATACCTTGTACAGCTTTAACATAGACAAACAAGCGGGTGAATAAACGGGCAGGATCGGTTGAGCGTCATGACCCATTAACAATGTCGGAAGTGACAACGATGGCTGAGACGCCGCCTCAGATACCGTCGTTGGAAGGGGATCGCCGGAACAAAACGAGGAAAAACAAGAAGAGATCGAGCGAGCACCGCAAGAAAGGGCGCAAGCGCCACTCAAAGTACACGGGATAGGTGTTGAGGTCGAATCGGAATGTGTTTGACAGTGCTGAGTGCAATATGTTAAGTTAATGTGGTTGTTATCCTGTGTCACAACTGTATGTCGAGTGAGTCAAAATGTTTGTTACGGTGATGTGATTGTACATTTGTTGTAATGAGAGAACTTTGTACATTTGTATTGTTTGGAATCTGTGATGGAGTGTTGTACTCTTGTACCTGTGGTTATATTTCATGTGTTGTGAGATTGAATTACAATGTACAATTGTATTGAGAGATCTATTGTGAAAGTGATGTGTCATGAGCGACGGACTATGTTACAGTCTTTGAGAGTGTGGGGACTGTTCGCACTCGTTTGTGTGGTTTTGAATATTATGAGATAATATTCTTAAAGTGGGGGGCAGTGTCACAAAACGAGCGCTCGAAAACGGGCGCACCGCCTAATTCTCGCGACGAAACGCCGGAGTGATGCCGCGAGGTCAACGATTAAAAAAAGAAAAGCATCCAAAGACTCCTTGAGCACGCGTCCCTCTCCCCTCGGAAGCGTAGGTTCGCCGACGAACCTCCTCACCCCACATCGGCGGCCGAGCAAGCTCTCGAAATTTCTCGATGGAAAGGGGCGGGGTGATGCCGGGTTGCGTCAACCGTCGGGGACAGCCTTCGAACCGTCTCGCCCCTCTCCACAGCCTTCGCTGCTCATCGCGCCGACGAAATGATGAGAACTTTCTGGAATCTCGCGCGGAAGGTATTTAACCGAGCAGCGGAGATGGGAGATCGGCAGAAGAAGGAAATTAACGCCAGAGTGCGTAGGGTATCCCGCCGCGTCTGTCGGTGAAGGTTTTGTCCTTAGTGACAAAGCAGGAGAAGAAGAAGGTATGCGCCAGAATGCGTAGGGTGTTCCGCCTTGAGGGCGAAGCCTTTTGTCTTCCGTGACAAAGGAGGAGAAGAAGAGT
This sequence comes from Rhipicephalus annulatus, assembly GCA_013436015.1. Classification (NCBI taxonomy): domain Eukaryota; kingdom Metazoa; phylum Arthropoda; class Arachnida; order Ixodida; family Ixodidae; genus Rhipicephalus; species Rhipicephalus annulatus. Next base: position 173,653 of record WOVY01001980.1, on the reverse strand, counting down.
ATTTCCACCTGAGGGGTGAAGGTTCGAGCTACAGGCAAGAGCGTGTGTCTACCGCTATCGAGCGAAGACGCGTGGCAACAGCTGCGTGTGTGAAGCCGACGTGTTTCCGGCGAAGAAGTTTGAAGTTTGGAGAGTGGCCAAGTGAAGACGCGAGGTTTTCTGGAAGAGAAACTTCGGGGGCGAGGTTTCCTGGAAGAGAAACTTCGGGGGCAGTGGAACGACAACAACGCTGGACTTTGAGTGAGTGATTCCCGGAAAAGTATCATCCAGACTTTTGTTTCAAGAACCTTGGACTGAATAGGTTTTCTATCTCTTTAGTCTTTAAGTGTCTTGGTTGTTCAATGCATGCGACTGCATTGTAGTGCGTATTGTTGTCTGTGTCCATTGTTTCGAGTGTGGCCCATTGTACTGTGTAGTACGTTGTTTGATTGGTGACATATTGTATTCAACTATTGTGGAGTGTGCATATTTTTGTATTGTTTTCGATCTGCCATTATTGAGAATATAATTTTGTTTTGTTTATCAACTCTCGGCTCTGACTTGTTCTTTGGGCCACAGCCGGCGTCCGCTGGCGCGCCAAGAAGGACCACTTCGAAATTGTCCACGCTTTCGTGGTGCGGTTCGGGGGGCCGATACTTCGGCCCTTGGAATTAGCCCGGCGATCGCCTCCCTAATTAACGGGACCTGTGACAACAACTCAGAGTACTTGACAACTCATAGCACCTCTGACAACTCAGAGGTGCTATGAGAGAGCAGATTTAGGAACAAATGTTCAACAAGTACGATGTAAACTACTACGGGAAAGCGTTTAGAAAAATCACAGCATATCCACGGAGTGAAAGATGATGAGTGGGGCGAAGCGTCCGTCAGCCCGTCCGTGCTTCCGTCCGTCCATTCGTTCTTGCTTCTGTCCGTCCGCGCGAACATCCATGCGTCAATTCATGCGTCCGTCCGTCTGTTCGTACGTCCGTCCGTGCGTCTGTCCGTGAGTTCGCCCATCCATTTGTCTGTCCGTTCGTGCGTCCCTCCGTCCGTACAGCCACGCATCCATCCATCCGTCCATCTGCTAGTCTGTTTGTCCGTCCCTCCGTGCGTCCTTCTAGTGAACACTCCATGTACCACCATCTCCCATCTCGCAACCCCTGTGGCACAGGTGCCACATACCAGTGCCACATACCCGCTCTAGAGCGGGTATGTGGCACCGGTGGCTACATACATCAACGATTGTAGGGTAACATCAACAACAGGGTAACGATAGTAGGTACTCTACTATGGGAGAGCATAAAGCCGTCCCGAGTTACATCGTTTAAGAGAATTTTATTTCCGGATGTATCTTACATAACTTTTGTGTACACAAAAGATATACAATGATCATGCGTATGTGTTTAGAAAAAGTTGTTTACGATTTAGAGTGTGTTTAGAAAAAGTGGTTAACGATTTAGAGTACTCGGTACTCTACTATTGGGGCCGTCGCCTCAACGACGGTCTATGTTTCTTAAAATTTTACCAGTGCCATGTACAGTTCAACCAACAATACTTATACATGAGGTCTCGTTAAAGAAGGCGCCTTGGTTTCTCAAAGCCAGTTGTCGAAGCCGGAACAATGGCCCAGGTGATGAGCAGGTGTCTCTTCCCATTTACATTGCAACATTGCGTTGGATCTTAGAAGTAACTCTGCATCGTTGCCAAGCATACGCTTTCAACCATTGTTTTAATTTAGTGAAATGCTCTCTCCAACTTGCAGATACTCACTTGACAACGCCGCGCTGCCCAGCTGAGCTTGGCAGCCCGTAGCAACTTCGGGCGACCCAGACCCACAAAACCCTGCAACCCTGTCTCCCGACGTCCGCCAGAGCACCGACAGGATAGACTGCTGCTGCCCTCTGTAAGTGAAAAAAAAAGAAAAGAAAGAAAGAGTGCACGCTTAGATGAGGAGTGTCTTTGCTTTTCTCACCTTTCTGCACCCACAGTTTGTCGAAACTATCATGGTTACTTTCCTGCCAAAACAAAATCATTCTAAACAAATACGTCTATGGTAGATTGTCAGTAAAGCTTTTAAACATCAGCCATCATACTGCCACGTTCCATTTCCCAAGTTTTTGTTATCGTCCCAAAACACCACACGATTCTCAGCGCAAACCGCGCCTGCAGTTTTCGAGAAGGTTCCGGACTGTAGTAGACCGTTTCGATCAGATCACGCCCACTGTGCGAACGGTACAGATTGTTCTGGAACCTACGCCACCGCCAGCGATAACGCTAGAACATTCGACGGCAAGAGTATAAATGCCGACGCGCTTCGCCGCTTGTCAGTTGTTGATCGAAGGCCGACGCTCCGTTCGACGCTATCAGTCCGAGACTGCTATCTGTGCAAGACTGCTGCTGTAACTGGACTTTCCGTTTACCGGGCACAGGTTCGCCCAAATAAACAGTTAAATCCCAACACGAAGTCTCCTCTCTTCGGCCGCGTCACAACCCCGTGACAATACTGTGGCTCGTAATTTACGCCGCGCGCGCACGTGTACAATTTAGGGACAGAATGTGGTGCGTACCGTGACACCCAGCAACCCCTTCCGATTCTGAGTGTGCTTTTTGGCATCGCACATCCGTCCAGCTGCGAAAGTGACTCAGGGAGCGTACCGCAGGCGATAGACCAAAGCATGAAAGCTCTAGATCTGCAGCTATTTGTCATAATAAATTTCCTTTTACGGTGGGATTGGGGTTGTTGCTAGGTAGACTTACGGTCACGCCGGTGAAATTGAGAAGATTGTTCAAAGCTCGATACTTCGCATTAGAACGGCTGAGAGCAAAAAACAATGAAGATAATGTTTAAATCAGAAGAAGGGGAGAAGTTGGCCTGGAGAGCGTGTCCGTAGCCTGTTACTAAGCACAGAGATAAACTGAAGAGGGGCAGACTGACTAAAGGTGAGTGTACGGTACAGCATAACGAAGCAAATCGGACTGTCCCTTGACAACTTGACTGCCCACATAGGTGACAGTGAAGCGTGCTTAGCAAAAGTTCCCCAACAATTACGATACTGTCTAATGCATATTCTGAGCGCACCTCCACGTCAGGACAACGCTAACTTCGCTTGAAGTTTCTGGCTATCCACAGTTGTAGCAATGTAACTTTCGTTAGATGTTGCCACGGAAACTGCCCATTTCCGAGTGCTACGCTCTCTGCCCTGCCCATTGCTGGCGTCGCGAACCAAACGAAACGCCGAAAGTCCCGTTGCGACAAGCGAAGCCAGCCCTGCTTGTGCACGAGCTTCGACAGGGGAGCTAGCCCGCGTGACGGAGGAAGAAAGCGGTTATAGGACAGAGGCTCACGATATCGACAGACTATAGCGGTTACGGCCGACGCCAGCCAGCAACGGCGACGTCATTCAATGCAAGAACGGGCGCCTATGAGCTGAGCTTTAAAACGTTCAACAACTCAAAGCCATGTGCTGTGTTTAGAAAAAAATGTTTATCGATTTAAGATACTTGATATTCAAGTACGAGAGAGCAGTGTTTCGTTCTAGGTGTGTGTGTGTGGTGTGGTGTGTGTGTGTGATTGTGTGTGTGCGTGTGTGTGTGTGTGCGTGCGTGTGTGTGTGTGCGTGCGTGTGCGTGTGTGTGTGTGTGCGTGTGTGTGCGTGTGTATGTGTTAAAAAAGCATTTAACGATTTAGAGTACCTATAGTACTCTACTACGGGACAGCATGCAGGAAGCTGTCCCCTGAAGAACATTACCTACGTGTGCCGAGGTGTTTAGAGACATTTTCACAGACAGTATAAATCAATAACATTTTCAGCAGAACATCTCAACAGAACAGAACATGCATAGGCACAGTAAAAATTGTGTGTTTAGAACAAATGTTCAACGACTTAGAGTACGATGCACTGTGTTTAGAAAAAGTGGTTAACGATTTAGAGTACTTGGTACTCTACTATGGGAGAGCATAAAAGCGTCCCTTAGACCTCACACTTGATGAGGCCGTGTTGACAGATATTACGCCGTGAACTCGTTCACGGCGTCGGCCACTAAGGCGAGGCCTCCACGTTACGGTTCACATTTAAGCCGCATCCAACACCTAGGCTGAAATTTGTGTGTTTAGAAGAAGTGTTTAACGATTTCGATTGCTTCGTACTCAACTACGGGAAAGCAGTGAGCCGTCCCTATGAGAGCGTACACAGTAATATGTGTTTAGAACAAATGTTCGACGATTTAGAGTACGATGTATACTATGGGAGAGCTTTGAGCTGCATGCCCCAGTACCTATACCAGTGAAAAAACTGTCGGGTTGTGGCGTTTAGAAAAAGTGGCTAACGACTTGGAGTACTAGGTACTCCACAATGGGAGAGCATAAAGCCATCGCGTGAGGAGCAATGTACGTGTGCCTAGAAAAAGAGGGTTACGATTGCGAGTATACAAGGTATTCTACTATGGGAGAGCTTCTGGCCATGCCGTGGGCCTCAATGTCCGAAGCACCACACTCAACGCTAAGTCCACGCGACACGATCATAATGGTGGTGGTTCCACTCCCTCCTTCTTGCAATAGTTCGAAAGATGACACCAGACGACGCCACTCATCCACGCTTGCAAAAAGCAAGAAAATTGCTCGCCGGGTGTACCATGATACTGGAATCGAAGTGCGCGTGCGCAGATGCGTACGTCACCCGTACAGCTTCCCGTACGCACGGTATTTTTCAGATTTCACGTTACCGTGATAGCGTAGGTGTACGTAGTGTACGAAACATGGCGGCGCTCTCGGACGCCCGCTTTGAAGTCATTTTGGCGTATAGTTGTTGAAAGATTCACCTTGTTCGCAGCAAACGACTGTTCAAAGCGGCTTCGCTTGCCTTCAGTTAGCTTCGATGACCGAGTATTACGGATAAGTTGGCGTAGTTTTTGAGATAGCTTCCCATTTCGAACGCGCCTAGGCCTAACTACAAGATCGATGTAAACAAATCGGCAACGTCGGTGTTTTCGCGTTTGGTACATGGTTCATATTGTTGCGGGTTCGCGGCTATGCAGCTATGCGGGCGGTGCGAAGAAGAAGACGACGACGTTGGTGGGCTGTTCGAAAATACACAACGGCTGCCATCTTGACTGCTGGAGTACTTTTCTACTCTAAAGTAGTAAATACATTCGCAACATTTTTGGTGGAGGTGCTGGGTACGACGCAAGACGGAACTTCGAAGCGGACGTGTTCTCGACTGCCCGACCATGGCAACAGAAAACAATTCTGCCGCTCCTGTTTCAGCCGCGACTCCGGCGCAGCCTGTACAGCCGGTCGTATTGACGCACACCGCGCGACCCTGGCAACTTCTGCGGCACCGACCATGTTGACGTTGACGACTGGATTCCGAAGTTCGAGCGGTTTGCAGCAGTGTACCGGTGGGACCCTACGATGATGCTCGCCAACGTTGGCTTCTATCTCTGCGGAACAGCTGGCGCGTGGTTCGAGGCTCATGAAGCGGACATAACCAGCTGGGATACTTGCAAACAGAAGCTTCGTGACCTGTTTGGTAAGGCCGTCGGACGCCAGCGGGCCGCTTCTAAAGAACTCTCTGGTCGGGCACAAACTACGACCGAATCATATGTCACCTACATCCTTGACGTTCTCGCCCTTTGCCATCGTGCCGACCCCAACATGTCCGAGGAAGACAAAGTAAGCCATTTACTTAAAGGCATTGCAGATGATGCTTTCAACATACTGGTTTCCAAAGACTGTTCCACCATTGATGACATCATCAAAGAGTGCCGCCGATTCGAAGAGCTGAAGAGTCGCCGGGGTCGCCAAGAATTTCTTGCGACTTCCGAACACGGCCGCTACGTCATCTTGCGAGGACCTTCAGCCGCCATGCAGTCAACCACATAACAACGAGAGTGTAGTTCGCATCGTTCGTAGAGAAATCGAGGCCGCGTCTCCGTCCTTTTCTGACCCGCCCATCTGATGATCGACCAACGATCTCGTTGATCCAACAGGTCGTGAGAGAGGAGCTGGCAAACGTTGGGCTGCAGCCTGTATGTTCGTTGACGGAACCTCGGGTCAGTACCATAGCGCCTTCTCCTGCACCAGAAAGATTCCGCCGCTATCGTGATCCTGCTCAGTGGAGGACACAGGACGACAAGCCTATATGTTTTCATTGTCATGGTGTAGGACACATCTCCCGCTACTGTCGTTTCCGCACGTATCCACCTCGGTCGTTCCTGGCTATCGACGTGGACGACAACCACCGGCCCCTGCAGTATGGCGCTCGTGACGATGGACCCGTACAATGGCACTCCCTGCGACCACCAGTCCGCCGGTCCAGCCGTTCGCCGTCCCCGCATGACCGTCGCTCCAGGTCACCTCAGCACCGCCGCTATTCGTCGCCCCCACCCTAGTGGACGCCCTTCTTCGGAAAACTGAGCAATGCAGCTCCCGGAGGTGACGCTGCATTGGACTCCCGACCTGAAAACCCTCTGCTGACCTTGACTACGGACAAGAACCTGCTTGATGTAGAAGTGGATGGCCTTCCTGTTACTACTCCTGTTACTGCCCTTATTGACACCGGCGCACATATTTTCAATTCTGAGCTCTGACCTCCGTGCACGATTAAACAAGGTCCTTACGCCGCCAGAGTCCCTATTTGTACGTGTCGCTAGTGGAGCGACCCCGGCTGTGCTCGGAATGTGCACCGCGCGTGTGAGATTCGCCGACCGCCAGACGTCCGTTCTATTCCATGTTCTCGCTCACTGTCCACATGACGTCATCCTTGGACTCGATTTTTTGTCCGACCACTCCGCTGTTAATTGACTGCTCAGCCGGCGTCGTGCAACTTGACTTGCCTGCGGCCACCGAAGAGTCGAAGATGTACAGAACAAGCTTTCGTGCGCTGAGTTTGTTCGCCTCCCACCCCAAGCCCTAACTTGTGTCACAGTTGAACCATATCCCAGTGTTCCGGATGGGGATTACGTGGTCTTTCCCTCTCCCGGTGTTTTACTGGCCCGCAACGTTTCCTCCCCCGTACACCATATTAACTGTCACAGCGAACAAGACGTGCCTTCCTCTTCTGAACTTCGGACTCAGCCCTCAAATCCTACCACAAGGCATTGTTCTCGCCACTCTTTCGCCGTCACACGAGTGCCAGATCTCATCAGTGTCACGTGAACTGGCCACAGTCGCCTCCCCGAACCCGCATAGCACCGACGCAGCCAAATCTACACGGCTCAACAATGTAACTAAGATGATTGCCTCAGACCTGTTGCCGTCTCAGGTCAAAGACCTCACTGATCTTCTCACGAGCTATTCGGACATATTTGACTTGACGGTAGGCCCATAGGTCAAACATCGCAAGTCAAACATCGCATTGATACCGGTGATGCAGCTCCAATTCACAGGCGTCCCTATCGAGTGTCACCATCAGAGCGCCAAGTTATCCAACAGGAGGTGAATAAGATGCTCACAAAAGGCATCATAGAGCCCTCATCGAGTCCGTGGGCGTCCCCTGTAGTCTTAGTTAAAAAGAAGGACAATACCTGGCGTTTCTGCGTGGACTATCGGCATTTAAACAAGGTCACCAAAAGGGATGTCTACCCGCTTCCTCGTATTGATGATGCCCTGGACTGCCTTCATGCGCAACCCTATTTTTCTTCGATAGACTTACGCTCCGGTTACTGGCAGATCGCCGTGGACGACCTCGACCGGGAGAAGACCGCCTTTGTAACGCCTGACGGTCTCTACCAATTCAAGGTAATGCCGTTTGGCTTGTGCAATGCGCCGGCGACGTTCGAGCGGATGATGGACACACTTTTGCGCAGCTTTAAATGGTCTATCTGCCTGTGTTATCTGGACGACGTGATTGTGTTTGCCCCAACCTTTAAGTCTCACCTCGAGCGCCTTTCCTCAATTCTTTCAGTATTTCGAGAGGCTGGGCTCCAACTTAATTCTTCGAAATGCCATTTTGGGGCATCGCCAAGTTACTATTCTAGGGCATCTCGTTGACTCCTCCGGCATCCGCCCCCGATCCCGACAAAGTCCGAGCTGTCCTGGATTTTCCTGTACCGACTTGTGTCAAGGACGTTCGAAGTTTTGTGGGCCTATGCTCATATTTCCGACGATTTGTCAGAAACTTCGCAGAGGTCGCACGCCCCCTCACTGATCTTTGAAGAAAGATGTACCATTGAGTGGGGTCCTGATCAAGGCACGGCCTTTCCCAGCTCATACACTTCTGACCACGGCCACCGATTCTCGCCCACTTCGACCCGTCTGCTCCACCGAGGTCCGCACTGATGCTAGTGGCTACGGTATTGGCGCCGGTTTTAGCCCAGCGTCAATCTCGGTCACGATCGAGTTCTTGCGTTATGCCAGCCGGCTCCTTTCTCCTGCTGAACGCAATTACTCTATTACGGAACGCGAGTGCCTGGCCCTTGTATGGGCAGTTGGTAAATTCCGCCCTATTTATTATGGCCGGCCCTTTCACACGTTACCACTGACCATCACGCTCTATGCTGGCTTTCAGCCCTCACAAGACCAACGGGGCGCCTTGCTCGTTGGGCCTCTGCGCCTCCAGGAATTCACATACACAGTGGTTTACAAGTCTGGCCGTTTACACCAAGACGCCGACTGCCTCTCTCGGTACCCCGTTGACGCTCCAGATCTAGTAACCGACGACGCGTCCATCTGTATTTCCTCGCTCTCTGCTTTTCGGCAACATGGGATGTGAGCAACGGCGTGACGCGTCCCTACGAGAGCTAATCGACCGCCTGAACACAGGCTGTACAGACAGTTCGCTTCGCATGTTCGTTGTCATAGACGGCATTTTATACCGCCGCAACATGCACCATGTGGGAAACGAACTACTACTCGTATACCCACTCATTTGCACTCGACCGTACTTCAGCAACTACATGATGTACCAACGGCTGGCCACCTTGGTGTTGCCAGAAACGTACGACCGTGTCCGCCGACGCTTTTTCTGGCCCGGCCTCTACCGTTCTGTACAACGTTATGCTTAGGTCTTGTGAGTCGTGCCAACGCCGCAAAAGGCCAGCGGTACACCCCGCCGGGCTCCTTCAACCGATCGACGTACCTGCCGAGCCTTTCTATCGTGGTCGGCCTCGACCTGCTGGGCCCTTCCCTCTTTCTACCGACGGTAAACAGGTGGGTCGCCGTCGCCATAGATTACTCGACCCGTTTCGCAATTACGAGACCTCTTCCAAGCAGCTGCGCTACAGATTGTCGCCGACTTTTTGATTCAAGGACGTCATCTTACATCATGGCGCTCCTCGTCAACTGGTCACCCGATCGCGGTCGCACTTTTTATCTAAGGTAATCGGACGATCTACTTCGTTCTTGTGCAACCAAGCACAAGCTTACGACGGCCTACCATCCTCAAACGAACGGCCTCACAGAACGCTGAATCGCACGCTCACTGACATGCTCGCCATGTACGTGTCGACGGATCATCGTGACTGGGACATTGCGCTAACCCTTTGTCACTTTCGCTTACAATAGCTCACGCCACGACACTGCTGGATATTCTCCCTTTTACCTTTGTATGGAAGAGACCCGACATTGCCGTTCGACACGCTTGTACCCAACCCTGCCAACCTTTCCACAGCATATGCTCGCCGCGCTATTAGCACCGCAGAGAAAGCCCGTCAGATTGCCATCAGCGCCTTCGGACTCGCAGCTCCGTCAGAAACGGTAGCTATGGACAGCCACCATCGGGACGTCCACTTTAGTCCAGGTGACCTCGTTCTTCTGTGGACTCCGTCGCGGCATGTTGGTCTGGCTGAAAAGCTTCCTACCCAAGTATTCCGGACCTTATCGTGTGCTACGGCAGGTAACTGATGTTACCTATGAAATAGCACCTCTAAACCCTTCGATACCTTCCACATCTTCCGACATCGTCCACGTCGCTCGCCTCAAGCCGTACATCTCGTCCAACACCTGCTAACAAGCGCCGGGTCGGCGCTTTTCGCCGCCGGAGGTCGATGTTGCGGGTTCGCGGCTATGCAGCTATGCGGGCGGTGCGAAGAAGAAGACGACGACGTTGGTGGGCTGTTCGAAAATACACAACGGCTGCCATCTTGACTGCTGGAGTACTTTCTACTCTAAAGTAGTAAATACATTCGCAACAATATTTATTTACTTCTATTATCACTAAAATAAACTTCTAACAATGCTTCGCGCGGTGGCATAAGCAAACATTCTCGTTTTCTTTTCATTTTCATTGTTTAACTTATTAACCATCTAATAGGTGGCGCCACCATCCCAGCAGGGGCACGTAAGCCACGTAACCGCTATCCCACTAAACTATAAGATACTGCCCACAACGAACGTTTGCTCCACGGTAACGCCATTTCCTTAACCTACGCTATCACGCTAACGCTAAACTATAACTGTCTTATGTCGTGCGAGGCGGCGAAAATCGGCCCATAAAAACCGAGGAGCCCAAATCCGGACGGCGGTCTTTCACCTACAATCCGCCAACTGTGGCCGTCGTTTCAACGACTCGACGAAAGGTGCCCTAGTGACAGCTGGCAGAAGGAAACCGGCATCGTTCACGAAGGTGTAAACACACGCGCGTACGCACGCACATAGACAAACACACACTATCTCTGTCTCCCTGACTGACTCAGGTCCATGGAATAACGATTGAACCTGACATCAACCAAACCAAAGCGTTTGAGTGCTCTGGCATCGCCGCTAACCTTCTTTTTCGTGTAGCGACCTTGGCACTGGCTTGATGTAGCGTCGTGCGAGCGCGTTTTTTTTTTTTCCTTTTAGGGGCGAAGCTCCTCAAAGCGGCACCCGTTCATCCCTCGTAGTACGTAACATGTCTTATGCTTTGAACTCCATGGGGGTGCCGGTGGGAGATTTCTCCTGTGCGTTGTTGAACAATAAAAAAAATCGCAGCGTTCGCGTTAACTAAAAGCCAAATTCTTCTGTCTCTCATTACCTTTCAGCAGCCATTGGAATGTACATTGAGCAGTATCTGACAAAAAAAGGTTGCTACGTTATACTTGCTGGACGTAACCTCCCTTGTTTCAGAAATGTTTAGCAAGCGTTGGGCCGCAGTGCCATGAATACAGTGAACTAGTATATACCATGAGCTCGAGGTGGTTAAAGGTGGGAAGTAGACACGAAGCGCCAGCCGTAAGAAAGTGTGCGTGTGCCACCTTTCGTTTAGTCCTTGAAATGTCTGCTGGATGGCGGTGCTTCTATATGCGGAATATATAATGAAAAGATGCGAGATTGTTGTACTTGAAGTGTTGACTAGATGGACGAATGGACACACAGACAGATACATGGACGGACGCACGGATGGCTGCACGAACGGATGGACGCATGGGCGGACGCAGGGTGGATGCATGGACGAGCGCATGGACGGACGCATGGATGGACGTGCGGACGCACGTACAGACGCATGCACGGACGGGCGGATGGACGCATGGATGGACGCACGGACGGACGGAAGCAAGAACGAATACACAGACGGATGCTTCGCCCCACTCTCCATCATCCACCCCGTGGATATGCTGCCATTTTCTTTCTTCTTTTTTTTTGCCACGCGAAACTGCTTAACCTCATTCATTGTACCTTACGCTACAAAAACAGCCAGGTACAATTCAGCACAAGATAACCTGAGGATCCTGAGGTTATTTGCTAAATTTGACCCTCTCCAATTACAATAAAAGGGTTACCTAAATGAAGTGCCTCTTGTTGATGATTAGTTGAACAGATGATTTACACTACAATCGAGAAATTAGAAGCTCCTAGAGACCATGGTTTTCCTAAAACTTTTTATGAGAATTACGTGGGCCGCCTGGTGATTGATTTTAAATGAAAAGAAGAGAAAAGCAAGCCCCGTAACCACTCTCTCAGGGGGAGGACACCTCAAAAGTAGCTCACGAGGAATGGGGGTAGAGAAGGGATTAAAAGGACATGATTAAAAGGTAAAGAGATGGAGAGAGAGAGAGGAAGGAGAGAGACAGGCACAGGGACAGCGAACGACGAAAAACGACGGAAGCAAGGAAAAGATAGGAAAGATGGACACGGTCGCAGGAGTCCGAGGACGGGGCGCCACTCGGCGAAAGCTCTTGTCGGCGTCAGGAGATCGCGGGTGTACAACCAGTCGGCACGAAATCCAGCGAGCGAGTCGCTGGACCACCTAGTATATGGTATGACGTAGGATAATCCATATGTTGGTTCACGCTGTTTCCCGTCTTGCTTTCAACATATTTATGCTACTGCCTAAATCGTGGAAAACTAAGCTCCTATACGAAGTGTTTGCTTTAGTAAATTCTTCATTTTCACCAAGAGCAGATTTCCAAATGCGACGTAATTTCACAAACACACATATTATCGAGTAGCAGCACAATCGAGCTCAGCGTTGCACTTAGTGGGAGGGCAGGAGAAAATAAAAAAATATGGCAGCATATCCACGGAGTGAATGATGGACAGTGGGGCGAAGCATCCGTCCGTCCATGCGTCCGTCTGTGTGACCGTCCGTGCATCCATTCGCCCGTCCGTGCGTGCGTCTGTTCGTGCGTCCGCACGTCCATCTGTGCGTCCGTCCCTGTGTCCGTCATGTGTCCATCCGTCGGTGCAGCCATCCGTGAGTCCGTCCATGCATCTGTCTGTGTTTCCGTTCGTCCATCTATTCAACACTCCAAGTACTACCATCTCGCATATTTTCATCATATATTCCGCATATGCACCACCATCCAGCGGACACTCCAAGGACTTAACGAGAGATGGCACACGCACACTTTCTTGCGGCTTGCGCTTCGTGTCTACTTCACACCTTTAACCACCTCGAGTTCATAGTATTTACTAGTTCACTGTATTCGTGGCACTGCGGCCCAACGCTCGCTAAACCTTTCTGAAACAAAGGAGGTTACGTCCAGCAAGTATAACGTAGCAACCTTCTCTTGTCAGATAGTGCTCAATGTACATGCCAATGGCTGCTAATGGGAAATGAGAGGCGGAGAATTCGGCTTTTACTTTCTTACGGCTTGCGCTTCGTATCTACTTCCCATTTTTAACCACCTCGAGTTCATTCATGGTATATACAAGTTGTATATTCATGGTATATACAAGGGGGAATGAGAGACAGGAGAATCAGGCTTTTAGTCAACGCGCACACTGCGAATTTTTCTTATTCTTCAACAACGCACAGAAGAAATCTCTCACCGGCACCACCTTGGAGGTCAAATTAAGACTGGTTACACACTACGACTACTACTACGACTACGAGAGACAAACGGGTGCCGCTATAAGGAACTCCGCCCCTAAACGGGATTATGACGGCACCCACATAAGAGCCACACCTCTGAGCCCATGTTCATGTGTTCTACGAATGTCTTATATCCGTTTCCTACATCAAGTGCAACGCTATGAATGCTAGCGAGAATTCTTGTAATGAATGCGTTCGCACTAAGAACTATAGTTCGATTATTTTTGCATCTGAGACACGATTTATTTTCTTCTTTCTGCTTTGTGCGTCGGAGATAAAAACGCCCCATTATACGGCTTGTCTTGGTTCTTATTTCTTGATGTTTTACTTGTAGCCTTTCGCGACGCTCTGCAGGCGTGTTTGCGCTCGTCTTGCACGAGCGTTTACAACGATGAAAGGTAAGCGCGAGACGCACGAAGTTACACATGTTTCTGGCCGAACTTCTTGCATTGCTATCACAGCGTTGCACCTGATGTATGAAAGGGAGTATAGGTACATCTGTCAGCATAGGCGTGCACAAGACGGGGACATGGCGGGCGCACCCCCCCCCCTTGTCCCCTAAAATTCGGTGCGCGAAGTCTGTCCCGTACTATAGTGCCTAGAATGTGCACCCATACAATGCATTGATAGAGAGGGGGGCGCTGCTTTAACCATTGACTCCCCTTCTAAAGGGAACACTCCGCACGCATATGTCCGCCATTCGTACGTGTAGTACGTATGCCAAAGTACGAATTGGTACGACTGCCAATTTTATTACCAGGTATATCTTACATAACTTATGTGTACACAGAAAGATAGACGATGATGATCATGTGTGTTTAGAAAAAGTGGGTAACGATTTAGAGAACTAGATACTCTACTTTGAGAGAGCTTAAAGCCGTCCCGTTGGCCTCACAGGAGGAGAGGAAGGGGACCTGTCATGATGATCACGTGTTTAAAAAACGTGGTTAACGATTTTGAGTACTTCGTACTCTACTATGGGAGAGCTTAACGCCGTCCCGTCCAAAGCGAAAAAGCTTAATATCGTTATCTTACTTCGTCGCGCGAACGCAAATTCTATGCGGGATTGTCGTGCTACGCAAATGTCAAGGTCTCTCTGGTAAGGCTTTGCAGTCAGAACTGAGTTATTGCTTGGAATTCGCGATAATCGTAGTGCGCAAATAGCAGGTACAAAATCGTTCGTTCATTACATGTGCCCTTTAGCTCGAATCTTTTCAGGCAATTGAAATCTTCTCGGGCTTAACATATTTGCACATCGCAAGACTACGAGTAGTTACGGCGTAACTGCGGAAGAAGAGGCAAGGACAGAAAAGGGCGCTGACTGTAACTGAAATTTTTATTAGCGAAAACGCTAGAAAAACATACTCGTGACAGAAACCAGCACATCACAGCACAATCGCGCCACCTATTGCGTCAAAGTCAGACAATCATCATCTCATAATGTGGGTACCACACCACACCTCAGCGCAATAACTCACAATCTGTTGCGTCAAAGCCAGATACACGATTTCTTTTTTAGTGAGTGCAACCAAGGCACGCTGATACATAAATCACCCAACGTTTGTATTTGATTGGCCTCAATAATATCTCGTGCTAGCTGCTGACGGTGTTTTGCGACAACGGTGCACTTTTCAAATTCCAGTCTGCGAACACAATATCTTCAATGAATACCCAGATAGCCTTGAACAGCTGAGTATACATGGTCATGACGCTCCTTTAGACGCTCATTTAGGCACCGGCCCGTTTGTCCAGCATACATCTTGTCGCATGACAACGGAATCAAGTAAACGACAGCAATCACACATGCTACGAAAAGCCTCCTATATTTGATTGTGCAGCAGCTCCTTCGTGCGGACTGCGCATTCACGCGTTTTCAGAGCACTGAAAGCCTTTCTGGGGCAGGGAAAACAACCTTCGCATCAACCTCGTCGTCTACAGCACGTGCGGCCGAGCATTGCGGGCGGTGGAAAGGGTGAAGTGAGAGAGACGTGTGTTGCGAGCGGGCCGAGGAGCAACAGGTGTGTTGGGAGGAGCCGGCAGCTGCTGCGGGTGAGCGAGAGAGTGACGTCACCGCGCAGCGGCGACTTGACCTACTTGGCAGCGTTCCAAACCTGGCGGCGGGGAAAACGTGGTGCGGCGCGTTGGCAGGGAGACATGGACGGTCAGTCACACAGGCTAGTCAAAAAGATGCTTCGCATCTAGAAGAGGCAAGAAGTTGCACTCCAAAGAACCGATTTAGCTAGTATGCATCTTGAACGTTCAGTATACGAGAAAAACGATTTTTTAGGGGCGAAGCTTCTTTTAGTTGAACCTTGTCATGCATCACGCGTAACCGAGAGAAGAAAAGACGAGAAAGAAAAGAAGGCAGTATCTCCCGAACAGTATAATAGACGGCGCTGTCTCATAGAAGTACATACAAACTGCGGTTGAGTGAGGATATTCTAGATGGCACTGTACCGCTACTCTCCCATTGGCTGCTGTGCCAGGCGCAGCTGCGCGGGCTGTGTCAGGGCACGCGGAGAACGAGTGCCCCTCTCAGTCTTCTGGATAGTCACCGTACGATGTGGATCGTTGGTGGGGCCTGGACGAAGCAAAGCGGCGGGCGCGTTGAAGACGCTTGCGCCCGGCTTTTTCGGCTCGCGTTTCGTCGGTGTTACCCGCGCGCCGTCTGCGTTTTCGAACGCGATCGGACGCATGCACGAACGGACGGACACACGGACGGCATGACGGACGGACGCTTCGCGCCACTCATCACCATTCGCTTCGTGGATATGCTTCGATTTTTTTCTCGTCTTTTAATCGGTTACGTCCGATACAACTTTCCCACTGATCGTTGGTTCCAATCGATTGCCAGAAATAAGCAGGTCAAGCGAGAAACCGAAAAGCCTTGGTCAACGCGTGCGCCGAATTCTCCAGGTTGGACGACATAAAGCGCGCCGGCGTATTTCACAGTTCCGCACTGCCCACGGTACTGTGGTCAAGCAGCTGGAAAGCGCATCGATTGATTCCGACTCGATAAGGGCAGCCTGAACAGGAGTTCGCCGGCGTTCCGAAAGGCCGCCGTTGTCGTGGCTGTTCGCCCAGACTCGTGCTCACAAACGTCGAGAACGCGAACGGAGCTGCACGCACGCGGCGCAGCGCCGTCAGACGGGAACAAAGAGGGGAGGCGGGGCACCGCTCCACCTCCCGAGTCGACCGGGACGCGAACACGCGCCTGTCTGAAGCCAACGGCGCCGGCCTGGTATACGAGCACGCCACTACGCCGGAGCAACTCGAACGAGAGAAAACGGGGATAGGCGGCATCGGGTAATGGTTCCACGGCACACAACTCCCTGCTCTTCAGACAGGTAACTTGGCTCGTGACAACAAGGCGGAAAGGTTGGAAAAGAAAATGTGGGTAGGGGGGGACGATGTCAAGGTCATCTCATGTTCGTTCATTAATTCATTTATTGCGTCGTTAATGAGCTTCATTATGATCATTGCAATCTTTTGCAGCCCGGCGCACCTAACGACAAAACAAAAATTTCCCCCGGGGGGCTTGTTTAAATGTCAGACACGGCCAAGTGAATCGAACACGCAATTAATCGAAGAAAAGCTTAGATGGTGCTTAGAATAACAGAGAGATGAGGTAGTTAGTACGTAGTCATTCTAAAGCACAGAATTTGGAAACACGGACACAGGATGGAAGTAAAAATACCACGAAGGCATTCTTGATGTGCTGACGTCCTTCTGATATCCGTGTTTCTGAGTTGTGTTTCTTTGATGATGTTTATTGTGGGACTGACTTTCGAATTCCTATGTCAAGTGAAACTAGACGCTTGTCGCTGTCTTTCTGTTTTTACGTTTACTACTCGCTAGCGTTAAATACAAGCTTATTCCCCTTTTCCTTCTATCAAGTTTTCAATTTCTTGTTTCATCATTTCTCGACACGCGTCACAAAACATCATGACAAACGACCGTAACTATTGCAATGAATTGAATTCGTCTACCTCAATGCATCTCAAATTACGTCAGGTTTAGAACACCACAGCTAAAGACAACAGTCAACGTCCTCAGTGCTTTCCCTAGCTAAATTGTCTCTTCGATTCGTGTGGTGGAGTTTTAAGGCCGCATCTTATGAAACGAAACAATTTTTAGAGGGCTGCGGCGGCTGCATTTCCGACGGAGGTGTAAATGTAGGCCCGTGTGCTCAGATTTGGGTGCACGTTAAAGAACCCCAGGTGGTCCAAATTTCCGGAGCCCTCCACTACGGCGTCTCTCATAATCATATGGTGGTTTTGAGAGGTTAAACCCCACAAATAATCATCATCATCAACAACAACAATTTTCAGAGGCAAGCTTCTCCTTAACAACGCCCTTACTACGAGGAAGCCTGATTTAAAAATTCATTGATATGTAGTGTTTAACGTCCCAAAAGCACCATAATATTATGAGAGACGCCGCGGTGGAGAGCTCCGGAAATTTCGACCACCTGGGGATTCGTTAACGTGCACCAAAATCTGAACACACGGGCCTACAGCATTTTCGCCTCCATCGAAAATGCAGCCGCCGCAGCCGGGATTCGATATCGCCACCTGCGGATCAGCAGCCGAGTACCTTAGCCACTAGATCACCGCGGCGGGGCCTGATTTGAAGATACCTGATGCGCATATGCAGACACGTTCGAAAGGACACCCACAGGGTGATACACTATGGAAGAGATAAACAACTGCTAAAACAATATATTTCGAAATTCCGCGGTGATTTTCATTTCGATCAGAACACGTTAATACTGTTTTGCTCCTCGTTAGCCAAATAAAACTCCTGCAGTTGTGATTTTTTTATTATTTTTTGCAGGCATTCGTTGTGCGATTTCAGGTGTCTACAAACTGTCGTATCTATCCACGTCCGCCACGTTACCTCCAGTCATACATAACCACCGTTCTAACTCCACTTCTTCTATCTGACATCCGTGTATTGAATCACGGTCTTGACGTCCCTTTCGATTGCAACTTCCTGTCTTAATTTCCGTGCATTTCCCCCCCAACAAACCTTACAGCATGTCCTTCCATTTCCCACATCCAGTGTTAATCGCCTCTGACTAACCAATTACGAGCCCCGCCGCGGTGGTCTAGTGGCTAAGGTACTCGGCTGCTGACCCGTAGGTTGCGGGATCGAATCCCGGCTGCGGCGGCTGCATTTCCGATGGAGGCGGAAATGTTGGAGGCCCGTGTGCTCTGATTTGGGCGCACGTTAAAGAACCCCAGGTGGTCGAAATTTCCGGAGCCCTCCACTACGGCGTCTCTCATAATCAAATGGTGGTTTTGGGACGTTAAACCCCACAAATCAATCAATCTAACCAATTACGAGTTATACTTGACTCACTTCTGCTCTATACTAAAGCTGCTTCCAGTCTATACATAAACTTCTGATCTATATTTTAGTACAGGTTATAATGTTTCAGTTCGATTTTGATCATTTACGTGTATATTCATTAGCTTGGTTATATCTCTACTGTGTCTCTAGATCGAACTAGTTAAACCACGATCCTACAAATGCAACTGTTCTTTGGTGTTGAAGCCCCCGACACTAAAGCACGAGCACACCGTAAAGCGAGCTATACCAACATCCTATATAGTTGGTTGCGCAACTCCTATTTTACTTATGATCCATCTGCTGCCCATTACTTGTCACGCAACACCGGGAAGTGGTGCGAATAGGTCAAATGCGGCGTGCCGCTTCTGACCTGCTCGTTCAAGAGGTGCGCCTGTCCCCTTACTATATTTTTTTTTACGTACAGGTGTCGTTCCTCTTGCGTACATCTGCTAATCGCCCTTTCGTCTTTCATTTCTGAGCGGCAAAAGAGCGCGACCTTCACCTCTAGACGGCACGCAGACGACGAATCGTCACCTCGATTACACAGCGGCGTTATCGATCTTTCACCACTTCCGCCCTCTCGAAATCGACTCGTAACGGGTCATACGCTAACGTGACAAACCGTCGTCCCGACGGCCTTCTCGACACCGCTGACGAACAGTTTGTAACCGTTAACTACTACTAAACCACGAGGAACCAGGAAACAGACCCACGGGAGCTTAGAAGCGGGGCGGTTTGGGCTGGTTGGTATGACATGACGATTGTCATAGCGCGAGAGCAGAACGACGACAACGACGAGAACGAAACTTTTCTAATCCCTTCGTCGTCGTTCTGCTCTTGCGCTATAACAATCGTCACCCACGAGAAGTTGCGAGAAGTTGTGACATATCGCGCACATGCTTGCGCGGTCGCTGATGTCATTAACTGCTGCGAGATGATCAAGAACCCGGGAAAAAGAAGAACAGTCCCACGGGAAGCTTTAGGAAGTGGTGACATATCGGACGACAGCTTGCGTAACCGCCGACACCTGGTGTTCAATGTTTTCCGGTTTCCTCTATTTGATTAACAGGGCAACAGTAAGCTCAAAACGTTCGGATGCGAGTACGAAAAGACGTGGACGGACGCTTTTTTCTCCATACGTATAAAACGTGTCGCGCTTAACGGTGGTGAAGTATGGAGAACCAACCAGCTCAAACTGGCCCTCTTCTTCTACGTTGACGAAGGCGCTTCGTAAAGTAAGTCCTGCATTTTATACATTCTACAGGAATAGCACAACGGGATTTGAAAAAAAATGTCAATTACTGTGACTCTAGTAATAATAGTATACGTAGTTTTACGTCCCGAAACAAAGATACGATTATGAAAGACGCCGTAATGGAGGGCTGCGAAAATTTAGACCAATTTAAAGAGCACTGACATCACACAGTACTCGGGCCTCTACCATTGCTGAAACGGCGAATGGCCAGAACTTCGAACACAGCTGGCACAGCACAAACACGGAGCTGCGTTCAGAATTCGCATTACGTAATATCGTAATCGTCGGCGATTTTTTTTTTATTTTTTTAACTTGCTTCGGACAATACGATTGTTGGATAGTATATGGTCATTTCGTCTGCCTCTAGTAAAGATCGTATAGGGAAGACTGCACTGTGAGAAAAAAAAAACTGAAGTAAAAGCGTATACGACCATCGTTCGATCCTGTAGCGTTCCACGTCACTCGAACAAGGTAGCAAAAAAAAATCGCAGTTTCTTTTTCAGGCAAAGTGACGCAATCCGTGTACTGCGACAGCCGTGCCCGCTGCGGACGATGTTCTTTTAGCTTTCGTTATTTCCCGAGTGAATTTGTCTGAAATTCGGCGCTAGTCTTCGTATATGTTAGACAAAGATGCCATAAAAGTGGCGTCAACGCGTGCCTCTACAAACTTCAAAGGTCGACGACTCGGCTGTATATGGAAGTCGTGCTCCCTTAAACCTAATACTGTCGGCACACCTTGCTTATTGAATGACCTCTTATTTCCTTCTTCTTTCTTTTCTTTTTTTTGCAGATTAGCAAGCAAAATTTTTAGCAGCCAGGTTTCTATATCGCGAAGCAGCTCTGCCGAATCCGCAAGGTGGCAAAAGAGTCATTTGGGAAAAGTATCTCATTTGCGATTTCCAGTGTTGACGTGCATCGAGTTGTCGATTACTTTCGTCTTCTAGCCACCACTTGCAAGCTACCTTATTACCTCAAATAGTTAAAATATCACCCCATAAGAGCGTTTGTCCCGGGTTCAATCCACAAACCAGGACGAATTTTTCGTTCATTTCGTTGAAAACTTCATACTACAAACGGGTGCTCGTCAATTTCAGAGCGACCGATCTAATCCTCCCGCTGCAAACCCAAGTGCATGTACTTTGTTGCGTCACTTTGACCTGCAAGCACCGCCAAGGTCAACGTCGGCGCAAAATCCTCAACGAAACAAAAGCGCGGCGTATTCGCGAAAATGAACCGCAGCTGAAGATGACTTTTTCAGGGCATCCCTGATGAAGGCGCTGGTTGCATTCAAGTTCACAGCGCGTTCGCACCCTGCAGCATATGCGTAGCGAAAATATATGGGAATAGTGAATTTTATAGCCGAATCGAATGCTAATCGAATAGCGACGATACCGAATCGAATACGAATCGAATACTATTCAAACGGATTTCGCAAAACCTTTCAAAGCACCCGTACGTAGGTAATGCCGGCTTCGAATTCCTTCGCGCGATATATTGCAGGCCCAAACGCACAGGACGTATTCACTTGTATCAGGGGTTCCACAGGCCTCACAATTGGGACTGTCTGCAAAGCCGAATAGGTGTAAGTGACGACACACCTATACATATTTTCAAAATTACCCAAAATTTTACAATTTATACGAAATAAATGTCGACAATCTTTAACAAAAAACCATTATCATTGCTTTTATCTGATTAAAAATGTGACACTTGTGTAAACTGGGGCAAGTTCTTATAGAACAGAAACTAGAGCGTCAAAAATATTTTGTAACTGCAGCTTGAAATACAGGGTGGACTACATGCAGTATTCAAAGTGGGGATTCGCTCACTGGATTTCGTGCCGACCGGTTGTGCCCCCGCGATTTCCGACGACAGCGCAGCTCTGGCCGACTGGGCTGTCCCTACGCCATCTCCTGCCGCCGACATGAGCTCTCTCTCGCCGAGTGGTGCCCCGTCTTCGGACTCCTGCGACCGTGTCCATCTTTCCTATCTCTTCTTTTCTTTCGTCGTTCGCTGTCCCTGTGCCTCGCTCTCTCCTTCCTATATATATATATATATATATATATATATATATATATATATATATATATATATATATATATATATATATATATATATATATATATATATATGAGATCTAACAGACAATAATGCCAAGGAAGGTATATCGGATGTTATTAGGCCAATTGTAATGCAAATGAGAAGAAAGAAAAGTGGGTGAAAAGATAACTTGCCGTGGGCAGGATCCGAACCTGCGACCTTCGAATAACGCGTTCGATGATCTACCACTTGAGCTACCACGACAGCTATCCCCCCAACCACTTTATTGGGTATCTATGTCAATTTGAACGCGTTATTCGAAGGTCGCAGGTTCGGATTCTGACCACGGCAAGTTATCTTTTCACCCACTTTTCTTTCTTCTCATTTACATTACAATTGGCCTAATAACATCCCCTATACCTTCCTTGGCATTATTGTCTGTTAGATCTCATTAATATTGTGCAAAACACGAAAAACGAGCCCTTAAGTATACAGCACTTGTTTTCCTTATATATATATATATATATATATATATATATATATATATATATATATATATATATATATATATATATATACCTTTTACTCCTATTCTTTTAATCCCTCCTTACCCCCATCCCTTGTGAGATACTGTTGAGGTGTCGCACTCTGATGCAGACACTTACGGGGCTCACTTTTCTCTTCTTTTCCCTTTAAGAATCACATAAGTATGCAAAGTGGAACCTTGCAAACATGGTTTTAAATTATAAAGCGGTTATGTAAATATTGAGCACTATTCCCGAGACACTTTAATATAAATTACATGATGAGTATGATAGATGGGTGACTCTGTCACTTCGGTGACAATAGAGTTTTCAGCAAGAACGGCTTCATACTGTAATCAATATTGTGTTACATTGTGCTACATGCATGTTGGTAATTCGATGTATAAATGAAGAAGCGTTACGTCTCTCTTTTACTTATTTTCGTCCCTTCGAACATTTTTTTTTTCCTCAGCGCTTAGTATTCGAAAAATATTCGGCATTTCGAACATGCGCTATTCGATTCACTGTTCGCAATTTTCGCATTTTTCGAACGCACCTATAGTGTGTCGGGTTGTGGTAATACACGGTGGCTCCCTTGTCAAGGAGCGCATAGTCCAAATGCGCCAACTTTACGTCGCCCCCCCCCCCCCAAAAAAAACAAAAACAATACAGTTAAATCTCTGCAGTAAGAGCGGCCTTCCGAAAAAGTTTTTTTCACACACTTGAGGCAGCTACTACAAGTGCACTTGCATGTCACCTACTACGCCTTAAATCATCATAATTTTCGCGAAATATGTGATACATTGATTGATTGATTGATTGATTGATTGATTGATTGATTGATTGACTGATTGATTGATTTACACGTGGTGTCTAATGGCCCAAAACCACCGCATGATTATGAGACACCCTTTATGAAATATCTGGAAGCACCCAATACGCCATCATTCGAAATTCATCGGAGAAGGATGGTACCCACTACAGGCCTGCTAGGCGTCGTGTGCATTTTTTTTGATGATGTGACTAATGACAGGGACATTACGAGCGTTTCGTAATGGCTTGGAAGCATTCAAAGACCAACTCGCAGCGTAATTCTCGTTGTGTGACACCTGGTTTTTAACGTTACTCTTCTGAAACGCTCTCTTAAGCATTTGACACGTTTTTTTCACCGACATCGGGTCTGTTTGCAAAGGGGATTCAAGCACCGGCATGGCTCTGCAGAAGTAGAATACTGGGCTCTGTGTTTAGATAGAGTGGTAAACGATTTAGAGTACTCCGTACTCTACTATGGAAGAGCATGAAGCCGTCCCGTGGGACTGCTTCCAAACAGACAGGATCTAACAGGCGACGACTAGTCTGGGCCATTACACAAAGGGAAATTTTATTAACGAGTCACACGTTGCCCTCCACCGAGGGGCTACAACACAAATGGACAATAGGCTCAGGGTCACAAAATAACTTGTAAGGCACCGCGACATGGATTGAAATCACACAGTAACAGCAAAATACAATATTCAGGTTGCAGCCTTATACATCATTACTAGGCGTGTGTACAATGAAAAAGTTACATGAGCATTCATTTAAAAAAAAGGGCCATTACACAGCGGGACATTCCATCCTGACACATTGTGTCTATGCCACACGATTCAGCTATCTTGCCAAAGTTTAAGCACTCGCTGAACGCCCCGCCATCTCGAACTGGTGGTAGCGTTCAAACTTGTCAACATTGTTGATCAACAACCGAATATTACGCATATCTGAGGCAAAACATCAATACGTAAGTATTAGGTGGTGTGTTCTTTTACAGTAATATACATAGATACGTAATTCTAAAAAAACCTAGTGTTTCTTACGCTGCGCTGAAAATGCAATGCTATGTGCGAAAAAATGTCGAAAGAAGACTTTCGGCAATGTTTGCGGTGAAGTGCGCAGATACGCGGCAATTTTTTTTATCTTATTTCGAGCGAGGGCATAAGAAATGGTTAACTTGTTTGCGTCATGGTGCACCATGCTATGCGTTGTAGCTGTGTAGCAATGAGACAATGTTTGATCATCATTAGCAAAAGAAATTATATGCCAAAATGTATGAAGAGGGACGAACACGCCACCAGACGACAATCTGCAGGAATATCCTCAGCTACAGTGGCTAGAATATTTCGAGCGATAGCGGTTACGGACACCGGCGGCGGCGGCGGTGCAACACTACGGCGCCAAATACGGCTGTTGTTGTGGTCCCATAAAGCGTTCTGTGTAAAGTGGAAATTCGTTTAAATTTGTTTTAAATCATACAGAGCGACGAGAACCGGCGTGTTTTTGGGAAGCCGCTTCGAGAAGAGCTGGCCTTTGTTCGTTGAGAACCAGAACACGTGGCGGCATCTACGAAGAATGCTGGCCGGCTACGGGAAAGCGGAAAGCACATAAGGCACGCGAATCTCGAGCACGCGCGCACACAGTGGTCGGAACCGGGCTATAATTAGTAGCGGCCCCTTCAGTGAAGCGACGCAACTGTTCGTAGCGCGGTCCGTCGAAAGTTTCGTCCACCCTCCTGCGCAGTAATGGCGGCCACTGTGGTGAGCTGAAATGCTCGACTGCAGCTTATCAATCTGCGCGGAACACTGCGATTCGCGGGAAGCTTGCATTACTTCGCGAGTGCCGCAGCTGCAGTATGTGTGGCCACCAAATGAGTTTTAAGAGTATGACTGCTTCACGTTAGTGACGCTAAGCCTGAAGGAAAAGCACAGCTGGGTGGTCTTCCTTGGTTCCGTTTATTTTAAAGACGACAATATTTTTGGGGGATACTTTCTCGCAAAAGTTGTGGTCTGTATATCTGTCTCTGTGTGTGTCTGTCTTTTGTGTTTTTGTCTGTCGCTCTATTCAGCCACCAGAGCTAAAGTTGAACCCCTTGCAGAGCGATCGCCCATCTTGATTTCCTGGTTGCATTCATATGCTAGTGAACATTGTCGATCGAAAAGAAACTACTATGCATATTCGGGCGCACCATCAACACGTGAGTATCACGAAGCGGGTTACTTTTATTTTAAAATGCATACATACTTATTGCAAACGCCATAACAAGCAATAAAGTCAACCTGGGAGACAGTTGCCATCAGTGGTAACTGTTATTCTTTGATTGCACAAAACAACTACCTATAGCCATGCGTAAGCAGCCACTTTCTGCTCGCTGCCACGACTATGATGACAGTGATGGTGGTTGCTGCCCTTTTTATAATACAGCGAACGTGTATTCAGATCACAACAAGAGCCCGGTGAATGAAAAAGCGGACGTTTCTTACTCTTCGCTAAAACGACACGGTGCTGCCAGCTGCTCTGCGTTCTGGAAAACTTTCGTTTCTTGGCGTTACTGCCAGATAGCGTCCATTTGTCACGCAGCATTTCTGGACCAAAGACATTTCACGCCCTTTGCAGTGAATCACGCAGATAAGAGTTCAATTTTTTTAGGGGCGAAGCTCCTTAAAGCGGCACCCGTTCATCCCTCGTAGTAGTATAGTAGTAGTCACAGTGTGTAACGAGTCTTAGATTTTGACCTCAAAGGTGGTGCCGGTGGGAGATTGCTTCTGTGCTTTGTTGAACAATAAAAAAAAATCGCCGCGTGCGCGTTAACTAAAAGCCGAATTCTCCTGTTTCTCATTACCCATTAGCAGCCATTGGCATGTACAATGAGCACTATCTGACAAGAAAGGGTTGCTACGTTATACTCGCTGGGTGTAACCTCCTTGGTTTTAGAAAGGTTTAGCGAGCGTTGGGCCGCAGTGCCATGAATACAGTGAACTAGTATATACCATGAACTCGAGGTGGTTAAAGGTGGGAAGTAGACACGAAGAGCAAGCCGTAGGAAAGTGTGCGTATGCCTCCTCTCGTTCAGTCCTTGGAATGTCCGCTGGATGACGGTGCTTATATATGATGAACATATGACGAAAAGATGCGAGATGGTGGTACTTGGAGTGTTGACCAGATGAACGAACGGACACACAGACAGATGCATAGACGGACGCACGGATGGCTGCACGGACAGATGTACGCATGGACGGACGCAGGAGCGGATGCATGGACGAATGCAGGGACGGACGCATAGATGGACGTGCGGACGCACAAAAAGACGCACGCACAGACGGGCGGATGGACGCACGGGTGGCCACACAGACGCATGCATGGACGGACGGAAGCAAGAACGAATGGACGGACGGATGCTTCGCCCCACTCTCCATCATTCACTCCGTGGATATGCTGCCATTTTTTTTCCTTCCTTCTCTTCAATATAACAATATGTCTGATTTGACGCCCCAAAACCACGATATGATCATGAGAGACGCCGTAGTGGAGGCGTCGGAAAATTTCGAGCATCTGCCGTTCTTTAACAAGCAACTGCCATCGCACAGTACATGGGCATCTACCATTTCGCCTCCTTCGAAGTCACGGTAAGACGTCAACTAACGGCAAGTCTGTCATCTCCTCGTGGTGCACGTAAACAACGATGTAATCGAAGACGAGAGAATGGTCGTCCAGTGACTTAGGCAGTGACTCAGGTAGTGAATGTACAGTTGGCAAACTCGAGATCTGTCTTGACTCGACGCGATAATGCACGTTGCAGTGGAGCTGGCGTGCTCAGCGACGAAAACTTTAAGGCGAAATAACGTATGTTGGCAAGACGAAAACTTTAAGGCGAAATAACGTATGTTGGCAAGCACTCTCAAATTATGACAGGTAGATTGCCACTACCCCTCAAGAGAAAGGTATATAACAGCTGTATCTTGCCGGTACTTAGCTACGGAGCAGAAACCTGGAGACTTACAAAGAGGGTTCAGCTTAAATTGAGGACGACGCAGCGAGCAATGGAAAGAAAAATGGTAGGTGTAACCTTAAGAGACAAGAAGAGAGCAGAGTGGATTAGGGAACAAACGGGGGTTAAGCATATCATAGCTGAAATCAAGAAGAAGAAATTGACATGGGCCGGGCATGTAGCGTGTAGACAGGATAACCGCTGGTCGTTAAGGATAACTAACTGGATTCCCAGAGAAGGCAAGCGGATTAGGGGGAGACAGAAGGTTAGGTGGGCAGATGGGATTAAGAAGTTTGCGGGTATAAATTGGCAGCAGCAAGCACAGGACCGGGTTAACTGGCGGAACATGGGAGAGGCCTTTGTCCTGCAGTGGACGTAGTCAGACTGATGATGATGATGATGATGACGATGATGATGATGATGAACGTATGTTTTACGTGTTGTCTGACTCTGGTGTGGGGAACGTTGACACTGCATACCAAGTTAACGCTAAATATTCCTTTTGCGATGTCTTCAAATCGTGCCAATACTACTCCTTCAAAAGTAACCGTGCAAACGCGAGCAGACAGAGATACGGCTCTGGGGAAATGTACCGGTCAAGTGTGTATTTGTATGCGCCGTTTTTTTTAATTGATTAATGTCCCCTAGATCACTAACAAAGTTTTAAGGACTGCAAGGCTACCACGGCGGCTTCCGCGTCGGGACTTCTGCTACGAGTTTTCAACGTTGCGGTGGTAAAGATCGGCCCGCAACGCAGTCTTCAATCATAATTTAAAGAAAGGCCGCAAAATTTGCTCCCAATATCCATGGAGCCAAAATGATTTAAGGCAAGTCCGCCCTAATCATACTCAATAGGCGTAATTATTAGAGTCAAGTTCTTTTTTTAGCTTTTCGTTCTCAATCATCGCGTGACGGAGCGACATTCGCGTTTACCTGCATCTCTTACCTCCTTCTTTGCGCTTTTATTATTATTATTATTTGTCACACGGCGTAAACGAGGGCTACCGTCCGGCGTCATTGTGCTGCTGTCGGCATTGAAGCGTAGTATACTTACGCGCCACGCCACAAACCCATTATACAGCGGGGTAAATTACCGAGGCATCACCACCCATACGGTGTTCAGCTATCCATACCTCTTTAAAAACCACGTGAAGCGAAACGAAAATATACCTAGACATGTAGTGCAAAAACCGAAAAGATCAGTGCGCCAGGCTTAGCTATACGGCTGCGTGCAGTGGCGCGAGAAAATTGAACAGGGACCATCGTCGTTCCCGTCGGCCTCGCCTCCATGAAAGAAAGGTCAGCCCGGTGGCAGGTCGACCGCTTTGATCCAACGCGTCGTTCTCTTTCTCTGCCTCTTTCAATTTCGGTCGAAATAGTTTCACTATGCAGTTAAATGCAAGAAATGTCCCCGATGCATGGATTCAACCTTACACACACACACACACACACACACACACACACACA
>WOVY01001980.1:0-142500 GCA_013436015.1 Rhipicephalus annulatus | reverse complement strand
ATTTTGGAGAGCAATTTTGGCCGAGCGCGCAGGTATACCGTTCTACCCTTTTCTACGCATACATTTTTTTTTTTTCATTTTATCTCTCGGACTCGTACCTTACCATGTAGTATCGCCATGAGTAGTTCTCTCTCTGTCTCTCTCTCCATTCTGTAGTGACATTTCCACCTCCCTAGGAGGCGCCAGCGACGCAGAACGCTGCGCGAGGTGCTCGCGAAGTTGAAAGTGCTGCCTGGTGTACCCAGCAGCAGGAACAAGCATTCTCGCGTCGCGCTAATGGATTGGCCTCCGACGAACGTGACGCGACGCATTAGCCGGCGGAAATGAGCGAAATCAACGACACACACACGAACTGTAGCGCGGCAAAATGATGCGCACGTTTCGTCACGGGCCAATGTCGGCGACTTATATGTAGGGGGGGAGGGGGGTATGTAACTGTTCACTACACGCGCTGGCCTCGGTGCAACACACCCCTCTTCCTTTTCCTCCTATCCCACATGCCCCGCTCCCAACCTGACAGACCTCACTTTCCAGCATAGGAACATTAACCCACGGAAAGACAGTGCGTAAGATTGTGCAGCTCGAGCCTTAGGGCATCGTTCATCGTCAAAAAGCGTGGACAGATGGCATATTCATCAGCTGTAAATCAAGAGCTGCAACGCATGGGCATGGGGCCTATAGCTTAACAGATCCACGCAAAAAAAAAATTAAAAATTGTACTGTTTATCGGATGAACTGTCCGGTGCAAGGAAAAATGTGCAAATGCGTACATGTACTCAAATAGCAAGGTAAAATGAAAGTAAGTGAGTGTGAGAGTGAGTGAGTGGAGTGAGTCAAAGTGTGTGAGCGATTGTGGGTGACTGAGTGATGAGTGAGTGAGAGTGATCAAGAGTTTGTGTGAGTGGAGTGAGCGTGAGTGAGCGGGCGAGTGAATAGGATGAGTGAAAGTGATTGTGAGTGAGTGGAGTGAGTGAGAGTGTGGGTGAGTGTGAATGAGTGAGTGGTTAAGTGGAGTGAATAAGTGAGAATGTGAGTGGAATGAGTGTGATTGAGAGTGAGCGAGTGAGGGTGAGTGAAAAGGAGTGAGCGAGTGTTGCTGAGTGAGATGAGTGTGTGAGTGAGTGAGGATGACTGAGTGAGTGAGTGAAGTGAATATGCGTGCGTGCCGGTATTGGCGCTTTTCGCAATCTTTTTTACCAACTGTTATCTTCCTCTACACCGGTAATCTTACCATCATTCCGGTGCTTAAAAGCGCAACACTTCAACTGCTGCCGGCAAATGGTCACGATATGACTTCATATCAAGGCAACAGCGAAACGCGTATATGCGGAATGGCAAGTGCCCCCCCCCCCCCCACCTTCTTCCAAGATCGGACTGCTACATCAGAAACATCTGGATCTGGTCCTGCACAAGGCAACAGCGAGAGACCATCCATTATAAGAAAACGGCGCCTACAAATACACACCTATGAGGGCCGAATTGCTGGAAGTTGGTCAGCGCCAATTATTGTGTGTGTGTGTGTGCGCGCGCGCGCGCGCGCGCGCGCGTGTGTGTGTGTGTGTGTGTGTGTGTGTGTGTGTGTGTGTGTGTGTGTGTGTGTGTGTGTGTGTGTGTGTGTGTGTGTGCACGCGCGACACCACTACTTAAATTTGCATCACAAAAGCGTCATTTAAAGGGTCAATTTCATCATAACGAGGGTATCCCATCTACCTGCGCACCCATACCCACCGAACAAAACATCCTCTGGTTCAATGATCTTCCACCTTGACGGCTCTCTTTTCTGAAGTATCCTGAATCTACAGCGTCGTAAATACTTCGTATAGACCCATAGGAAGCGGCTTCACGAGCACTTTCTCCGCGATCCTCTAGATACTTGATCCGTGTTTCTGTTCGCTCAGCTTACTCTAATTACTACGCATTTGCTTAAGCGGCAATGGCCCTGTGAGAAAAACTTTGTTAAGCCACGCCTTGCAGCGCTGCCCACTGAAAAAAAAAAGATAGAGAAAGAGAGGCAGAGAAACAAAAAACACTGGATGAGCACGCTTTCTTCCATAGCCGTCAAGCTGCCATTTTACGATTTATGCTTCCCACTTCAAGGGTCATACGATCAAAAATTTCTTCAGACTTTCCTTTATTCTTTCGCGTTCTTTTTTTCGCCTATCGATCCTGCGACTCGACTGGGAAGTCAAACTCGACGAACTTCCCTACGATTGTGTGTTGTTTGCTTCGTTGACCCTCGTTCACCTCATTTTTTTGCATTTTTATTTTTATTGTTTTCCACCATGAGCATTTTATCTATCCGCTCTCTTTTTCACATGCTAATCTCGATTCACGTCGTTCGATCGACGCGTGCCCGTTCAAGCAGCTCTCTGTTCACAAATGATAGCGTCAAGAGAGAGATACGCCGACGCAGTAAAAGAAAACAAAGAAAGAGAGAGCGAGAGAAAGAAAGAAAGAAAGAAGGAGAGAAAGAAAGAAGGAATAACAACGCGCCATTCACACTTGCTGGTCGCGCGCGTGTGCGTCATTGTTTTTCTTGCATACAGTGAGACTGTTAGAAAAGCTGCTGCCGAAGTGGGTATTAGAGCGTGGAATAGTGTCATTGAATTTCTATTTCTTCTATCCTGAACATAAAACCAAATTGAAAGGACGCCATTTACAAACCATATAGAGGAGATCCAGGACAACGCCAGAAGATACCTGCGGGCCATTCTAGAAAGAGCGTTTCAGGAGGCTTTCCGAAATTGGAAGAAAGGATAGGAACCGCGTATTGATGGTGGAGGGGAGTAGTTTCATAGGGGAAATTTTTAAGAGAGTTGTACCACAAGTGCTAAAAGTGCTATGGAGTTCAGTTTCTTTTCGAACACCCCTCATACATATATGTGCGTGACGATGACTTTTATATATTTACTCTGTCAACAGGGGTACTTCGCCTCAGTCCAGTTAGATGTTTGCTTATCTTGAGCATCATCTTCCCTAGTTCAAAAAATATTCATCAATCGTTTCACAAAACCAAGAGCTTTAACGTCACTCGTGAGTATAAGCTTAAGAGTAAACCCGGGCAGTTTAAAATAAGCTGTACACAGCGCATGAAATAATTATGGGTTTCCATGATATGATAGCTAGGTGCACCGTAGTGGGAGAGCTTCGGTTCAATACTGACTATCTAGAGTTCCGCGCGTGCCCAAATGCAAGCACACAGTTCCTTTTTAATTACGGTGACATTTAAATTTCGCCCGATTCCATCCGGTCACATGGCGGTGACAGCCATTGACCAGAAATCAAACTCGCGTCATTGACCTCAGCAGCGTCACAGCTAGGTTCTAAGCTAAACATGCTAAACATGGTGGGGTGATCGACGCCCAGCGCATTATAACTAAATGTTCAGTGCGGCGCTGGTATAGGGAGTCTTTGTGCGCGCGCCGGCGCCGTTAAAAAACGGAGGCGCGCGCACATGAAGTCTCCCTATGCTCTGGCGAGCCGCTGCGACAGACGTGATTGTGGCGGTATATACGGTGCATCGAGAAAACATAGACGCTCACGGATAAAAAAAAGTAAACACCAACGCACAAAGTATGCGTGCATTGTCGATTCTCAGCATTGCACACCCGGGACTTTGGTGAGGCCATATGGCCGCGAGCACGTCCACCGACGATTGCAGCGCGTGCCGGCACCAGCGGGGCTGCGACCAAACGGAGCAGATGAACGACGACAATTGTGCGTGCAAGATGAACGGAAATTGGGGCACCCTTACGCTTTGCCTTTAGGAGGTGAACGCGATAGGGACACTCCGTTCCTAGTGCGTACTTCAAACATTCAGTGTATAAAATCTTTTCGAACTTGCTATGCACTCATTACGTGGTTTTAAGGGTGGAGTAACGTGTGCGTTAAAACAATGAAGCCATTATGACAATCCCATGTTCTGACGCCCGACGGCAATGTACGCTTGTACCACGCATTATTACTGCAATACTTCACGGTGTATTGTGAAGCATGTATACAGGACACGTGTGTTTGTGAAGCACGAAAGTTCCTTTCACTGCAAAATGAGCAGGAAAACAATGCGGTTACGACACAAATGTCAAATAACTTTCGCATAAACGTTCGGAAGGTGGCCAAGTTTATTCAGACAGCTAAGCGAGATATTCGTTAGCTCCTGCAACACAGTTGCGCACAAAATGTAAAGTTAAATTCAAGTTTAATTCGAATTGAATTGAACTGAATTGAGTTTTATTGACATAATATGTAGTGTACAGTCTACAACAGTGTAAAACAATGCATCTGAATCCCTAGCCAAAGGCTAGTTGGGCTTCATTCGAAAAAAGTAATTCAGAAAAGGGCACGTCATTTACACACGAAAGAAAGTTTACAAATGCAAGTATTTTACACATGGAGAACTGAACATAACGTAATGAATTTACAGTGCTTGGCGAATGATCATAATCGTGGATGCAGGCAGAAAAAAAAGATAAAAAGAAAGGTATGTAAGGCATCGTTTGAGAACATATCAAACTTCTCAACAAATAATTGAGCGCATTGTGATATATGAAAAGTAATCCCGGCATATGTATTTGTATAGCATAACAATACTGATTAAGGACGGAAAGAAAGTAGCTTCTAATACATACATACATAATATATAATTGCAGATAGGCATGTACGTAAGTATTGTAATAGTGTGCTACATAACTTTTTTGAGATGCATTTAATATAACTATTTGCAGCATTGTATATTGGGCGTCTATATTTTATTTATAAATATTTTAGTGCAAGATAGAAATTCTTATTCGGTTTTATTTTTTGTGAAAGGTTATTCCACACGGCGACTCCATTAGCAGTAAGTTTCCTTTTACCGTATACGTTCTTTGTTTGCTGAGTCAGGTATCTTCCTTTTACTTTGTTACGGCTTGTAAGTGCACATTCGCGATTTGTATGAGTGCACATACGCGATTAGAAAAATGACGCCACATCGAATACAACCTTGCAGAACTAAATTCTTTATTGCTATGCCAGAAACTCACAGGTGTACTTTACGCACTTACGTAGAACGACTGAGCCGAAAACCATCACCTTCTATTCTGCTTTGTTCTCCTCTCAGGCGATTTTAAGCACCAAGCGACACTGCCCCGTGATGATGTCACCGGGTGACGTCACCGCAAGTGGCGTAATGTGTAATATCTAATTCGTTAAGCGCGGGACTAAAACGACGTGGACGAAACATGGGGTTAAAACGTGCACAGGGCAACGTCGTGTGACGCCATACAACTGGTTCGCGATTGTAACGTCGCGACGATTATCTCATAAATAACCTTGTTATGACGTCACGCCATCACGTGGCTTTTTGTACAGCTTCGTACAGACGCCGACGGTTACACGTTTGACTAAGCATCTAAGGCGTTTAACGAAAAACAAAAAAATGGCCCCGTATCTGCATATTAATCTGCAAATGTTGCCGACAGACGATAGTCTTGCGTGTGGAGAGAGTGAACAAAACATTTATTTGACGTTCTGTGCAAGAAAATCGGCGAATGGTATTCCGGAGGCGCTGCGTTAGGCCGCGTTAACACTTAGCATTCCGGCCGCCGAAAGTGCTCCGAATCCGGTTCGGCGGCGGCGAGATCCGCCGAAAGGGCCTTCTCCGCGCCGATCGCTCTCGAACCGACTTCTGCGGCGTCTGCCGCCGAACCGGTCACCACGGTCCAATAGGAGTGCTAGTCAAGGAATTTCGAAAAATGGCGGCCAAGCCCTACTCACTTGTTATGCCGCAGTGCACATATCTGAATGTTGAAACCAGCGGGAGTTAAACCTGCTCTGTGCCTACTTCGCCTCCGTATTTCGTGAAAGAGGTGACCGAGCTTGCTGTTGGCGTGACCGAGCTTGTTGTGGTCTTGCAGAGCAAAACGAACCCACCAACGCCGCTGGCATCGGTGGTTTTTCTGCTTTTCGTGCATTACAAGACAGCCACTTGCCAGCAAAGTAATCAGTACTGTCTTTTTTTTTTTTGCTTCTTGCGTACGAGAATCGTCGAAGTATACACCACCGGATAGCGTAGCAGTGTTTGCGATCCGCGACAACAACCGGGTGACAGCGCATCCATCCCCCGTTACCCCCTTGTAGATGGCATATTCGGCGGCGCGGGGCGCGTCCAGTGCGAACGACGCTGCGTTTTGGCGGCAGGGGAATTCGGTCGCTGCAGAAAGCGGATGTTTCAGTGTGAACTAGGCATTAGAGTGCTTCGAGCGGGCAGCAAGCGGAGGCTCGCGAGCGCATCAAGTCATGTCACACGTGAGCCATGAGCGCCATCTGGCAGTTTCTTTTGGAAAACAAAGCGCGTGGCCGTGCGCGCTCGTCTCAGAGGGGATAAGGTGTAGAACGCGAGGCGACGGGCAGGTGCCACCACCATCTCGTCTTAGCAAAGTGTTGGAAACACTCCCCGTTCCATGCAAGTCTTGCATGGTAAGCGCAGCGTGATAAGCGCTACGGTCCTTAAAATTACTTATGTATGCGTTTTCTAGTAAGAGATGCATATGCAGAACATATGCGTGTTGTTATGGTGCCCCAGACATGCGCAATAATTGCTTTTTAATTGACAATTGCACAAGCACAAACGCTCAACCTTGAGCAACATTGGTGGTCACTGCGGATGGAGTCGGCCGTTTCTAGTACCCGATGCCGGTAAGAGTGGACAAACATACAAATGTACAGACAGACAGACAGACAAACCAAAATTTTTGCGTCGAAGGTCCCCGAGATCTTTAAAACTGCACGGCCACTCCATTCATAGGGATACATCGCACGTGCGATTGCAGGCGCGCCAAGGCAGCGCATGCACGGCACGTTGCCCCGGTTACGGTAGAGCCAGTGTCTGTGTGTTTGTTAAGAACGGACCCGAAACGCAGCGGGGCAAACACAAACAAACTAGCGTCGACCGCCAACCCAGCGCTAGCCAGCGGGGGGCAAACAAAAGGCCGGGCCTCACGGCGTAGAATCATTGGCGACCTGTAAACGGCGCGTGCGCGCAGAAAAGAAACAGCAGATGGAGCTATAGAGAGGAATGGGAGAGACGGCCAGCGACGACAACAGAGCCACGTGCCGACACGGACGTGAGGCGATGAGCGACATCGGCCAGGCACGGTTAGGATGAAGCCACCATGGTTGAGAGCCACGAGTATACACACGGGGGCGTGCAGGTGAAGAAGAGAAGGTGTGTACCGTTTCGAAAAAGGGGAAGTCAGGTAACGTAAACTTCTCCGCGTATTGGAAACAATATTGTAGTGCGAAGGTAACTTTTACGCCACTATATAAAACAAACTTCGGAGTGCCGAGTGGGATGGCGAAGAAACTGCAGATAAAGACTCCGCAGCGTGCTATGTGCGGAAGAGAAAAATTATAAGCATTGCGGGACGACTGCTCCAGGTGGACAACTGCAAGACGGCAGGGAGGATCGAAGAATGTGCGGATGTAGCCGATATTCTGGTCGACATAAAGAAATAGGTAAATGTAAACCTGGTGGGAAGATGTGATGACCGGTGGTCAGCTAAAGCGGGCGGAACGAGTAACACTTAAGGGATTGAAAACGGCGCAGAGGGCGGCAGAGGATTTTAAGTGGACTAATAAAATTCAATTTTAAAAACAAAAAAAATCTTGAAAAGTGCGAGCTGTAATTCGATTTTCGCAGGCGAAACGGTGCACGAGCTTCGGAAATCAATAGCGGTCGGATCCTAGTTTATGGACCTGTAGTGATGAGAGAAGGAAAGGTCCCAAATTGTACCGATACCAGGACTTTGCGGACGTGGCACTTTCTTCGAGCACTTTCTCAGAAGCGAAGCTCCTTAAAGGCTCTCTCACTATGTATGTTGACGCCGCTGTCGTAGCTTGCCGTTGAACTGAAACAAGGTGTTACTTTTACCGTACATAGAGCGTTCGTAGCTCGCATATATGTTTAAAATAGGCCATGCTCGGTCCGTGCATCCGTCTATCCGTCCGCCTGTTTATGCATCCGTACGTGTATACGTCAGTCCGTGCATCCATCCGTCCATACGCGCATGTGTCCATGCATCCGTCCGTCCACATGTCTGTCCTTCATACTGTAGTCAATGATAATGCTACGTGGGGTTTAACGCCCCAAAACCACCATATAATTATGAGAGATACCGTAATGAAGGGCTCCGGAAATTTCGACCACCTAGAGTTCTTTAACGTGCACCCAAACCTGAGCACACGGGCCTATAGACATTTCGGCCTTCATCGGAAATGCAGCCGCCGCAGCCGGGATTCGATCCCGCGACCTACGGGTCTATATACCATAGTCGGCAACTTCAGCGCATACATTATAAATCTTAGGACCTTGCTTCGCTCAATCATCAGCATTCACTTCGTGGATCCTTAGTAATTTCGTGTATTCCCCCATGCCACATTATAAACAAAAGGATAAACAGCCCAATCGCTTGTATTCGAATTACCGTACAGTGCATGTAGTTCCGCTTACGGGAGGTTTTCAGACGTCTCGAATGGGAAGAGTTAGCAATGTGAGTTAATGGAGAGTACTTAGTAACCCGCGCTTCGCTGATGACATCGCATTGCTGAGTAACTCGGGGAACAAATTGCAATACACGATGGTGGTGAATTAATGAATGATTAAACTTTATTTAAAGTCCCGCAGTTTTCACCGGGCGAGGTGGGGAAAGAGGGGATTAACCCCTGTCCCTTCTCACTATCCGTCGATCGTGATGGCGGTGCCTCAGGTGACCGCTAGAAGTCCTTGGACCCGGGCGGCATCTTCAGCTTGCCGGACGGCCCAAAGGTGGTCGGTCAGCTCGTCACTGGTGAGTGCCGCCGCCGATCGGCAACGGTGACCGCAGTTGCGACGGAGGCCGGCCCTTGCCCTCGCGCGGTGGTGGCAGAGACAATAGAGAGTTTTAATACTGCGGAATGGTGCTACGTACGCATCACGCAAGCGCCTTGCGTTACGTGGCGTCGTTTGCCACTAATCGGCTTTTAGTACGCCGTAGTACCAGCGTACGTAACGAGCGTGAAGCGTGTTGCGCCATCTGGTAGATCAAAATAGAAGCACGTGTTGTTGACAGCCAATGTGAGCTAATCTAAGTGTTATAGCCAGATTATGGCCATATTTTAAGCCACAGAGACGGTCTATGCATGCATTCGATGCCACCATTTTGCAAAACGAAGTCTCGCGCTGTAGCGAACTTGTTCGAGAGCGGCGCGATCACCTCATACGTACGCACGCACGCATCTCATGCGTGCGTACGTAGCGGCTGCGTACGTAACGCGATACGTGCGCGTTGTGGTCTGCGCATGCGCACTACGCAGAACGTGGCGTCCTTAAGTACGCAACGCCGCCACGTACGCAACGTACGCAGTACTAAAGCTCTCTAATTGGCCTCGGAGTTCGTCCCTGCCTAACATGCGTCGCGAAGGGTGCGGCGGCAGCGACGTTAACTTTTCGGAAACACTCCCAAAGCATGTGCCACAGTGTGGCCTCGCACGCTTTACACGCTTCCGTCGGGGGTATAGGGGAAGAAATGAATTTTTATTGTCCCGAAACAGCTTTCCCGAGCTCTTGAGCTCAAGGTACTCTGGGTGGAAGGGTCGCTCATTCCAGGAATCCTCCGGCTGAAACCGCCTCCCGGGCCCTAGCGACGAGTCCTCGTCGGTGGTCCATGTCCCGTGCGGCGACCTGAGCCGCCCACGTATCGGCAAGCAGATGGACACGTGCGCTCGTTACGGGCTTGGTATTGTCATCTTCGTGGCGCCACGGGCACTCGAGTATTAAGGGTGCCAGTGTGTCTGGCACGTCGCATATCGGGCAGTTGTAGATGTATAAGGTAACTGAATTAGACAAGGAGAGCAGGAACATAGGTCGTAACATTATTCTGCGGAAAACGAAAGTAATGGACAACAACGTCGGAAGAGAACAGCGCTTCGAGATAGGTAGCAGTGCACTTGAAGTTGTGAAAGAGTACCACTAACCGCGGAGCCGAACCATGAGATTGAAGTAACTAGAAGGATAAGAATGGGGTGGAGTACATTCGGCGAGCACTCTGAAATCGTGAATGGTAGTTTGCCACTTATCCCTCAAGGGAAAAATACATAATAGCTGTAAAGTACCGGTACTTACATACGCAGAGGAAACCAGGAGGATTACAAAAGGGGGTTCAACTTAAGTTGAGGACGACACAGCGAGCAATGGAAAGGAAAGTGGTATAGGTTTAACCCTAAGAGACAAGAAGAAAGAAAACTGTATCACGGAACAAACGGATGTTAAGGACATCATAGTCGAAATCCAGAAGAAGAATTGGTCATGGGCAGGGCACGTAGCGCGAAGGAAGGATAACTGCTGGTCATTAAGAGTAACTGACTGGATTTCCAGAGAAGGCAAGCGGGTTAGGGGGAGACAGAAGGTTATGTGGGCCGATGAGATTGGGAAGTTTGCGGGTATAAAGTAGCAGCAGCAAGCACAGGGCCGAGTTTACTGGCAGATTATGAAAGAGGTATTTGTCCTGCAGAGGGCGTACACAGGCTGATGATGACATTTAATTAAAATTTAACCATGTCACTCACTCGACAATGACAAGTTAGACGTCGCCATTTACAGTCCCGTTTCCTGGTCGGGACGAATGCTTCACGTATTGTGCTCCTCTTCGATCAAAGCGTACCGAGCGGGGCAGAACAGGTATCGATGGAAAAGCGACCCGACG
The DNA here is from genome assembly GCA_013436015.1 of Rhipicephalus annulatus. Taxonomy (NCBI): domain Eukaryota; kingdom Metazoa; phylum Arthropoda; class Arachnida; order Ixodida; family Ixodidae; genus Rhipicephalus; species Rhipicephalus annulatus. The sequence goes on along the minus strand of WOVY01001980.1, from coordinate 131,782 downwards.
TCTGGGCGTTAATCGAAAACGCCCGACCGGGGAGAGCGGAGGCGATCATTGTCTCTCAATGGTGTCAGATGGGCGCGCCCCATTCATCGCAACAATGTGCCGTCGCGGGAGCCATGTTTTTTTTTCCTCTTATCTTTTTTTTAATGCACAGAACTATGAAAACCCGTCGTAACAAAGAAAACAAATACAGTAGTATTACTGTATCGACCTGATCGCTGCAGCGCGCACTCAATCTACTCAGAAACTTAAAGCTAGACGTTCTGCGTTTTTTTTGTTCGTTTGTTGTTTGTTTGTTTTGAAATAGAGCCCGATACGTAGACAGGAACATGAAAGAAAGGGACAAGTTCTTGTCCCTGTCTTTCCTGTTCTTGTCTACGTATCGAGCTCGTATTTCAAACCATCCTGTATCACAAACTCGGCCAATAAACTATTCTGTTTGTTCGTCCCTTCGTTATTATTAACAAAAGAGTGGAATTTTTCCGAACGTCTTGTTTCATTGGTACACACAACCGAATGAGTTCAAGAGACAATTAGTTCAAGGAAAGCATGGGGGCAATAACAGTGGCCCTTAACTCTAGTGCAGTATTCATGACGCGAATTGAAATGAATTAAAGTCGATGAAAGCATAATCTCTATGTTGATGGGATCCGAACCCGCCAGCCTGGAATTACGCCACCGGTGCTCTGCCATACCAGCTACGACGGAAGGCACTTGCCCGCCTACTTCTTTGGATATTTTTGTACGTGTAATCTCTGCGAGTGTGTTATTAGCCAGCATCGCTCACAGCCAATGCGGCGACTCAATGAGGAAACTGTGAGGCCCTTCCTCTGCTAATACGAGTGAAGGTGGACTCGAACGCTTTGCGGTGTTACTGTGAGCTCACTGGCGGAAAATCCGCGGATAACCAGAAATATTGCATTGCCTCTTTGTACTTACAAACTTGTTTCGTTATTCTATTTTTTACCGCTCCCCTCTGTAATGTCTGTCGACCCTGAGGGTAAATAAATAAGTGCGAGTTCCTATCCACAACAATAGGAGAAGCACAATGCGATCTATTTCTGTGCCTCATTAGTTGCAAGACGCAGTTCGATATGGTATCACTTTGATTACAACTTAAAAAAAAGAGCAATTGTGCTCGATATTTGGTTAACTATACTAGATGTACATTTTTCTTCCAGTAACAATGTTTGTGACACATCTGTTTTTTTTCTTTATCTTTACTTGAGTCATTGTTGGTTTTACCAATTCACTTGTTTTCCTGTTTTGTCACTATAACTGCTAATTAAGTAATTGTTGTTACAAAGACTTAAACAGCGTTGCGCAGCGTGGCGCTTTCGGGCCTCCTCCTGCATATTTACGCTGTATGGTTTTCTTTTGCTGCACTATTGACTGAAAATAAACTTGCAACTTGAACTTGAAAGTCGAATCTGGGCAGAAGTTGCGATGCATTTGTCGAACAAAGAGATGGGGTGGGTTTAGGTGTTCAGCGAACGACGCTTTCTCAAAAAGGCAGTTTTAGAGTCGGTAAAAACGGTACGTTAAGATTCGGGGTAAACTAGAACATATGTCTGTATTAAATAGTCAACTTCGCGCCGAATCCACAACCGCACAGAGGAAAAAAAAACACATAGGCACTACGGGCGCTCGTGGTGTCCATGTGTTTTTATTCCTCTGTGTGGTTGTGAATTCGGCGCCAAGTGGACTACTTAAACCAGACATAAACCAACTAGCCCAAAAGCGAGTTCTACTAGAACGTACGCCTTTCTCAAACTGATCACTAAGCTCGCTGGTTCTGTCAAGCCCCGCCAGCGGCACACTGGTGGCCTAGAGCTCGTGGGCATGCTTTTGTACGCACACGAACCAGCCGATTACACAATTGTTTTAAAAGCTTGCATTGCTGTTGTTGTTGGATTAACGTCATCTTGGTGCTGAGAACAAGCACGTTAGTCGCACGTGGGGACCGCACGCCAAGCCAATAAACCTCGTCCCGTTTATACTTGAATGATTGTGAAAGCGAAGCTGTCGGATTGACTGGTAAAAATGTCGATTGAGTGTCTGCAATTTGGTGACACAGCTATATAGCTTTCCACGACAAAACGTCCAGGCCTTTACTATTCGCTGCATCCCAGGCCAGCTATAGGCGGCCCAGATTTGGTCCGCGAGCTCCGAGTTGTGGTGGGAGTCGGCGCACCTCTTTGAGCCAACTTCGGGATTAATACTTTTTTTGTATTTACTTCGAATTCCCAAAGTATGTGTTTCAGTGTACCTGGTTCTGTACCGCAGACCTTGCAGATGCTGTCGTGATGGGTCTCGGAGCATAATCTATGATAAGCTTGCGGGTTTAAATAAGTAATTCGTTGCGTGCCTGAACCCAGTGGGAAGCTGTCCAGCTCTAACCCTACTTAATAATCGTCAAACCGCACCTCCGCGACTCAATGCAAGTTCTCTTTTTTTTTTGTTGTTGTTGTTGTTGTACGCTGTGTTGAAACTTTATGAGCTTATGGCACATGCGCTGGTGGTACCATGTGTTACACGGTGATGAACACGATACATTTCCCAAGTGGCATGCGGCGCTACGCAGTACAGATTTGGAAGCGGGGCCCACGACGAGGCGCAAAGGCTATATAGGCATATCTATCCTTATGTGTCAGTTCGCTACGTCCTACTTCACGCCCCGAAAAACCTAAACAACGTTTTTTTTTTACGTTCCACTCTATTCCATTCTATTCCACAAGAACGTTCAACATTCATGTCTAAGCAAACATATGCGAACGCGCTATCAGCCTGCGAGTAATCCAGGCAGCTCGGACAACCTTCTCATCTCTCTGACACCTCTTTTCTCCCCTTTATACCTTCCCCAGTGCAGGGTAGCTAACCGGATGTGCGTCTGGTTATTCTCCCTGCCTTTCCTTGCATCTTTATCTCTCTCTCTCTCTCTCTCTCTCGGACAACAGTGCCATCGAGAAACACATCTCTGATGTTTGTTCGCGTAACAAAGCCAGAATTTGCGCCCGAGAACCAATTACAGCAGAAACAAAAAACATACAGTACAATCATTTGGACTACTTCCTTACGACTTAAGGTGAACGCGAAACCACGAGACAACTTCTCGCGCACGTCCGGTCCAGAGCAGCGGATACCTCCCCACAGACGTATTTGCGTGCATACGTCTATCGGCGGTGAGCGAAAGTGCGGGCACCGAAGTGTAAACATCTCGTGCCGGCTCGAAGGCGCGTCGCGGGCCAGCGTACTTACCGCGAATATTTGCGAGCGCTCGTGTTGTGAGAGGAGAAAAGGGGAGCAGAAACGTGGCCCTAGGAAACAAACGCTCCTGTGTACTTTAGGTAAGATAAGGAGAAAACAAGAAAGACCACGAAATTACCTACGGAAAGGGGTGATGAAGCGTAATATCAGATATCGATTCTTGCGTTTGAACGTCTCGACGATGCGCAAAAAAGGATCCAAGCACGAAGATCTCGGGGTCTTGTTTACACATGGGCGTTGGAATCAATGTAATAATAATAATAATAATAATAATAATAATAATAATAATAATAATAATAATAATAATAATAATAATAATAATAATAATAATAATAATCCCCCAGAGTGGGTATGGGCCACATGCGAATGGAAGGTGACTGTGTTGTAATACACATGTTAAACACAATCGCATGTGTTTTATATTATAGCCACTCGTTTACTGTTACGTAACGATGCCAACAGCAAGATGGATATTAGCAACACCAGAAGCGGCAAGCTGATTGATATAAAGCGCTTCGTGTTCGCGAGAATGGTAGCCCTGAACACTGCCACATGAATCAACTTCAGCGGATGGCGTCCAAGCGCAATAGACGTTGACCCGACGTGACGGCTGTGTCATAGGAGTGCTTACATAATGTTTATAAAATTGGAATAGCCAGCACTTCAGCCACAATTGACGCTTGACAAACATTACGGTCTATTTGAAAAGTAGCTGCAAGACCGGGCACGGCTCTGTGCTTGAATATTTGATTGCCCTCAGACAGCTGCGGATCGATTCCTGCTGGGATTCTGACATTTATCATTTGTATTCGTCGGCTCAACGCTGCCGATGTGAGCTTTTTTTTAACGCTTACGCGTTAAAATTACCGGTGTCTGTTCTCGCCATTCCTGGCTAGATATAAACTCTCAATGACCCATGGCAAATAGCCGCACACCAGCACATATACTCCCGCGGGTATGTACCCCTGTCGGGCAGCAACTCAGTTGGCCAACATCAGGCTGCAGCTAGCCAACCGTAGCCAGTGCTGCTAGTGTGCAAGCAAGTACGGTATGCCTCATGCAATCTACCCACTTTCTGCCGGCACTATTCACGCATTCAAAGAACGACGCGAAATGGTTGCTGCAAAGCGCACGTCAACGTCTCCTGCTAAGGTTGCTTCACCTTTGACAGCAGTGCTTTCGGAGAAGTTAAAGTACGGGGTGAACGATCGATGTGTACACGTTCTCAGACATGTACATGGTCACGAGCACAGGTTCGCTGAATGCAGTCAACTAAGCACATCAATTTTAATAACTGTTTCGTAAAAAAGGGCGAGGAGAAGAAAAATAAGGAGAGGAAAGAAAGACAAGAAATTCAACCACCAGCAATCCTGCGCAGGTGGAAGTGGGTTGAGGCATTGAAGGATAGGAAAATAAAAAGAAGTAAGCATGCAAGACAATCGGCCGGAGGTTAAACAACACTCCTTCCCTCCACGCACGCCGAAAAACGTACTCGTTCACTCGTGTCTTGACAGCTTGATAGCACTGAACACAGAATCTCAGGCCTGCCACGTTCCACAGGAGATATTGATACATGTATGTACGACCCTATTGCCAATGACAGTATAGTCCGGTCACAGCGTCTACATGAAGGCTTGCGATAACCGAATAGAAAGCATCCAGCACCAGTAATACATTGTGAGTGCACGGTGATGTGTGCATACGTTTTTGCAGTGACCTCCTCAACGTTAGCTAAAGGGGCTGTAATGTTTGTTTGTTTTTCATTAAATATTTCAAAGTCAGATCTACCCTAAGTTTACGTTTGAAAGTAATATATTATTATTTAACGTGTACTGCCTGGATGAGATGAGTCCTCGGAACTGCAGTCTTCTTGAAACGCGTTTTTTATTATGGCGAAAGTCTTAGATGCAACCGAAAATTGACCTTCGACGGCACCAACAGGAGTGATAAGAAAAAAAAATCATCAAGTGCTGCCGGCAGCACATGTAAACCTCATTACGTCACATCACGCTAAAACTCATGACATAATTGTGACGTCACGTAATGACGTCATTGCGCAAAACCGTGACTTGGTCAAAGGCGGGGCCAATCAAAGAGGCAGCACATAAAGCGTTCAATTCCCCAGATATGGAAGGCAGTATAAAACCACGTTGGATGTTAAAACACATAGAAAAAATGACAGGTAAGTGTCAATACAGCGGCTGCAAATAAACAAAAGAAGGCGGCTTTCGTTCACGAGTCGTCTTGGGTGAATGCACGAAGAAACCCTGAGAGTGTCTTTATTTCTAAGTACACGAACCGGAGCAAGATTTTATTCACGCATTCATGCCCGTCCTTCACATCATCTCTCCTACGGCGAACTGCTATTTTCGGCCGTAAGCGTTGCTGTCCATCGGCCTGCGCAGTCACCGGCCAGTCTCGGTATACGCGCTGAATTATTTCGCTCGCGCCAGTCGCTTCCAATTAAGCGTCCGAACCGATGGCCTCAATTAGCGCGGCTCCCGTTAATGCACGGTGACACACGCGCGCCACTCACCGCTCCGATCTCGACCTAAATTATGCACGTCCGTCGGCGTGCATTACCGCGAAAGTCGTTGCGTGCGCGCGGACTGCGTCCGTATTTGCGTCATATGCTGACGCCAGCGAGATAGCGACGCCATGACGCCGGGGTCGACTGCGAACTTAATCACGCGTTGCGGTCGCGCCATTTATAATAGAACCGCCTAGAGGAAATATTGACGCTCACTAATAAGTGCACGAGTTTAGCTGGACGCCGAAACGACCGGTCTAGCAAGCGTTTCGTTGATAGTTGGTGGGGAAGGATGGATGAACGGAAAGAGTTTTTTATATGCGTTCTGTACAGTGTGTTTGCCGCCTTCCTGGGTAATCTCATGTCGAGAATGGGAGGTCATGCCTCTATCCTGGGCATACTGGACAGTCAGAAGTTGGTGGTCGTTCGGTCGGACAGTCAGGGTTTTTCGAATGGAACCATGACTTAATATGATGAGTAACACCGTAGTGGACGACAGCGAAGAATTTAACCACCTGGTGATTTTTCCCTGCGTCTCTCTGGACCCGAATAAAGTTTTTCATCGCTATCAGCTTTTTCTAACGAGCACATATATCTAATGACACGGGCATCCAGAATATCACCTCCACCGAAACGCGACCGCCACGGTCGGGATTCGATCACGCGACCTTCGGATAAGCAGTCAAGGATCACGATCACCATACCACAGCGGCGGGAAGGAAAATGTTGGTTACAAACATGATTTTGTCAGTCAAGCCGCATGAGTTGTGTAATCTCCCTTTCAGTATACTTCTTCCCCTCTTTCGTTCCCATTATCTGGCTCCATCAGAGCAGGGTAGCCGACTGCGTACCTCTCTTTCTCTTCTAATCGTTTATTTTACATCAGCGGGGTAGCCAACGAAACCCGGGTAGTAGGGTAACGCTGAGTGGTCGCAGGGATAAGATCCGATCACACTGAGTTCCAATTCACAGACCGCAAAAAAAAACTTAAAAGAAACAACAATACAAAAAAACATCTCCCTTAAGGGAACAAGAAAACCCTGATGGGATGCGAAGCAGCAGCGGTGCGCACAGCGTTGATCCGGTTGAAACGAGTATCGACTCGGGTGATGGAAGAACAATTTGAAGCAATATTCGTTGTAGCGTTTACTCCAGTAAACGTTTGTTTGAAACGCAAAGACATGGGAGGCGGGTTGGTTTTCGTGTAAGTTTCATTGCAGATAAACGAGCCGAAAGAGTGTTTCCACTCGACGTGCGGTCGAGCTTTGAGGGCGGTGGAGAGGGTGAAACGAGAGAGAAGTGTGTTGCGAGCGGGCGGAGGAGCCGGCAGCTGCCGCTGCTGCGACTAGCGTGCTGCTGGTGAGGTAGAGAGTGACGTCAGAGCGCACCTGCTAGTGAAGCGTGACGTCAACGCGTAGCATCGGCGTGACCTACTTGGCAACGCTCCAACACCTGCAGCGAGAGGAACGCGCTCCGGTGCGTTCGTACGGACGCACGTACGTACGGCGTTACACGCGTGAGTCAAAAAGCTGCTTCGCATCTAAAAAAAGCATGCTCACGTATGTGTTCGAGGTGGCGTGAGAGAAAACAAGCCTCCCGTAAGCGTGTGTACGTGTAGTCATCCCGCCGAGATGAAAACCGGGCGAGCTCGCATTTCTCCCTTATCTACCAGACCGAAACGGAAGTGGGCTTGCCCCTACATGGACCGAACACCGAGTGCGCCACGCTATTACGCAGCCCTAATGGAGCCGAGCGACCAACGATGATGACCACAATTACGGCGTCACATATATATGACTACGTCGGGGAACGTAACAACCGTTACGTGCCCCAACGTAGTCATCTAAATCATACACAAATACACATATGAACGCAACCAAAGGTTGCTATGCGCAGCGGAGACAAAAAAATATGTATACAGTGCGAGTATATACGCGAAGAAAAACGAAAATAGTCCGAGCAGCCCGAGCGTGGCAGTGAAAGGTTGTTTGACGAAACCGAAATCTGTAGCGGAGCTACAAGCGCGATTTCACCGCAGCCCCGCTGTTGATATCTGCTGCTGCTGAGAGTTCGGCGAGGTTTCATACTCGGTGAATGGCACGGCGCGCGTGAGTTACGGCTATAGCGGCCGTGCCGCCGGGTCGACGCGGATCCGTAAAAAGAGCAGCGCAGCATACATAAGGCTGAAAGGGCCGCAGGCTCTGGTTGTCTTCCTACTTTTTTTTTCGGTGAGTGAATGGGGGCATACTCTACGGCTTCCTTTGTGTTCGCTATCGCGTCTGCGGGTGTTTACGGCCTGGGAGCGCATCTCGTGTAAGGCTCGTCGCGTGCGGTCACCGGAAGAAGATAAATCCATGCAGTATTTTGGGAAGTCAAATTACGCAGAGCCGACTTGCTTTTCGTGGAAGTTTTTTTTTTGGAGATTAATAACCAAAAGGTCGTTGTAACACGAAAATGAAGCGTGTCTTCGTGCAAGTATAGCTGCACTCCTGTCTGACGTCAAGAAATGCAAGCGCTTAAGCCTGAGCATTGTATTTTACAAACGGTGACAGAAGATTCGACCAGCCCCTTTTAAATATATAAATAGCGGAGATCACTTGTATCGATACATTTCGTACAGTCTTCTTGTGCACACAACGCGACTTGCTTTCCAAGGTCGTTCTTCAACGCACTTTTTGTCAATAGGACATGATGTCAGCTATGTCTATTTTCATTTTTGACCAAGCCGATTGTCCGAAGAGCTTATCTTAACTTGTATGTAAAGGAAATTGAGGTCAAAACCAGTTATCACCCTAGAGTACCAGTTATCACCCAAGAAAACCAGTTATCACCCTAGTAAGCTAGAAGACCTTCAGTGAAAGTGCTGAGGCCCGTATGCTCAGATATGGGTGCACGTTAAAGAACCCCATGTGGTCGAAATTTCCGATGCCCTCCACCACGGCGTCTCTCATAATCATATGGTGGTTTTGGCACGCTAAAACTCACACATAAATCATCAGAAGATTTTCCGTGCGAGTGTTACAACACTAGCAGGCTCTTACGCTACTTATGATGTCACGTCTGCGACGGAAATCCCATCGAAAAACTCTCAGCCGTGCCTGGTATAAAACATTTATGCATTAAAAAGGGGGCCTTCCTTGTTAGGTCCTACAAATGACACGCTTGTCTGCGTTGTTCCTATATATCCAGCTCCTCCTCCTCTACTCGATTACCCTGTCAAAATTAAGCTTCCGTCTCGGAAGAGTTCGACACGCTATAAGTATACTCCGGTCCTGCTTTTGTGAAGAATAGACAATAAAAAACTCGACTTCGCATCAACAATCTGTAGTTGATTGGCTACCGCCTCTAACAACATAAACTTCAGTTTCTTTCGATTTGAGTTATACTGCGCTAGCTTGATCGGTGATCGCTCGGCGACACAGGAAAGTCGCTCAGTAAAGTACGCACGAAATAACGTGTAATAATTCTCAAGATCCCTTCTCGCGTACGAAGTATACAAACAAACAAACACGAACCACCAAACGATTCAGGCTATAGGAGTTCAGAAAACTGCCTCCCACCAAAGCGAGGTTTCATTTGAAAACGACCGGCGTCAAGGTCTCGGTGAATCAGCGCTTTTCCGTTTGAAAACTGCAACGGGCAAAAAAAAAAAAAAAACACCGAGAAACCCCGGCGAAGGATCGAAGCGGCGTCAGTGAACTCAGCTTAACGGGTGTCGCACAGCGATCGTCGGGGTCCATCTCACTTAGCATCTCACGAAAGAAAACGGCAAGCATAAATAGAAAGAAAAGCTGACGTGCGCCGAGAAGTTATACCTGTACTAAGGGGAATCGTATTTGAATGTCGAGCGGAAGACCCCCCCCCTCCCCCTCTAGTTTATTCTTGTTTATCTGCAAGTCCTTATAAGCTGCTGTCGGTACGACTCTGACTGGAATGTACATGTGCTTGAGAACGATCAATCTCAAAGCGAACACCCACGAAGCGAACTGTCCGTTGCCAAGTTATCTCCTGCATTCGTTTCAGTTTCTATGTGATTTTTTTTTCTTGAATGGCTGAGTCTTGTTTTCCGGCAACAAGTTTGTTTTTTTTTTTCGCTGCAAAAATTATGGAAGTGAAGCAGCCTAGGTGATGTAAACATCAACATCCCTACAGCAAGCCAGTTGTAACAAAACAGCGAAGAGAGCTTCATAAGAACCGTAGACGCAGCTTGTACACTGCCTATCTACTCCTTTCTGCCATTCTGCACCCCCCCCCCGCTCTCTTTTGTTTCTTTTAAGTTTGCTTGAGGCTTACTGAAGCCCAGAAAATGTTGATCGATTGTGATTGAACTGTCATTATAAAGGAACAGGTAGCCCAGCTTTTTTTAAAGCATGGGCTTTTAAGCGTGTCTGTGCTATTAAAAGTAAAACGCCTATATTAGAGAAATAATAATAATAATAATAATAATAATAATAATAATAATAATAATAATAATAATAATAATAATAATAATAATAATAATAATAATAGGGATTTTACTTGCCACTCCGCAAATTTCGATCATCTGGCAGGTGTTTTTTTTTTTTTTACGGCCCGGTAACATTGCATAGTCCACTGGGATCGATAAGGGACAAGTATAGCTTCTTATGTACCGATAGGTAAAATCAAAATAGAAGGAACAGAAACAGCTAAAAGCAAGGAAATCGATTCACGTCGTGAGCCAACGAAAAGCTACGGAGCACACTATCTAGTACATCTAGTAACGAGAACGGTCACGAACCTGTCCACTCCGAAAGGCAAGTCAGGAGTATGAGGCACCGGTGATCGCGCAGTCGAGAGATTTATAGAAGCGGTAAGGGTAACATAACGCTGGTAACCAAACTAAACCGCCATGGCTGCCTCGCACAGTTGCACCGCGAACTAGAAAGGCAAGAAGACATAATAAGCTCGTTGTGTACGAGATGACGCACGCTCAATGACTACGTTCGACAATCCGGTATGGGAGCATACCTCCGACCCATAAGTCTCTTTTTCACGAAATAGTGAGACACTATCAGCTTGAGGCGCGGGAAATTCCCGCTCCCGCACCCAAAGCTGACTAGAGTTCAATCTTACACCCTGAGAATGTTGCAAAGGGGAGCTTTCCCGTCGAGAGGAAGGTTCAGTCGATTTGCTCCAGAGACATTCATCCACACTGCCCTGAGTGCCATGAAGAGTGTTGCTCGTCAGCTCACATGCTCTGGCAACGTTCGGCGTTACAAAATGCCTCTTTTAATAAGCGAGAAAACTGGGAGGACGCCATCAGAAGCGGCGATCTCTGTGAACAACTAATGGCTGTCCAAAGGGCCGGCGCATGGCCGGAGGACCAAGGTCCTCCGGCCGCAACTACGACTCTGTGGTTCCTTAGGACTCAAATAAAGTTTTTTGACCGACTCACAGACTGATCACTGATTCCGTTAGAAGGGGGCGTACAAGATCGCGCATCTCAAAAAGCGCAGCAACGACCCCTCTTACACGAACACAGCAAATATTATGACAAGGTACTAGCGAAATAAGAGACGGGGACGAAACGATGAATCAATGGACTGCACTAGTCCCGTGGTTCTTCATCGCCTCTCATTTCGCTAGTACCATGTCCTATTTATTATTCACAATATCAACTATTCCAACCGGTCGGCCTTGACGAACACTGTATTGTGCCCGGCGATACTCAAGCATTTAAATCCGGCCTTCTCCTGCGAATGGCCGCATTGCAGTGGCGTAGCGAGGGGGTGGCATACCGGGCCCATGTTTCCCCCCCATGAAATATAACCATTCCCCTTCCCCAAAATCGAGGAAGTGCCTCCCCCTTTCTCCTCCTCCAGAAAAAAAAATATATGCCTTCGCCCTTGCCATGTTGTGATCATCCGCTTGCGAATATTTTGCTGGGCATGCCCACACGTGGTGTGGACATGCCAGGTGGTCCCTCAAATTACATTCCCTCCCTTTACCCCCCCCCCCTTTACCGGAGAGAGTTGGGATGCGGCCCTGCACAGCTGCTCCGCTTCAGAGGTCCAAAATGTCCTCGTGGCCAGGCGCGTGCCTCCACGGAAGCCTCAGGTGTCCCGGACGAAGGAACTCCTTCTAGAGTTTGTATAGAGTCGGCCCTTCACGCCGCCCATATCTCTCTCTTGTACAGACGGGTTCACAGGTAAAGACTTTCGTGAGCACCATGTTTAGATATCGCTCTCTTTCAAAAACATAGCGGCTTAGATTTGCATAAAAGAACTGCTGGTTGACTGTTCTGACTCTTTTCGATAGACCAGTGCCATGCACGAACAATGTTTCTACGTCTACTCGCAGTTATGAGGCCCGCAATATAAGAGACAGCTCATCAGGGTGTTCCCTTTTACAGCGAACGGTACTGTACATAGTAAAGAACTTTTTTCACCCACACCACCAATCGGGCTTTTGTATTGCGCACGCGCAAGGCCACTGTTTGAGGAATCTTGTGTTAGGTTCACCACACAACTTCCTTGAAACTATCCGATGCTTCTGGTCTTCGTGTGATGAGTAACGCAAAATACCCTGATGCATTTGCCCAGAAGGACGCGAAAGTCACCATCGTGTTAGTTTACTTCCCAATCGGCACCGAAGCGGCGCTCCACGATGCTAACACGAAAACACGCGTGAATTCTTCGATCGCCTCGGGACGGGATACAGATGGAAAACACAGTGAACTCCATTTTACTTTAGAAAACGTAGATATCCTTTAAAATAACGCGATTTATAATGCAAGCGCACCACGTGTCTCATCTTAAATTATGCAGTCTAATGCAGGCTCATAACCAGAGATTCAGTGACTAATCGATCTATAAAACGCTTGTATCTGTACCTCACTATAATTTTCTAATCGTACTCATTCTGTTACCGCTGTTGCCAAGTGTTAATGCTTATTATATACAAAAAGGAGACGCATTATGTACACTTCATGGTTAAATAGTAAAACATTGATTGATTGGTTGATTGATTAATTGAGATATTGATTGATTGATTGACTGATTGAGATATTGATTGAGATATTGATTGATTGATTGATTGATTGATTGATTGATTGATTGATAGTAGACGCTACAGCTTGACGTACTGAATTATTCGTAGTGCAAGCTGTAGTATAATAAGACACTGGAAAATCAAGCAAAGAAAAAAATAGTTTAAGCGATAATTACGTCCACAACAAGCTTATTGTCTTTCTTAACGTTCGATTGCCGCTGTAACCAGCACTACACGACACTAACCAACGCTGGCCAACAATTATTAGCCAGGGACGGTAATGCGCGAGTGAATACAGCAGACTTCAAATACAAGCAGAGTAACTCAAACGCTGTTTACCGTTCCGGTGCCGCTAATGCCAACGCATTAAAAAATATTCGAGCGCAATACGCAATCGCACTAGAAAAAAAACGAACTTTTTTTTAGAAGGGCCCGGTATTCACAAAGGGAGACCATCTACCCGATACACACGTGGCGCGCGTGTACTTGATTACGGGTCGTTTTAGACAACGAAAACGAGCAGCACGCCTGCTTGCGCAGCGGCGCACGCACGGCTGAAAAAGCCGTGCCCGCCGCACGCAAAGGTCGTCGCGGCTTAAACGAGTGTTCTAATTTTTGATTGAACATAGTGGAGCGGGCGCGAGGCTGAGTATATACGGTCGCACGAAAAACGGTAGAACTGCGACAAAAAAAAAGAAAGAAGAGAGAGAAAGACTAAGAGCGAGTTTAGCAGCAAAACGAGATAGGTCACAACACACGCGCGGTTATCTGCTTTATCAAAAACAGATAAATAGGAAATAAAAAAAATGAAGAGAGTATAGATGCGAAACAAGCGCGCTTTCGTAAATCCGGTCACAGCCGCGCGCAGGGTTGCTTGTAAAACAGCGCGCGCCGGCGTGACCGCGTCACGCCGCCTCTGTCGCCGGAGCGTGTAAAATTGCTGCGGGCTATCGTGAACTCATATTTTTTTCTTTTGTTTATTCGTTACTGCTGATCCTATAGTTTCGTTCAAGCCACCACTGTACAGGAGGGGCAGGAACGCGGGCCATAAAGTAGCAGGAAAGCTTTATCAATGTACTTTCTTTCTTCTTTCTTTCTTTCTTTTCCGTGGCACAGCTCATGCGGTTTGCTGCCCGCTCGGTTCCGAATGTAAGCGCAGGTCCCGAAAGCGCCTCTCGGGCCGTGTTTTACCAGGCCGCAGGGCAACTCTGCCTCGCGCTCATCACCTGGCACCTCTCAAGCTACACGGCAACACCCCCTCCCCCACCCACCACCCTAGAGCACCTATACTGTTCCCATCTCGTCCCCATCTACCAGAGCTCCGGAGCCTGGTAGAGTTCCTGGACGAGACGGGAATCGTTGCCTACCGCTGAGGACGGGCCCCTTGCCACCCCTACCCTTGCTTCTGGACTGCTGCTCGTGTTGATGACGACCGTTCCACTGCTCACTTAATCTTTCCTCTTCTTTCCACTTTTCTCCCTTTTCCCTTCCCCGCAGGCACTGCGCCGTGCTCCCGACCGGGTTGCAGAAATTAGGTGCCTTTTCTCATCTTGTAACCACTACCACCACCTTTCCCGCCCCCAGTTTCATGCTCCGGGCTGCGAAACAGCGAACATCGTGCCCTCAAGATTACTCTACGTCGACTGTTATGCGTGTAACACTGGAAACTGCGCTCATCCCAGGGGAACGACCTTCGAACTCATTTCGCGAGGTGCACCGGCTGGCATAATAGCTTATCTCGTTGTGCGAGACAGTTGTGCGACCATGACCTTTACGTTTTATCTACGCGTGCGCGCTGCTACCCGATGTCGCATGTACTGCACAGCCCATGGTCTGCTGAAGCGTACACAACTGCGTACGCGTGTTGAAGCAATCGCTGTAAAACTTCGCGCGTCTTGCCCTAACGAGTTACGTGCATTAAGTGTACAGGGAGTCGTGAAACTGCCACACGAGTATTCCCCTTTTTGGGCTACCCCGTCCATGGTTGAACTGCGCAGAACTAGTATAGCTGGAAAAGCTCAGCACCAGTGGAGTGAACACATCAGGTCGCGAATACAGGGGAGGGGGGGGGGACATTGTGATAGGGGCACTTTCAACTACGGCAATACATTTAAATGATGTAAGAATGGTCCTGTTGGTGGTGAAACGTCACGAATGTGGTGCACGAAAAAAAGACACGGACTAATAAAGACGATGGGAGGATGCGTCGGCTCGCAACAGATTCTGTTCTGCGGAAATACAGCACGCTTCAATACGTAAACGAACCAAATCTCGAGAACCTTTTGACGGAGGAGTGCCGCCGCACTGCGCAGCCCAGGCAGCTACAACGAAATATGCGCCCTCTAGCGGGCCCGCGAGGCAGCGTTGAGACAAGACGTCGACGTGCCGTCGTGGGACACCTCAGACCAGGTCTCGAAAACATGTAGGACCTGTCAATATTGCTTTTTTTGTTATTTCGAACCATTTGTATGTATGTGCAACGCGCACACACAAACGCACGTGCGGGCATACACCAGAGGTGGCGAGAGGGGGGGGGGGTTTAGACCACCCGAAAAATATGTTGGTCTACGCCCCAACTCCGCACCTGCACAAACTTGCGAGATTGTACAGGTGCTAGAGTTCAATGAAGACACAGACCGCGCAAAGCCACGAAAGCCCTCTTGTACTTTTTAAGGACCACCAAACTTCACGACCGCTTGTGAAAGAACTGTGCGAGACCGTGCTGTGTAGTCTCGGGCTGACTATTCATGCTTCTCTTTCTTACTCCTCTTCTTTTGGATCTCTTTCCTTTCTGTTATTCTCCTTTTCCCCCACCCCAAGTGTAGGGTAGCCAACCGAGCCAAGCTTGGTTAACCTCCCTGCCTTTCCTCTTTATTTATCTCTCTCTCTCTCTCAGACCGCTCCCTAACGAGTCGACTAATGCAGCCTAAAATCTAGTCGTGAATGTGTGAGAGTGCGCTCGAGACATATTTTCGTGAGTCTGAGTCCAAGTGAGCCGTATCACTCTTAATCGGGTCCCGGTTAACGTGCTAGATATAGCCAGAGAACAGGACATTCTCCGTCTTGTTTCCTGGATATAGCCAGCATTTAACCAGGACCTGATTCAGAGCGCAGGCACAAACTTTATTTCTTGCGTGAGTTTTAGTGAGTTCGCGTTTCCGGCCGACCTATACGACTGAGAGCTAGCGAAACCGAATGAATCGAAGAGACATCAAGCAATTCAGTTTTGTGTTTCATTCATTTGGTTGAGCCTAACAAAGTAACCAGGCCCCTTGGAAAAAAAAATCATTTGTCTCGTGCATTCAGAGGCAGCGAGGTGACTGAAGTGCAAATCAACGGACATTAAAGGGACACTGACGCTAAATAATAAGAGTACGTACATGGTTGAAGAAACGTTCCAATAGTTTCGTAGTGCTCAATCCGCCGTGCCAAAATTCAAAGTTGCATTTTATTCCGCCTTCTAATGCACTAAAATGTTCTATTCTGTCATGGCTAGATTGGGAATATGTGGTTAATTGTACTGGTCTCCTGCTAAGTCATCGGCCGTGTGTTCCAGAACGTCCCACCATGAGCACAAATCGCGTTCTACGTGCACCTTAATTTTATATTACTGAAACACTGCTGTGTATTATCGGCGTTTTTGACATCCTCAAGTATTCGCAGTTGGCTGTGACATAAGTTATTATTTACCTCTAGGGTCCCTTAAATGTGAATCAAGGTTCAAGAGAATTAAGAACTTCACAGGGCGCTCACTTTCATCAGTGATATTGTGGGCGTTGGCTAAGGGCACGTGGCGCCATCTTTATAGCAATAATAATAATAATAATAATAATAATAATAATAATAATAATAATAATAATAATAATAATAATAATAATAATAATAATAATAATAATAATAATAACAATAATAATAATATCTGGTGTCTAACGTCCCAAAACCACAATATGATTATGGGATACATCATAGGGCTCCGGAAATTTCGATCACCTGGTGTTCTTCAACATGCACCTAAACCTAAATACACAGACTCCTAACATTTGTGCCTCCATCGAAAATGCAGCCACCGCAGCCGAGATTCGACACCAGGACTTTCAGGTTAGGTTAGGTTAGGTTAGGCCCCATAACCACTAGAACACCGCGGCGGGGCATCTCTATAGCGCTGACGCCACCTCTATTCTCGTGCTCGCGGTTTAGAGCAACGTCGCCATCGACGCAGGATGCCAGCGGCGCGCGTGTCTCCGGCGGACGAACCGGCGGCTGCCTGGCCTGCTGCCGCTGACCGCCGGAGACCCGCGGCCGCCGCCCACGGGGGTGGAGGGGCTCCCACGTCGCCCACCAGCGACACGCCGCCGCCTCCCCCTTCCAGCCACTGCCACAACTCATCCAACAACGCCCACCACACCACGGACAACGGCAACAAGGCGCCGTGTTTCCGTCACGCCCACCAAGACCACGACGTCAGGTGAGTAGCGCGGTTCCTTGACGCTTGTGTTGTACCGCGCGTCGGACGCGACGCGACGGAGACCAGGGGACCCGGCGCCCGGAGCGCTAGCCGTAGAAGAAGTAGAGGGCAAGAGCCCGAGAACCAGGCGGACGCTCACGGGACTCTATTATTATGTGCAGGCATTATATACTAAGACAATACATCCACTGAGAACCACAGAAACGGTTCCCAAACCGGAAGCGAAACCACAATACCAAAGTCTGGCCAGCGACAGACTGTCTTCGCAGGAATACCGTACACACAGCATATTATTAAGGCACAAGCCCTTAGGTACACCTAGAGCGAAACACGACGGGCAAGTGAGGTGGTACAAAAATACACGTGACGTGCGATACTGTTAACGTCATGCTGTAATGACACCATTTGACGTCATAATGACGCGCAGATGACAGCTTTTGCGACTTCATCATGACTAAGATTACCAGCGCAATATGACGAAACACTCAAGAAGGAACTGAGACACACCGCGCTCAACCAAGAACCACCTTGCCTTAGCAGCAGTTTTAGCAAAGTCCATGATGGTGTCATCGTGGCATCCCATGATGAGGTCACCACATAGCATATAGTTTCGTTAGAGTGTACTAAGACACTGTAGTTTCGTGGTGAACGGTGGGACAACCCACGAGGTAGTGCAGCACCATGCCAGGTATAGAAAAGCTTCAGGGTCGAAGGCGGGCACAATGCAACCTACCGAGAACGCCTTGCTTTCTCTCTTCTCCCTCTCCGTCGGTCAAATGGGAGAACAATGGTTCTAAAGGTAGGTAAAACACCAATTACAGGTGCTTTCGGCTACACGCGTTGCTGCTACTAATAAAAAGACCGGGAATTTTACGTCCCAAACCATGATATGATTACGAGGAACGCCGTAGTGGATAGAAGGCTCCGGAAGTATTAACCGTCTGATGTTCTTTGACGTGCACAGATATCACACAGTACACGCGACTCTATACCGTTCCGCCTCCATCAAAATGCGACCGCTACGGCACGGATCAAACCCGCCACCTTCAGTCCGGCAGCCGAGCACTATAGGCGTTAGGCTTAGTGAACAGTGCTCGGCGATGGAACCCACTGCACGTATTGCTCAGAGCATGTGGCAGCTGGCGGTCAGGGTGACGATGAGGGCGAGAACGTTCCTGCCTACGGTGACTGCACCATGTTAGTAGACGGTGCCGGCGAAGCGCTGCAATTTTTTGCAACGCGCTCCCGCCAGTTCTAGCAGCTTCACTCGAAACTCGTCGATGTGTTTTAAAGCCATGGCAAGCAGCGCTCCGCCATCGTCACCGAGAACCACGGCTGTGTACCGGGGACGCTAAACCTCATCTTCTCGATGGACGCAGACTGGAGCCCCGCGACAACGGTGACGTCTGGCGGCGTGACGCCCTACCAGCGACTACTAGATGCGCTGACCAACGACTTGCGATGGCAGAAGGACGTGGACCTCGGAAGGAGGGTGGGCTTCTACCGCTTCCGCGGAGAACTGGGCACCGGGAACTTCTCACAGGTCAAGGTGGCCGTCCACTGCCTCGTCAAAGGTACGTGCGCCTGTCTGTATTGGTCAGCACTTTCGATTTTCTACCTTTGCTATAATCCCCCTGTACGTAAGTTAACAAACATTCGCCAAGTCCCCTTCCGCGATCAACAGGCGTTTCTTACAACATGTGGAACGTCCTTACACACGGGACTCTTTAGGAACAGTCATTGAAAGCTGAGACCGAAAACGGCTGGACAGAGTGGCGGTGTCATTCGACTGTGTTCCCAACAGTACTCCGCTTCTCGTTTTCCACACTGCCGCCATATCTCCGAGCCTTCTGGAAGGTCTCTAAGTTGTACGCTTATGACATCCGTCGATGAATCCGGAAACATCTCCGCCTTCTTCGGATTTGACAACAGGAGCATCTCAGGAAAAAACTGCAGAACACTGGCCAATCAGGTCCTAGTGTGTCGTATTGCTGTGTGGACGGCACCCTTGATCGAAGCATAGGGGAGACACAGACGATGGTATACTGCCATGCATGCGTGTGTACTGTCATTGCATTAAGTGCAGTCTATTCCGTGTCATGGTTCACTTTGTCCTGCACTGTACGTTTCATTCGCTGCATGCCGTATTCTTTCTCGTGCTGTCGCAGAGAAAGTGGCCGTCAAGATCCTGGACAAGAGCAAGATGGACGCCAAGACGCAGCGCATGCTGTCGCGCGAGATCGCCAGCATGGAGTCCCTGCACCATCCGCACGTGATCCGGCTCTACGAGGTCATCGAGACACTGAGCAGGGTTCACCTGGCGCTAGAGTTCGCGCCGGGGGGCGAGCTTTTCCAGAAGATCACCAGCGACGGCCGGTACCCCGAAGAGGAGGCGCGCGTCGTGTTCGCGCAGGTCGCCTCTGCCATCAACCACATGGTGCGTTCTTTCTCTCTCTCCTTTGGCTAACACAATACATTCCTGACAAGGGGACAACTGAGAGCGTTTTAGCATCTCGCGTTGATCTCCTCTGTGAGCTGTCGTTGACGGCTGCAATTCTTCCATCACCACGTTGTACAGTGCGTCAAACTCTTTGATGGATACTCAAAACACGCAGCTGAAGCACCCATGAAAGAGCGTGAAGTCCAATACAATGAAGCGATGAACGAATGCGGTCTTGTATGAACGAAATTACGCTTGTTCAGAAGCGCTCCTGTTGTGGCGCGCCACGTCTATTTAATATTTGGCGTACTTCGCGCGCGTTTGTTTCTATCAACAAAAAGAAGAAAAGGAGATTTCGGTCTGTAATAAATGCTTCATTCTGAGCATGGTATGATTCTGAAGTTATTTGAGGTGACCTACGACTCGTCTGGTTTACCGATCGCAGCGAGAATTACGAAGGAAGATAATGAAGCTAATTTTCTACTGAAAACCGTAGACATTAGTAATACAGGTGCAAGTACATATGACTACCACTGTACAACACTTCGAGAGCGCACAGTTTCTTTCTGATAAACGTTCCTTGTAGTTAGCTAAACGGCTAATATATATACTGTTCTTATCCTTATACCTTAAGGTGAAGTAGCGCACTCATTACAGGGAAAAGGAACAAGAAGTACAAGACACTCGCTCTTCCCTTTGTCCCTGTAAAAAGTGCGCTACTTCACCTCATGGTAGTTCGGTGTGTAAGAGTGTTCACGCCAACTTCGATGGTGCGTCACGCACCACGTGTTTTTTGTTTGTTTGTTTTTTCAATGGCTTGAAACTTAGTGTGGACGATAGTTATAGCGTCCACACCAACTAGCCCAACCTGCCACACATTTAGTGTGGACATTCGTGCAGGCTTCTTTAGTGGACAACTAGCAATCATTTAACTTCATTATGCTGCGTATTGCTGCAGAGAATCACTGTGACGGATACACTATTGTGTCGGCAATTGTTCGACGTACCGCGTTCGAGAACCAACGTCCTCGTTCGAAACGAATAAAAAAAAACTGTGCATGCATTTCGGGTCCGATAGTTTAGTTTTTATGCAAGTATAGGCGCTGACTGATTGCTGGATAATTTGATATTTATTACACGCTAATTAACTCCAATTACTGAAGCTCACCCAAAACTACGCATTAATTCCGTCTTTTTTTTTCCTTGGAATGTAACAACGAGTGCTTTGAAACCATGTCATGTGAATTTGACGCATCTCCAGACAACGCGTCGTATTTCGAGACTGAAAGGGATAACGATCAGTCACCAGTTATAGCCCAGCTGTCAGCCTAAAAAAGCAGTCAAAGCTGTCTTGTGCTTTTTGAGGACTACAGGCCTACGTGACCACCTTTAACTTTTGTGTAGTGCCACCGCTGCATACGCATTAGCCGATTGACTGACAATCCTCCTTTTTTTGTTTTTTTCTCCCTCTCTTTCTCTTCTCTTTCCTCTCTCTCTGATCTTTATGCCCCCTTCCCATTTCCCCAGCGTAGGGTAGCAAACCGGGCATGTGCCTGATTAACCTCCCTGCCTTCCTTCTTGTTGTTTATCCCTCCTCCTCCTCCTTGTTGATATAAATGTCCTTTCTCTCGCGTTCGCAGCACGAGCTGAACATCGTGCACCGGGACATCAAGGCGGAGAACGTGTTCATCGCGGGCCACAACCTGGTCAAGGTGGGCGACTTCGGCTTCAGCACGCAGCTGCGCTCGCGCGACGAGGCCCTGAGCACCTTCTGCGGCTCCCCTCCGTACGCGGCGCCCGAGCTGTTCCGCGACGAGAGCTACGCGGGCCCCGGCGTGGACGTGTGGGCGCTGGGCGTGCTGCTGTACTTCGTGGTGACGGCCTGCATGCCCTTCCGGGCGCAGACCGTGGCCGCGCTCAAGAAGCTCATCCTCGAGGGCCACTACGCGCTGCCCGAGTACCTGTCCGAGCAGTGCAAGAAGCTCATCGCCTCCATACTGCAGGCGAGTTGGCTCGCGTGTCTCTCGTCGTCAACGATGTAGAACGAAAGTAACCTAAGTTCTACGCTGATTCTGCAGCACAGATGAACGCCGATAAAAAAATTCCGCCATATCCACTAAGTGAATTATGATGAGTGGGCGAAGCTCTGGAGGAAAACCTGGTAAACCATGAATCTTCCGTACATTTTGCCTACTCGATTTTATTACAATGCTCCCTTTAGCATACGTCGCCGCACTAAATCGAACGATTGTCTTCCACCAATGACACGTGCCATATGTGACATCACTCCTATTTTATAACATCTCGCATCTTTCATCATCAACTAGAAGTACCGCCGTCTAGTTTATAACATCTTGCATCCTTTCATCATCAGCTACAAGTCCCGCCATCTAGTGAGCACTGAAAGAACTAAACGAGAGGTGGCTACATGCAGGAAACG
Source organism: Rhipicephalus annulatus (assembly GCA_013436015.1). Lineage (NCBI taxonomy): Eukaryota > Metazoa > Arthropoda > Arachnida > Ixodida > Ixodidae > Rhipicephalus > Rhipicephalus annulatus. The sequence continues at coordinate 109,632 of WOVY01001980.1, read as the reverse complement.
GTGCCGCCATCTAGTGAACACTGCAAGAACTAAACGAGAGGAGGCGACATACAGGAGACGGTACCGCCATCTAGTGGACACTGCAAGAACTAAACGAGAGGTGGCTACATACAGGGGACGCACAGCCCACGCCTTAAGGAGCTTCGCTCCTAAAAAAAAACACTTAGGGCAGGCTATTGCTACGACAATTAGATGACGCTGCGCTCTGCGGCTTACGTGCAAACCAGCAGCCAGAAGAAATTACCTGAGGCAACTAACCTAAATGAAGGAAATTCCAAGTGCGCGACAAGAAATCGGACCGGCAGGATACACGTGCTCGCATTCCACCGTGTGTCTGCTCTCTCCCCTTTCACCTTACTAGGGCGGAGGAAGTTGTGCTTAGGAGGCTTCGGACAGGGGTGGCCCTTACACCGGCCGTTATATTGTCATGGAATTGGTCACATTTACGCGTTGGGGATACGTGTCCGTATTGTCCCACTCCTGCGATGCAAGCAGATACATACCACCTTTTACGGACATGTAAAGGGTCGCAGCCAGAACGCTCCCGTCACCTCGCTCAAGCCGGCCTTCGCTACAGCGACACAGCCAGTTACAGCCGCTGGATACATGAAAACAGATTCCACAAAACACTACTTCACTTCATACACAACACCGCCCTAACAGCACACGTTTCACAAAAATATTATGCCTTGAAGGCAAGTCTTTGTCGCAATAAAAAAAAGAGACAAGAAATTGGAAGAAGAAGAAGCAGTGGTCTCCCTAATTCTTCGCCACGAACAAGCGTACACTCTCCAACCGATGTAGGCATCCACGGAAAACGCCGTTGAACACAGATCTTGTTGAAAACATACCACTCGATAGCATCTTCTGGCGCATACTCCAACACGACAATAAACTCATAAACTAATCACTGCACGTAACATTGCGCAAGTTCTCTCCTCGTTTCTTTTTACGTATCGCATTGTGCTGAAATCGCTGCTCGAGTTCCTCTGAGTGGGAAAGAAAGGAACAAGACAGATCTCGAAGGCCAGGCTTCTTCTTTTTTTTTTTTGCTGAGCACGCGTGTCGGAAGCGATTGCTAAAGCGGAAATGCGTCTTGCTGGCGACGTTATCGATATTACCTATATAATGGGCAAAACTACAGTCGTTAGCCTTTACGTCTTTTTTTGTTGTTTTTTCGGGTGAGACAAAGTCAACGAGAACAAGCACTGCATTTTCGACCTCACAGGTTGTCTATTCCAATTGCATGGCCAAGCCGTTTCTCGCGACCATATAAGGAAAAAAACATGACATACCACTTAAACATCTTGTATTAACACCACGTAATTATCGAGTGAGTTGTGCAAAGCGAAACGCCACAGTGGACGTTATGTCGTGTGAAAGAAAAGTGACGAGACTTCTTTGGTACTCTTGACTTCATGACTTATCATCACCTTTGAGCGGCACGTTTAAATATAATGTTCTAAATACATTTCAGACACGAAAAAGCGCGTAGGGAGTTTGCTTGTTCGATTGCTTGCTTGTTTGTTTGTTTGTTTGAAAACGCTGTACGATGACACCAGTATCGAATGACTGGCTTTGCTATATGACTCGGAAATAAGATTTCTGAGCATTAAAGGCCGTTAAAAAAAGACTACGAGATTGCGATATCGGCGCGTGTCATGAACGTCGGCGACAGCTAAAATGTGTAAATAAGCACGAAGTGCAATATACCAACCCATGGTACAAACCGTAGAAAACACGGCACAAGCCCTTCTCCCGCAAATCACTGCCTGGCAAACAAGCTTCACCCCAAGTGCTATCACATTGCAGAGAAGTATTCTTCAAGTAAACGAAACACACGTTCGAAGTTTACGGTAACGAATTACTAGATAAGTGCGAGTTGACACATTCTGTCGTGCTTAAGCTTCTCCAGTGCAAAGTAATAAACTTGTGTTATTATTATTATTATTAGTAGTAGTAGTAGTAGTAGTAGTCAAACGAAGAAATAAAAATCAAAATCAGGCGGTGAAGCAACCTTCTTTAAATAGCACAGTTATCATCGTTACCGCTGTTATTTTTGTTCTCGCTATTGTTGAAGGGCGCAAAATATTTCTAATGCCGGGCAGAAGCATGAGCTCACTGAGTGCTATTTATTAACAGCCGAGCCGTTATAATTCGAGCATGCGTCGTCCGAACCAGAGAAGGGGGGGAGGGGTGAAAAAAGAAATCGATAAACTGCTCATGTTTCTCGAAATCGTCATCATGATGACTCAAGGTCATAATGTTAAAAATGAGGAAGATGATGTTCGAGATGATGATGATAATAATTATTCTCGATATGACGACGCTTGACAATATGAGACTAAATGATCACGATCACGCTGCTGATAATGTTTGAAGTGATGATGATGACGATGATGGTGATGATGATGAGTAGGAGGAGGAGGAGGAGGTTGAGGAGAATGAGCACGACGACGACGACGCTCGAGACGATGGTGCTTAACGATTGTAATCATTGTGATGACGTTCGAAATGATGATGAGGCTAAATGACGGCGGTGATCGTGATGATGCTTGAAATGAGACTTAGCTGTCTTAGTCTACCCTTACATACACCCGCGCGATTATAGATTCGCTGTCCGGCAGTGTTCACGACGAGGAACCGTCTGATCTTCGTTCTTTTTCCAAATCCCGCAGGTGTGCCCGCGGGACCGTCCCAGCGTGGCGGACATCGGGCGCTCCGAATGGCTCCGGGGCCAGCGACTTCCCGAGGGCTACGCCCGCTACAACATGTACCCGACGCTCGACCCGGACGCCACCGTCACGGGGGAAGAGCTCGAGGCCCGCGCGCACCTGCGCGAGCTGGGCATCGGCGAGGACCTGATGCGCGACTGCGCCGACAAGGGCGCCCGCAGCGCCGTCACGGGCGCCTACCGCATCGTCCTGCACAAGATACAGACGACCGCGGCCCTCGACAACGTGGACAGCGAGTCGGCCGGCACGGCCACGGGCACGCCTTCGCCCGGCACGCACAAGGCCGACCGCGTCTCCCTGGGTCCGGACAGGATGTTCTCTGTCAAGAACCGAAAGTCCAGAGCGTGTGTTGTGCTATGAAGGCATCAGTTTCGTTTTTTCTTTATATAGCTCTGCTAGAGCAGCCTAGACAATTGCACTGGTCTACCGAGTCACGCCTGAGCAGGGCATAAGCCGGAGTGTCAATTTTGCCAGTCGGGTAAGGAGTGAGAAGTTGACGTGCCGACTTGGATCACTTGTTTCTTGAGGAAATGCCGGCAAGAAGGACGAGTCATTGATCATGTCAGGCGTCCTTAAGTGTCAGTGAGACGATCACTTGTCCAGGGAGGAGAGTGGGTTTACGCGTCGCTCGTTGCATTGTCCACTACTCCACTAGGCCTTGACAACTGAAACAAATGGCGGGGTCACTAGATCGTACAACATGAACGTGCAAGGACTACACAAAGCGTATGCATCGGGCCTTGGTCGGCAAGATGGTGGAGTTTATGGAGCTACAGCAATTACCAACACTCAAGACACGGCTTAGTGGACACGCTATAATGCGTAGCTAACGACTTTGTCGGATAAACGCCTGGAAGGACACTCATAACGGGGATGCATTGACAGCTGCATCTCTGTGAGGCCGGCTTTCCTGCTGGCGATGGCAATGGGTTCGAGACAGCATATTCAGCCATATTCGTGAGAACGACTACAATACCGACCCGTCCCTTTAGCGGTGAAGATTGTGCGCAACAGTGGACTACAGGCCAGTGTAAATGGCCCCGTCACTTGTCGTCAGTAAGCGCAAGAGTATCTATATTCGAAGGCAGACTTGTGCAGCAGATACATCTTTGAAGTGTACTTGTCCTGACAGTGAAGACTGAACCGCACGTTGAAGCCAGAGCAGCGAAGGTCCTCTCGACTACAGATCCAGGACTTGGATTCCGCGCTCGGCTTGATTCATTAGGCCTTCCATATTTCATAATTTGCACCACGTGGAGATTCGACATCTTTGCTTTGAATATGACATCGTCCACATAACTGTCGCAGAAGCTGGTGCAGGGGCGGTCAAAAGTTCCCATGTCGCCATCCCATGTAATAATATGGCAGTCCGGCCTGGCAATTTCTGATTACCCCTGTATGCTACCTCCTTGTAGATATAAGTGGCTTCCAGTCGGGCAAGTCACACCAATCTTCGTGACGAGAGAGACTGGAAGTCAGCTAAAGATGCACCACGCTAAATTTCCTTACCAGGTTTCAGTGCCCTGTATCATCGCATGCACGTTACCAACAAAGATCAAACTCTGAAATCCTCAGTCATTTTTTTGTCACGCGAATGACACTTGTGATAATTGTGAAGTCGCCTGGTAGAATGGATGGCTCTATTGTTGAAGCTGACACTTGATCCTTTAGTATATGCTGTCATCTTTGTCAGCATGTCTGGTAGCTGCGTCTGACCGATGAAAATTTTTTACTGTTCCGAACCGTCAAAGTTGTCGGACAGCGAAGCTGTCAGCCCTTTTTCTTGGGTGTTGAATTTTTTGCCTTGTTTCACGGGTCTTTTTTAACCATTTTTGTTATATCGTTGTTGTGTTACTCCCTATTTAGCCATGAGGTGCAAACCAACCATTCTAGAGGGCATGGGTCGCATTATATTGTTCCCCGTTGAGTCCTTTCTCTGCTGCGCCAAATCTATTAGGCCTCTCCACACCATCTTTGCACCTTCTCCCATCCCAGCGAGCGTGCAGCAAAGCTCTTTACTTCTGTGCAAGCCCATCTCGCCAATTTCGGCGAGGTTCCACTGAGACTCACTCTGGCCTCTAAAGTCACGTAACTAGTGAACGCCAACACCAGCGCAGAAACAGCAAAAAAGAGTTTCGATCTAATATTCTACACGACGCTTGGCATGCAGCCGTTACAATGGTGAGAGACAAACGTGTCAAATCTCACAGTGTCATTCAGAGTGTCATTAGCACTAGACTTGAAATAAAAGATATTGTACGAATGGTCAGCTTAGGGCACACAGTTATAGCAAGAGCTGCGGAAAACGTTATCATTCACACGAGCTATTATGCCACAAAGCATAAAACGAAACAAAGGGAATTTGTCAAGTCTTTTGAATGTACCACATGAACGAATATCACCATGCCAGAGGCTCTCGTGGCTGAAAGGTGACCGCTCCGCTTGCCAGAACTAGATATGGCAAAGCTCGGTTATAACGCACCCCGATACACCGAGGTGTGGACCATCTGCAGAAATCGCTATTCTTGATCACAGTGATGATACCTACAAAAATCGATACGTTAATTCTGATCTCACATAGCCGGTGGACGAGATGGCGTTGTTTACCTGCAGCTCACTTCCCCAACCACCAAATGTCACGTGACTTTCGTTCCACCCAGTTCATACGCGAAGTGTTCATTGCCCCATCACTACGGTACCATAGGCGTTGGGCACTCGTTTCAATAGCCACACTATAGTGAACTGAGGACACCTATATATGCGAATCCTCGAACACAGGGTGTCGCTAGAACCATGATTTGACAAGTCTTCAAGGCACTTGTAGCTTTGAAGAAGACAATACCGCTTGTCAAAACGATGGCTTGAACAACGCTCCGTGTTTCAAGCATGATTGTTTCTCCTGTTCTAGCCTTCATCTTCTACTGACCTTCTGCAATGAGGAAGTCGTCACTTCAAGTGAAAGACGCTTTCAAAATGCACGAACTGATCTCGGCATTCAAAGGATGCTAAAAAGATGCTATAAGGGACATAAAAAATTTTTCGCGAATTAGTAAATTAAAACTGCACGATAGCGAAAAAAAAAACATGCCTCATCCCACAAGAAGATGCTAGGCGAGCGAGGAAACAAACGGAAAGAAAATGCCGGTGGCAACAACACCTTAGAATTTGCGCACAAAACACCGTGACGTCATAGATTCTGTCGGCGTCTACTAGCACTAGCACATACATAGTTCCTAATTGGTTATAATGAAGTATTCGCACATTCTACTCTGAAACACCATACCAAGTTTCATAACTTTCATTGAGCCAATGTGCCCAACATATGAAAAGTACGCTTTGCAATCTGTGATGTGATGCACGAAGATTTTGGGCAAAATTTAAAAACGATTCCTTGACCTTGTTTTTCTCTCCTGTTAACAAGTATACAATGGTAAACTTAACCACATTCGAGTTCTCAAAGTACAACTTATCCATCCCATTCGATTCATTCATACACTCTAGTGTTCCTATACGAGTAATGCATAAATCAGCCTTATTCAGTCAGAGCTAGCACGGGATTTCATGACTGGTAACGTGCCAGCCTGATTGTCTACACCTTTGTGTAGTTGTAACATACTGAAAACAAACCAATATGGACGGTAATATGGCGGCGTGTCGACAATTTCCTAAACAAGAGAGAAGTCTGTACCATTCGGTAATTGTAATGAACCACGACCACAAATATAGCCTCGATAAGTCGCGTCGCCACGTCAGTCAGTCAACAGTTTCGGAGGCCATGCATAGAGGCCCATTGATAGTCAGCGGTATTGCTTAATACATAACGTGCGGGGTTCACTATGCCTCCCATAGTGTTGCACTTTTATGAAGAGAAAAAAAGACCGCCAGTGCTGGCTGATTCCCTTGTCACTGCTGTCTCGCGGCTCGCTTCATATAAATTGGACTGAACGTAAATCACTTACATCTCTTTCTCTCTCAATCACACGAACATATACAAATGCTACTTTTAAGAGTGCGTAATCAGCCACAGCTTTCACAGAGATTCCATAGCTTATAAACATGCTTAAAAGGTTGTGACTTTTCTGAATACTTGAAGGAACACAAACCAAGTTCAAAAAGCTTTTTAGAACTTGAAAAACAGGTATGAGAAAATTTTTCCTCCTGTTTAGATGAGATAGAAATTAAGGGCGAGCTTGCGAAAATTAAAAACGGAAAAGAACCAGAAAGGCTTTTGACGTCATGTAACCTTTTGCTTTTCCTAGAACAACCTCTTTCTTTATATCATCACAAACATGAACACAGTTTTTATAGCATCCTTTGTAGGTCTAATTAAAGTTAAAATTTTTGCTTTTCTTAATTAAAGAATCATTAGAGGGTAAACCTGTACTCCTATATTCGCAGTGCAAACAAACTAAATTCAATCGTCAAATGCCACAGAATGCACCTGAAGCCTCAGAAATTTTGCGCCAACATCCACCGCAGAAAAAAAAAAACTTATTCTGTGGTGAAGTGTGCTTTGTTTCCCCGTGCGGACTTTTCCGTGGTTTGTCTTTCAAATATATATATGTACACTTGTCAGACTGTGATCTTCAGTGTAATGCATGGCACTTGACTAAATATTTGTAGCAACAAGTTGTCATCCCTTCACACTGTTACTAGCTGCATCATTACGTGAAGCAACGTGTAGTGCATCTCTTTTTGTGGGTTTTCATGTGTTAAAAGGGTTATGAACCACTTTCCTCAGCGTCGAAATTTATTGCCTCAGGAGTCGATTACCGCTGCAACTTCCCCAATCCGTAAAAAAAAAGAGTGTACTTACTGGAATTTGTCGCACGCTCAGTCTAGTCTTGACGAGCGCGCTGGTTGCTAAGCAAAGAGGGAAGGCGCTCGGGAAGGAAGTCAAGGCCTGACCACACGTTGCAGCACGTGGTTTTTCGAGGCGGCATCGCGCCCTCTTCCTATGGGAAGAGAGAGAGAGAGAGCGCAGCTTTGCGTAGCTGCTCGCCCTCTCTCTCCATTGGGAGTGGGCGCCACGCCGCGTCAGGTAGGCTGACGCGCTGAAATCGGTGCGTGTGGTCAGGCCTTTACTATGTCAGCGTTTCGTGACCTTGAGCACGTCTGTTGAAACGTATCGCTCTTTTCCTTTGTGATACCTGTGCGCGAGTGCGGCTCGCTGTGTATCGTTAGCGGACTGTGGAGTGTAGCGCTGGCACACGGTAGTGTGCCGTGGCAAGAACATGTGACTTAATAGGCGCTTTTGGTTTAAACTGGCTGTCGGGCCAATAGTCACAGAGCAGCTATGTGCTCTGTGACGTTAAAAAGCAGGCACCGGCACCTGCAAAGAGAGTGAGCACAGGCCTCTGTATGGAAAGAGGGCGCTTGAGCCAATGGCCATTTTGCGACTGCAAGATTTGGCCGACCTGTTTATAACAAGGTCTGCTAATTGCAAAGTGTGTTGTCTCGCCAAACCTCGGGGGTGGTTTCCGACTCGTTCAACTGAAGTCACTCTATTGTGATTTTTTCTTCTTTTTGTTTTGCAGAGTTTGGTGTCGAAGCAAGTGTTTGATATTCCAACAACCAAGTTGTCTACGAACGCTTAGTTCGCTGTCTTGCTCCCTGTGTCTCACCAAGCTCTTGAGATGAATGCAGTGTACGGAACTTTCTTTATGTCGTGTTGTTGATTTACTGCGGATAGTGTTGTCACGTGTTCAGTGTAAACGTAATTTCCATCTCAGCAAAACTGATGCGGTTGTTGTTGTTACATGTACCACTGATACACAAGCTGTATCCGATCAAGCAGAATCACGGTGGAAATCATCACTCCATAGTGAGTTGTTCGTTCATTGTAGATAGAGTCGTCACATCTTGTATATTATCTTCTTATCTGGTATTTGAATTGAGGTTCACACAACCTTTCATATAATGATGAGCTTCACGTATATTATACAATGGGCGCGAAGGCGCTTTTCTTTCCTACTCAATCTTTTTTGCACAGCACTTTGACGTTTCTACTTGACACTTTGGCCGGACATGAAGAGATACTACAGAGGCAACGTTCACTTGGAAATCTGCACGGAATTGCATCTATCTTTATCGCAGACAAGCCAATAATAAATTATGTGCCAAACATGCTATCATTTGTCATTTCTTCTACGGAACCATTGAATAGGATAGGGTAGGGGCGATGGCCGAAGGATTGTGGAGCTGGGCAGACTTCTTGGTTTCGCTTCAATTCTCCCTGTTTTGTCCTATCTTTTTTCTTTGTCCTTGTTTTAACTTTACTTCTTTCTTTGTGTTTTTGCATGATTATATTTATTTATATTTTTCTTCCTATTTTTCCTTTCTCCATATTTCGATGGCTTCCCCTTTCCATTTTTATATGTGGTTTGTGTTGGGAGTGTTCCCGTGGTTCCCTAGCCATAGCACTAACATCCCCACTTAATATCATCATCAAGGAGAACAAGGCAAAGAGCGCGAGTTTCTTTTGTACGAGCACGCGCTTAGTATATATGCTACATTTGGCTATGGTATACGTCATCGGCCAGCAACCGTTTAAGGCGGAGAGCCACTTTGCACGAAGCCGACTCAATGGGGGTCGCACGGCAAACCAGCAGAGCGAGAGAATGGATCCGTACGAAATATTTCTATTAACCAAACCATAAAGTATCACCAAGACCAGGGACGAATAAACGAACACCTTCTATGCTAACCGCATAGCCCACAAAGCCCTTGACGCAAACTGTGAGATTCTAGCCTCTTGGCGAGCGACATTCCCTTTACTGCATCTCACCCCTAGACTCCAGCAACGTGAGGTGACGCATAACATATGACTCGCCTTCAGTCATGCGATATCTGTCATGATTTGGTTTGCTAACTTGATGCAACGTGCATGTGCACAATGTTGAATACCTATTAACAAACATCGCAAAAAAAACGAGGAAAGAAACTCAAAAAGTACATAAGACAAGTGTTCAATGCAAACTAAAACACACCTTGCTTATCTGAGCTTAAGCAGACAGTTATTAATTCGCTGTTTTTGTAACATTTTTTTATAACCAGCTCCTCATGTACACATGGTATGCAACCTTGTTATTTAAGCATGGGTTACGTGCAATAATTGTTTCAGTTGGCAGTCAGCGCTTGTCTTGAGCAGTTCGTAACTTTTCTTTCTCGTTTTTTTTTCTTGCAATGTTTATTCTTGTGCGTCCACTCAAAAGAGCTTACCACCTCTTTTGATCAATGTCAAGTATACTTTAGCCCATTCCTCAGAAGTGCCTGCAATTTTGTGATGCAATATCCTACAGGTGCTTGGATGACAAGGCCTAACTCATGAGCATGGTGCAGAAAGCAGAAGACATCAGCAAAATGTATGGACGGTCACTGAAGAATATTGCAAAATAGTGTAGGAGCAACCAAGAATTAAGTCGAACCATGGACGAACAGGGATGTCCGCAAATAAAATCCTTCACAAGGCAGATCGAAACACGAACATGAAGACCCTTGTTGCCGTCTTTGTACTTCTCTCAACATCTTTTTTTTTTTTTAGTACAAGCAATGATTTCTCACAGTATACACCAGCTGGGCTAAGAATGTTTTTGAGACTATTGTGATTATCTAAGCCCGATCTAGAAGAATGCAAAACTGAAGCCATGACTTGACCGCCGTGACAGTGTTGAAACGACTGATCCAAACATTCACAATGAAATGCAATGAGCGTCTAAGCCAGGAGTCTCAAAAACGTGGCTTGCCGCTCTTCCAGGAATAAGGTTGCTTTGTGGCTATTATAAATGGCACTTGCATTGTTTTCTTTTTCTAAACTATTTTGATTAAGAACGCTTTGTTTCAATAGCTACAGAGGTGAGACAGGTCTCTAGCACGCATGCTAGGCACACACACACACACATTTTTCAAGGTACCCCATGAGGTCGTCGCATTTTGAAACACAACTGCAGAACAAAATTTCTATGCATATAAGCTGAACTCCTCTACATAAGAGATGTGCATTGGGGAGCAATTGTTGCCTTTTATATGAGGTGTCTTATAAGCAGGGTGCCACCAACGCATCTTTTCATCCACCCCCTATTTTAATTTAGGCACAATGGTGTCTCTTATACCCCACTGTCTCTTATGTCAGTGTCTCGTTTAAAGGGGTTCGGCTGTATTTCAGAATAGCTGTTCCGATTTTATCATTCTGGTGACTTGTATCGTTATGTTTCTAATGTCTTGATAACTGATTATCTTTACAAACGATCCATTTCTGACATAACGTAAGGAATTTTTTGATACGGCAAGGCATCGTTCGATGACACTTTGCTCAAGCTCCATCCTACCCACCACTCCAATATTTTTCCCTGTTGCTGTTGTGGCCCTCGCGAGACTGAATCCTCCGATTACGGCCCGCTATCTTATCAGAGTTTCCCATCCCTGATCCAGTCACGTTCATGTCGGGCCAGACTTGAAGTAAAGCCACCTTCCTGGACATGCAGGTAAGCTGGATGCAGTGATAAAAGTGGCATATTGCTTTCTGGAGCAGAAAAAATGCTGCTTTGGAGTAGCCATAAGTGTTTTCGGAGCATTAAAAAAACATGTTTTAAGCCACCAGTGATGTTTTTAGAACATATCGCACATAATTCCATATGACTCCTGGAGTTTTAACCTTCATTTAAACATTCAATAAATACTAATATTTATTATTATACATCTTGAGCACATGATTATCACTGCCAAATGCAAGGAAACGTAATTGAGCAGATGAATAGTCACTGGACACTCTGTAACAAAAGTTATATATTTAATGTACCAGTACTTTTGGCAGAAATTACATAAAAGCAATAGAGATGAACAAAAAATTACAAAGCCCCAATCACATGTACCTGTCACTGCGTGATGACGTAATGATGTGGCTATCTGTTACATTTAGAGAGTAGCTTGTTTCACCCCTTTGCTTTTAGGGCGAAGCTCCTTAGGGCGTGGGCTGTGCGTCCTCTGTAGCCTGTATGTAGCCACCTCTAGTTTAGTTCTTGCAGTGTTCACTAGATGGCGGTACCGTCCCCTGTATCTAGCCACCTCTAGTTTAGTTCTTGCAGTGTTCACTAGATGGCGGTACCGTCTCCTGTATGTAGCCACCTCTCGTTTAGTTCTTGTAGTGTTTACTAGATGGTGGTACTTGTAGCTGATGATGAAAAGATGCAAGATGTTATAAACTAGAAAGTGGAACTTGTAGTTGATGAGAGACGCGAGATCTTATAAAATAGGAATGATGTCACATATGGCACGTGTCATTGGTTGAAGGTAATCGTTCGATTTAGTGCGGCGACGTACGCTAGGGGGAGCGATGTAATAAAATCGAGTGGGCAAAATGTACAGAGGATTCATGGTTTACCAGGTTTACCTCCGGAGCTTCGTCCACTCATCATCATTCACTTCGTGGATATGGCGGAATTTTTTTTTCTGGAGGAACAGTCTGGAAGATGTCATTTAGCGCACTGGGTGGTGCTTTACCTTCGGCAACGCGATGCTTCAAGTCGACCCTGGCCTCTTTCCTTTCCTTATACTTGCTGGCAGCTACCAATTTCAAGGAGCGCCGATGCTCTCACATCGGACATAAATAAAGAAAGAAAATAAAAATGTTACAGGAGTGAAATGTCAAAGTGTGTCTAAGAGCACTCCAGAGAGCAGGCAAAATGTTGCTTTGGAGCAGAGTGGAAGCATCTAAATTACTGTCAGAATACTAGTGAGATTGGATACATGAGACTTTATTTTCAGTTAAAGATTGCGCATCATATATTAGAAGGATGAAGCTGACAAAACTGTTACAAAAAGAAACACGATCACTTTGGACCATTTTATTTTATAAAAAAACATCATACCTGGCTCACACGGGTCCTTTTCAAAGGCCATCCAGTCGATGACCATCGAAAAGCCACAACTCTATCGACTCAATGGAGTTGTTTCGCTACAACACGGCAGTTTTGAACAGTCGTTGAAAGGTTCAAGTGTTTATCGCAAAATCTGTGTGGCGTTGCACATCCTTATTTTCGTATTAATGTTACCTCAAGTTAAGTAGCCTAAGTCCACTTACAATCTCAAATATGTCTGTTGATATTTAAATATTTCAATAAATTATTTATCCGTAGTTATCAATGTATATTCAGCTTTAAGTTACTGAGCAGAAAAAACTGTGATGAGCGATACGCAGCAAGACAGCACATTGAATACGAGTGTGTGGCTGTTGTCAAGAGTAAGTACTGTTCGCACATTTCTAGTGGCAGGAATATTATAATAAATCATTCACAGCCCTCACATATACTGATTCCCTTTTTCTAATCCTGTTTCTAATTGTGAATACGAGTACACGAAGTACGCTGTAAATGAGAGGACACGTTCACGCCATTTCCGCTTCCATCACTCAATGGCTATCGAAGTTCAATAGAATTGTGGGGTGCTCCATTTACTGGATTGACTATTGACCCAATGACTTTCGAAAATGCCGATCTGGTAACCATCTGGTGTGTTTTGATGTACACTGACATTGCACAGTACATGAGCCTCTACCATTACGCGTCCATTGAAATGTGACATCTTGATTGAGCCAGCAGCTGAGCACCGTAGCCGCTGTTCCACCGTGATGGACAACGAATCTAATTTGAGCGCAAGAAGTCTTGATGTCAGTCAGCAATGTGCAAGTGACTTAATGCTTTAAAAGAAGTTTAAGAAGATGCAATCTGTTGTAAGGTAATGTTCATGTCTTAGTGAACGTGATAATAATAATTTATGGGGTTTTATGTCCCAAAACCTTGATCTGATTATGAGAGACGCTGCAGTGGTGGACTTCGGAAATTTCAACCACCTAGTGTTTGTTGAGGAACGACACAGAGACATAAATATAACGCCTGTGTGCCAGGCCAGCTGTTCTATTCTGTGAATTCGTTCTCCTCTTCTTTTCACTAGCCGAGCTTGTGCCAGAGCAGCAGTGCCAATGTTGCTTCCTTACACTCGGTCTCTCTGTGACAATGTGAAGCTAGCTGCAATGTCGCCTCTGTAGGCCAGCATTGGCTGTTGCAAGTCGGTTGGTCTTGGCCATACAGTTACTGGGCTTGCTGAGGTGTCAATAATGACTGGTGGTCGGCCTTGGCTGTTGCATGGCGCTCCGTCTTGGCTCTGCAGGAGCGGTCTCTTCTGCACGCCGTGACGCCTTAAGTGTCAAAATCTCAGGTGGTTGACACTGACTGCCTCATTGTGGCTGCAGGTCCCTGCCACAGTGTGACTCAATGTGCTCTGCAAAAAGTGCATCTAGTGGGTAGCAATCAATATTCGGCGCAGGAAGGTGCCTCCGATGATCATCCCGTCGCACTCCTGAACGTGCTGTCACGGTATTTTCACACCGTAACATCAGGCAGTCGTGAAACGCCAAATTTAGAGGAGATGAGCACGGCAGCCACCATGAACTCATGGGCTGGCTTTAGGTGCAAGGTCGTCTTTACATCCACTCTAATGTCTTGTGTAGCAGCTGCCCCGGTCAGAGGAGCTTAGGTCACCATTTGAGCCATCGCTGGATTTGTGCTCTAGTTGTGCCTTCGATGACAACTTTGACAGATGTGTCGGGTTCACTTAGATACGTGTAACTTTGCAAGTGGTGGGCATCCGGCAGCTCTCGAGGTAGTTCTGGGTGGCGCATCGGGTGCTATGACAGGTTGTTTTGGTGCAGACTTAATTAGGGTAGATGATACAACGTCAAGAGGCCCCAGAAAATTTCAGTGGCTCTGGTTGGTCTTTGACTACTGCGACGGATGCCACGGGCTCTTTCTGACCTTCATGAAAGCCATAATTGTCAGACAAGAAAGAAGCTGGAAACTGGGTGTTCACACACACTGCTGGTCTTGGAGTGCGCGTTGGTGACTGTTCTTGCTTGAAGAGGGTTGCGCTCTCTGGTATGGTCGTGTTGATGGCAAAATCATGGAATCGGAGGTCTCTGGCAAGAAGCACTGCTCGCGGCCACTGGCCGCGAGCAGCACTTCTACTCAGACCATGGATGCGAGCAAGCTCCCATCCATGGTCTGAGTAGATAGCGTCACAGGAATGTGGAAGAGGGGAAAAGAGATTTCTGCCTGATGCCTTCATAGGCATGCCCTGGCAGTGTCACGAAGGTGATTAATGGCAATTATCCACTTGCGACATACCGGGCAGGCAAGCAGGGTGTTGAGAGAATTAATAGTCTCGACCCACAGGAAAATGTCATCCTAGAAGCCACGAAACACCGGCACTGCCCAAACAGTCCACGATGATGAAGTGGCAGGCGAGAAGCCTGAGTTAAGCGATGACACAAGGCGGAGTACACGCGATAGTTTTGTGAGCATGCGCGAGAATTACGCACAGCTGCTGGCCGACGCACCTGACGAGCCCTGGGCAGTGATTACAAAGTACGCTGTGGCCCCTGTGCTCACGATGACTGGCTTCATAGCCAAGGACACGTAGACAGCGTCCCTTTTCGTGAGCAGGTTTGGCAGCAGTGGTGTGGAACCGCCAAGGAGGCCTAGACACCATCCACAAACGGTGGTGGCAGTGACGGCAGGTGAGCAGGCGCCGAGGAGGCCATACCGTCTTCAAGCTGGGCTTACTGGGGCTGCATGCTGGCGGCAGCCATGGATGAGGAATCTATGACAGCACTTCGTTTTCATAGACTGTTTGCCAGGCCGACTGTTCTATTCTCTGACTTCCTTCTCTTTTCACTAGCCGAGCTCACGCTAGTGCAGCAGCACTGATGTCGCTTCCTGACAAGTTTTCGATGTGCGCCTAATCTACGCGTGCAGACCTCAAGAATTTTGACCACCACCGAAAATGCAGCTGCCGCGGCCAGTATTCGATCCCGTGGCCCATGGGTCAGCAGTCGAGTGCTATAACCGCTACACCACTGTGGCAGGGCTGTAATGAAGGTCAGTAATGAATCCAGATCGCTCTTATTCACACGAGAAACCTTTTCTAAATCCATGTTGATTTGGGAAGAAGAAATTATTAGATTCTCGGTGACCTTATATGCGATGCGATAATGCGTTCAAGCGTCTTGCAGCAAATGCATGTTAATGAGATGGGGCGATAATTCTCGTGCAAATGTTTGTTACCATTTTTGAATACCGGTACTACATTTCTTATTTTCCATTTAGTAAAGAGCTCACTTGTTGGTAACGACTGTCTATGAGAAATTGAGTAAGATAATGTGGGAACTGAAACGATGCATTTTAGTATTTTTAACATATTTCATTGACACCGGAGGAAGAGGACACTTCGTGTCCTCTTCCTCCGGTTAATGGCCAGGTGTAAAGTGCCATAAAAAGTAATATCAACAGGTGCCATGTAGCGGTAATCAAAATTATGAATGTAAGTGATGCTAGAATTATTTTCTTTGGTAAAAACATGTAAAAGATGAGTTAAATTCTGTGGTAGTGTCAGCATCAGAATATGGGGTGTTGTTATCGTCATGTATCGAAATATTGTTATTCAAGCTTTGTTGAAATATTGATTTTTTCATAATTTTACAGTACAATCTCAGAAAACCGAAATCTCTTAAATGAAACTGCTGCTTAAATGAAGCAACTGCCTCTGATATGATTGGTTTCGTACTTGTATTCTGCACTCATAATCATATCTCAGCAAACGGAACTCCTGTTAAATGAAACATACTTTCCTGATCCCTTCAAGTTCCGTTAAAAGAACCCTGAAACGTTTTTTTTTTTTAAGTTTTGTGAGCGTTTAAACTGGAGCTTGGTCAAACCATTCACACAAATTTAGCGAGATGCCGTGCAAGAAGGCGACTAGGGACAATTATATCATACCCAGCTCCTCGCCTCTGTCTTGCCTCCTCAACTCATGAGACATGCTAGCATCACAGAGCTCTCATCAGTGCACTCAACGATTTGAGCCTAGACCTCCGAGGTTTACGCCGACAGGTTGCGCGCAATCTCACAAGCCATCGCACAGTGCGCTTGGCAGCACGCACGCCATCTGGCAACGGAAACAAAGATCGCAGAGTGGTTGAAATCTGTTCCGACAGGAGCCGCAACCCTACCAGCCGATCTTATTTCCGCGCATTCCATAGACAATCAGGTCAGGAGTCTCAGTAACGTCACGTTACCAGTGAATGTCGTTGTGTGAATCGGCTGTTGAAAACTAGTTTGGCTGAGTAGCAGTGATCTGCAGCAACTCAAAGCTTTAAAACACTGTGATAACACAGTTTATGCAGAGAGCTGAAGTCGATCTGTAAATGACCCATAGGACTTGGTCTACTGGCCCAATGTGCTTGTAAATAATCATCAAGGCCATTTCAGGGTTCCTTTAATAAAAGTCTGCTGTACTTGAGTTATTTTTTAGAAGAGTAGGAATATGTACTGAAAAATACTTGTCTTTAGTATCGCAAAGAGCACAACAGTATGATTTCGGGTAGTTCCTAAAATTATACCATGCACCTAGCATACACTCATGCTTTGCAGAATCCTAGTTGTCCTTTCTTTTTTTTCTCATATGCTGATGTTTTTTTGCCAACCAAACATTAGTTTTATCATAAGGTGTGGTGGTAAGTGAAACATGCTTGACGTATCTTGCAGGTGACTTAATTTCATTTTTGCAATAGTGGTAGATACGAGACACTAGTGCACACATAACATTTGGCTTACCATTTTATGGCCCACCATTGATGTCTCACCAATTTGGCAGCATCACTGCTGCCAGTGTCGTCAATCACATTAGCGAGGCCCCTACCAAACCAATGAATCCAGACATTGTGAGTACATTCTACCAAAAAGCATTTTTTTGGCATCAGTGGTTCACCCTAGTCATTGCGTTGTATGCAACATGTCACGGTATGGTTTGGTGTTATTGCCGTTTTTATGCTTACTGTTTTTTTCAGCTCTTTGTCATGCAACTTGTGAGAAGCAAAGGAGGCAACTTCCAGCAGAAAATATGCTTTAAAAATTGCTTGTTGACAAGTTTCACTTGAGAGGTAACAAAATGAAAACATCTTCAGTGCCAGTAGTGTTAACGATTGGATATGCCTTTAAGTGCACCACAAAGCAACATACTAAATGTTGCATAGGTATGGGAAAGACATATAAATGACATTTACAACTCCAGTGCTGGTGCACCCGCACCAAGCCTTGAACAGGTATAACTGTGTAATAGATTGGTCCAAACAACATCATGTGCACAGCTTATTGATGTACCAACACGCATAGTACATTGCGGACACAACCATGCCAGTGCACCGTATTATTGCATCTACAACAGTGATCATCTTACACTCCATTTCCACTTATCGATTTGTCACTTGGTGCATGAAACACCTCTTGTGCTGTCACAGATCTCATTTAGGCAGCTTCTCAACATGGTAGCATCAGAAGACGGAAGCCACAATGACATATATGTGATTATTGTTTACATGAACATCAAGTTCTTGACTATAAAGGTTTAGTAGACAGGCAGAAAAACTGTATGTGTGTTCTAATGGTGATTGTCTATTTGAAAGTCAGAATGAGGCCACCAGGAGGAATCTCTGTTAGCTCAATGAACTTGCATAAAACAGACCTCACTGGATAACAACAAATCTGATATGCAGGTGTTCATGATAGGCTTTAGAGCTCGAAAACAGGATGCACAATTAAACAAGACTTCTGCATTGTATGCATGCCCAAAGCACCAGATTACTTTATTAAGCCGGTATAGTCAGCCAACATACTAGCATTCTACTGCTGCATTCAACCCTGAAGAGTGTGCAGTTGATATTACTAATCCCAGCTGGTGGGGAAGGATCCCAAAGTAGACCTTCTCCACCACACGATTAAAGGTACTGGAGGTGCAGTTCGATTCAGTCGTGACAATAATGACAATCAAATGCAATGCCGGTGAGTTCATGTCGTCATCAACTGACGACGAAGACCAATAAACCAAACACAAGTAGCAATGTTCACGTATGCGCAGATGCGGCGGATACGGTCCATGCTGCGTTTATCTTGCTACCATGCCACCTGTTGCAACGTGTCCAAGAATGGTGTGTTGGATAACATGAAAACACACTCGTAGAGAACTCCTAGTTCATTTGTGTGTGTGTGTGTGTATGTGTGTGACGGAAGTTCTTACCTAGCTTTGAATGAGGCAGCAGCGTGAGAAGGTTGATCTGTCTCTCAAAGTGATCTCTCTCACTGTGAATATCGTGACACGCAACCAATTGATCCATTGGTACTGAAGAAAAGGGAACGCTTACCGTTAGGACTGGGTACAACGTAGGCCGCGGTTAAGAATCAAATAAATGCGACAAAGAAACCAGCAGGGAACAGCAGACACTGAAACACGGAGCTGCAACCTTTGTAGTTTCGGGTACGAAGTTTTAATTTTGCTCCCAGCATGGCCTGCCTGTAAGAAAGTACTGCGGGCGGGAATTCAGCAAACCCCGACGAACACGTCTGCTTTTACACACGCATAATATTGTACAATCCTCTACCTTCTTCTCCGGCGGTCCATTTGATTTTCTTGTGCTTTCTCGCAGTTCAACAGCGTCTTCTTCCGTGCTTCCCGCGCTGCGCCATGTTTAACTGCGGGCCTGCACGACCGGGCTTCTCTGGTTTTGTTCTTTCTGTCTTGCTCAATCTCACATATACATCGGAAAATGTAGTTTAAATAATTGTGATATACTACGTTAAAGACTATATCATAGCAAGCGTGGTAGGAACAGCCTCCATCGAAACGACGACAGCGCACCGCCAGTAGTGGTAATGGAAACCAATTTTGTCGGAATCATGGAAACGCCATCGAAAACTAAATTAATTAGAAAGTGAAGATAGAAACCTGCTTCATGTTACATCTTCCATACTTTTACAATAGCTGCCCCTAGTGAATATTGATTAAAGGAGCTTCAAATCGACACACACACACACACACACACAAAACGTCATTCTTCAGTAGGCCATTCTAATTACTACGCTAAAGCCTACCTACATTAATGTATTGCTCGTGTTGGTCTCCGTGTAGTTCTAGATGCTGTGGTTAAGCTAGGTAGCTCTAGTATTGTGAAACCGGAGGTTACCATAGCTCGGCAATCGCGCTCTCGCTGATGCGGTAGCGCCTTCTCTTGAATGGTGCGGGTATTAGCCGCATGTTACAGAAGTGTTTCTTGCGATTTTAGGGGCATGATTACGATTATTTCCTCGTTATTTCTATCGTTTCTATTACTGCGCACTTGTGTTGAGCATTGTTAACCTTGCTTTAGACCTGTTTAAACCACTTCGTGTCAGTGTGAAAGTGGCTTTATACAAGCCGCGGGCCCCTGAAGTGCTGTGCAGCGACACTTAAAAAAAAAAAAAAAGATTTAATGAATGCGGATGCCTTTGTAATTTCTTGTATTTCTTGTCCGTACCATAATGCCTCTTACAGAATCAGTTGAAATGTCTGAAGAAATTATTTTTCTTACACCGTGGTGTGAAGTAAACCCTGTGCCACCCTCCACAAGCAGTTTGTTGGAAGGGAACAATATAAACCGTTTGGATTGTAGGAGAATGTCTGGAGGATTTGGACGCATCACAGTTTAAAAATTTTGTTTAGCTAGAGTGTAGATAGATGTCTGGTGGATTATAATATAAGGCGGTAAACATGCTGCAAAACTTCTAAGATACACTTCCATGTGCTCCTGGTTCAGCAGTAAAATCCTGTAAGATTGCACTAAAATCTGCAGTCCACTTTCACCCACCTCTGTAAGTAGAGTACGTGGGACATTAGTTGTATCTAACACGATGGTCTAAGTGTCTTCAGCGACCATTCAGTATTTCAGCATTAAATTTGAAACAGCTACGATGCGCAAACCAGCGCCTCCACTGGTGCAATCTAATCCCCCGTATTCCCCTTGGGGTCCATTCAGAAGCGAAGTCCGCCATAAAATGTTGCTCCTTTGATGGAGCTTGTAGTGGCAAACAGTCTAAACGTATTGAACGCTCCTTCTTGAAGACTGCATGCCATGCTAATCTCTCCGGATTTTCGTTCAATCACATACTTCCCAAGGCTTTTGTCCAACCTTTCTTTTTCTTTTCTGCCATGTGTGACCCTGTATAGCATCAGGGCAGCGGTACACTACACTAGAAAGACACGACACCGATTTTGGTCTGCCGGCTGTCTTTGGGGTTGTCTATTGTCTTGTCGTCGTCCAATTTACACTGCAACAACACAAACAGCCCGCCGATGGTCTCTGGAAGACTCCGTTCGCGCCTTGTCGTGCTCGCACAGCCTTTCGTTGGCCAATTCACTGGAGGCATACAGGGAGACACCGACTAAACTTGCACACCTGCACCTCATTTTCAGCCACCATTGTCCCTCTCCGGCTACGCAGCGCGGCGTAATCCGGCATCGAGGAACAAGGGTGGGGAGACACAAAAGGGAAGCGAAGAAAAGACTTCCATGGAGTGCACAAGATGCCTATTCAAGCGCTATGGAAGCCTCGGATAGGGCAGTGTTATTTCAACAAATATATCCCCTTTGTGGTCGTTTTAATTTTGAAGCAAAGTCATGGGCGAATTCTCACTCAGCCGCATATCTCAACGACACGTCGACGACAGATCTGTCGATGCGTTTTGCTGGTGTTTTAGGTCTGTCGTCATGTTACATTACGACACGCTGTCTTTTGAGGCGTCGTCGTCCTCGTCATAGGCCTTGTGCGACCATGGTCTGGCGACTCGTCGGCAGACCGTCTGCCTCGTGTCAGGGTCGTGTCGCTCTGGTGTAAAAGCGCCTTTATGCTAGCTCTTGTGCGCATATAGAGCTGAACCTTGATTTAACCAAGGCATCAGGACCTCAGAAATAGTTCGTTAAATCGCGATCTCCATAAATCCGAGAATGGAATTCGTCAGTTCTTCCAAATTTACAATCGTATCTCAGAGAACTACAAAAGCTACCACGTCAGTGTACTTGTCTCGCCTGCGCGATTTTTAGCTACCCTATTGTTATTTGGTGCGCGAGACCAGGATACTTGCTCTTGTGCGCCCTTGACGTCAACACTTACAATGAAGTGATAACTAGGAAATGTAAATGTTCACGCACCCAAAGCATGCCTAAGTGTTCTTCACATTCACTGAGCTGGTTTAACCTAATTTAAATACTGAAAGAAACTGCTGTTTCCTGCATGGAGCATTAAAAAATGTGCAATGAAAGTGCTCTAAATGAAAAGAGGGCCTGCTTTATAACACCTCCTTAGTTTACCTCTGTTAGCATGTATGCACATGGCATGCGTGCCAGCCAGTCTGTTATCTAGTTTTCCTCAAATGAAACATCTATATATGAATAAAATATGAAATGAGGAAAAAATAAAAATGAACTGCAACCACAGAAAATGTGAATAAACTAAGCTGACTTGCCAGTCACTGCACCACCTTTTCGTGTAGTCTACTAGAAGTATGGGACAGTGCACTGTACCACTCTGATGTGCATTTTTCTGTTCCTTCCGAGCCATGTTGTCCAAAGTAAACAACATTCTACAGCTGAAGTTCAGTGGTCAGGCATTAACTTTTCAATTAAAGAAGTATGACTCCGATGTGTGCCATTGGAGAATGATTGGCATTATGCCTGTAACTTCATTTCAATCTGCGATATTTCATATTGAGAAGCAAGAGCTTACTTTTGACACATAGAAAAGGCGATTTCCAGTTACAGAATGCTCGGTCCATAGAAGACATGTGCCGGTAATGCAAGGAGATCGGTATGTTCGCTCAATCTAATGAGTCATTGACTAACGTCTAGAAGTAACTGCGCGAAAGATAGAAGAGCTGTCCCATTCCTCCAACTGTCCTAAACCTCGTCTTCGTCCTACAGATTTGTACGAAATAGTATTTCCATCATCTAAACCATGAAGTATTGCCAGGCTTAGCCAGGGATGAATAAATGGACCCTGCCATGCTAACAGCACAGCCCGTGAAGCAATCAGTGCAGGTTGTGCGATTCCAGCCCCTTCGCAAGTGTCACAACATGAACGGCGTGCCTTTTACAGCATCTCACCCCAAGACTTTGGCAACAGGCAGATCAGCACACATGATATGACATGACTTGCCTTCAGTCACATGACATCTTTCATGATCTGGTCTGCGAGTTTGACACAAGCTCGCACGTGCACGATGTCCAATATATTTCAGCTTATTCATCAGAGGTGCCTGCAACTTTGCCATCCATTCCTACAGGCGCTTAGCCAACCATGAGCACGGCACAGAAAGGCCCAGCAAAAAATAGGAAGTGCAATTGTAGGATATTAAAGACCCTTGTAGCAGTAAGCAGCATTTAAAGGGCCTCTGAAACAGTTTTGATGATTTTGTGCAAACACCTTGGGCCTGTAGACCAATACCTAAGGGTCATTTACAGACCGATTTCAGGTCTCTGCATTAACTGTGTAATTTACTACAATGCTTGAAATCACGCAATGGCGTCGGAGAACGAGATTCTGCAGTAGCACGATGAACACACATGCTCCCGCATGGCGTGCTCCAACAAGAGTTTAGGATGAGCATCAGCAACTGTAACTACAGCGAACTTATGGTGTGCTCCACTTGCAAGGACGCGTTAACATAGGGCATGGTGCCCGTGATGAATGGAACTTAAGTCGACTCATGCGCTGTTTTCACATGGTTTCCTTTAGTGGGAAATGGAGCTGCGAATCGCTGCGACTCAGCCAAACATGCTTTCATCCACCCATTCACAGAACGGCATACTCTGGTAAAGCGATATCACCCTGGCTACTAATCTGATTGGCTGTAGAATACGCGAAAGTAAGATAGGCTGGTAGAGTACCGGATCGGGTGCCGCGATCTTTATCTCTTCTACCGGACGGTGTGCGTGCTGCCGGGCGCGCTGTGTGATGATCTCCGAGATTGCGCGCAACGTGTTGTCGTGCAATATCAGAGGTCTAGTTCGAATCATCTGGTGCACTCATGAGAGCTCTGCAACTGCAAACGATGCCAGCTCATCTCGTGAATTGAGGAAGCAAGGCAGAGGTGAGAAGGAGGGCATGATATAATTGTCCATAGTGGCCTTGGTACACGGTGTGTCGCTAAATTTGTAGTCTGAATGGCTTGATGATGCTCTAGGCCAAACCCCGAAAAAAACTATTTGAAAAAAACTTTCAGTGTGCTCTTAAGCTTAAGACAAGAAGCACATCCATAGTCACAATACTGTACAGTGTAACCCCTTTAAAAGAGCTGCTGATGTAAGAGACAAGATGGGTACGAGAGACACTAGTGGGCCAAGACTGAAACAGGGGTTTGTAAGAAAATGCATACGTGGTACCCAGACACACCTGATAGCAGACACACCTGATATAAAAGACGAGCATTGTTCCCGGTGCAGAGCGTGTTTCTTATAAGGGAGTTCAACTGTACAAGGAAGATAGAAACATGATGACCTTTGTTGCCGTGCTTCTGCATCTGTTGAGCCTGCAATTATGTATTGGAAAATACCATGGCTTAAGAACAACTCTTTTTGACTGTCATGATTACCTAAACGCCATGTTTAGAAATGCAAAACTGAAGCCATGACTCGAAAGTCTCGTGTTATTGTAATGACCGATGTGAACACGCTCAATGAGATGCAACAAGTGCCTCAGCCAGACTTCTAAAGAATGCGACCAAAGGTCCTTTCACTTGTGGCCCACGGCTCCAATAGGAATGAAGCATAGTGACTCTACAAACAGCCCTCGCATTATTTTCCCGCCTATCGCAATTAAGCACACTTTGTTTCAGTCAGGTACTGCTATGGGATGGTTATATGTATACAGTATATATGTTGCATATTGTGAAGAAAAATGGGCACATTAGCATGACCTAACCTGTACTATATTCCTTAGATATTGACAAAATGCCTGCGCAAATGCCATTTTTTGCATCAGAGAAACTGGAAACAACTCTTAAATAGTAGCAGGATTTGACTTTTGGTAGAATTCAAGTGATAACCTGTAAAATATTTCACGTTCTAACTTTGCAATACTTGGAGCGTATAGGCCAATATAACAAGCTTTTAAACCTAAAAAAATTATGAATCAATATGAGGGCAATACCTATGCTCATTTAACCTTGAACCGGAGCTCCGGCTTCGTGGCAGTGCTGCTTTCCCATAGACACCCGTTTTCACGGCTTAGCACCAACTGATTGCAGTGAAACCAGTTTTACAAAAGGTTACAAGCGAAGTAAAATCTAATACACCTTAGGACAAATTTAGTAACTTAACACCTCTCTACTGCAGTGAAACCTCCTTTACAGGATGTTATGTTTCTAATTATTTGAAATTTTCAAAAATTTACATTCAATTCAAAGCGAATTCGAATACTGCATTATTCATTCGCACATTTGTACAAGCCTACGGTCCTGGGTTCCCGTAAATGCACGCTCTTGAACACAAGAGCAAGCTGGCCAAGTCCTACCTTATCATGCCGGATCACAATAAATGCCACAGGCTACAATAGCAAATGCAAAGAAAACAAGACAAGCGGTGTACAAATGTAACAATGTGTCTATTTCTTCCGTCGAAACAGTAGCTTGTCTCGACCCTTTGCTTTTTCGGGAGGAACAGTCTGGAAAATATCGTCCAGCGGATTAGATGGTGCTGGGCCTTCAGCAATACGATGCTTGAGATTGGCCCTGGCCTCTTTCCTTTCCTTGTACTTGCCAGCAGCAGCCAATTTCAGGGAGCGGCGATGCTGTGCACATCGAGAATAAAGAAAGGAAGATAAAATGTTACAGGGGTGGAACTCGCAAAGCGTGTCTAAGAGCATTCCTGGGAGCAGGCAAAATGTAGTTTTGGAGCAGACTGAAAGCAGCTAAATTACTTTTTCAGAATAGACAGATGGGTTACAATGGACGTTATTTCGCATTGCAGGATAATTCATCATAATCATGATATATTCAAACAATGATTTAAAAAAATGGATCCCTTCAGACCATTTTAATTCGTAAGGAATAGCAACATGCAGAAATCCTACTGCGTATCACTTCGTACCGCAGCAAAATAAAGTAAAGTATTAAACGTTACTGCCCTATACGACTACAAAGGTTGACATATCAGTCTATGAACGTCACTCCATGCACAATTCACAGTTAAGCAATGCCTACGTGTCATCTTTCACATACACAAGCGTGCACACACACACAAAACTGAGAGGGTGACTAGTGCATTCCGCAACTAAAACTTATTCACACAATCGCCATACTAACTACTCGTTCTTAGTCATAACTGAGCAGTCCTAATAAGCTTAAATGCCCAGGCCCTCTTGGCTTAGGAATGTGCTCCTGGTTTTTCGAGGCAAAGACGTGGGCCTCTTGAGTCACTTTTAAGTGCCACCAGTAGACTGATCGCGCAGGTCTGTTGTGCATTCCAGACTCCAGAGAGCATGGCAACTTGAGCTTGTGAAAACCTCGGTGATTGGCATCACACGTGAACACTGGAATCGCAGGCGCATTCGCTAGTTTATTTCACCACGCACCATAGCAGCACTCTTAAATGCTGCTGTCAACAAGTGCCGGAAGTTTATCGGGCTGGAAGTACCCATGAAAATGAGGCACGACAACAAATCCCAACATCAGCATGCAACCGTCCAAGAGAAGGAGAACCTTTTCTGTCAACAAAGTGGAAAGAGTAACGTGCGAGCACCGCTTACCTCACTCGGAGTCACATAATGTGGGTTGCTGAAGATGACAGCTCCTCCAAAGCTGCCCTCGAAGACCTTGATGGGGTTGAGCACAAACCGAGGTCCTGCACATGATGGGAAGACAAACGTCAGCTCACTTACTTTACGAAAAGAGTCGGATGCAGTACTAATCTGCTACATCTGACCACCCCGTGCCGCAGCTTCGCCCGAAGCATTGAAGTACTCACCACAGTTTACACTGCCAAGCTAAGCCTATATTTAAAGGAGTCATGAAACACTTTTTCAAGCAATCATCAAATGACATCAGCACCGAAGTCCATCGTTTCATAAATTGATTAATGTGAAAATGTCCTGAATATGTCCAACAAAATCGGTTACAGGGATTTGTTGCACACTTTCTGAAATAGCCAATAGCATACAAAAGTACATAGTCTATTTTGCCTTCACATGTATGAAAGGCGCACTGTAAAAGGGTATTTCAGTGCAAAACAAACCATAGAAGTCCCTGGCTGCAAACCCCGGCCACCGCTAGAGACCACCACTTTGCCATGGTGCGCGTGACATTACATGCTGCATAGAGCATAGCCATAGTCTTCGACCAAAGCTTCAGTCTGTGCAAACACAGTCGATCCCGGGTATCGACCTTGGATATATTGAATTATTCGCTACGTCGAACAGTTGATAAATCCCTTTGAATTTTCCATGCAAAAATATGGAACTGTTGCACACATATATCGAAATTCCGCAGAGCGTAACATTCTATATTTAGAACGTTGTGCCATGCCGAAGCCCAGAAGATGCATTTATTCTAAAGAAGATTGCTCATTTTTTGGCAACGTCATAACAAGTTTCGATACAGGAGAATAATTACTTGGCATTCGTATATAGAAAACAATGGTGAACTGCACTGTGAAATACTAATTAAATTACGCTCACCCCTATGCGTGCGACAGCTGTCAAAGAGCTTGGCCCGCTCATTTTACAGCAGTCAAACCGCACCTCTAAACCGGTGCCTTTTCTCTAATCTCCTTTTCAAAGGTACAAAGCTTCAAAAATAAGGATAAATACAACCTGAAATGTGTACTGATCACACTTTTCTTCAATCAAGAGCTAGTTCATGCTGAACTAAGAGCTGTCATTAGTCTGGTAATTTTAAAACATTCCATATAAGAACAAAGGCATAGCGCAGTTCAGGAGGCCCCTTCCTATACATCTCATCATTGAAAGGAGGCAAGTGCCATTAATCCGTGCTACCATATTTTCTTTCTTATTTGTATACAAACTAACGAACAATGGTCCATATAGATTTCCACTGGCAAGTAGAGAAAGATGCTTCTACAGTTACGCACCAATCTCGACGAGAGCGCCAGTCTCCTCCACGATCTGGTAGTTGCGGAACCATATCCGGTGATCCAGCAGCGAGAAGGTGAACACGTGGTCCACAAATGGCTGGCTTTTTGGGTGGTACCGCGGCGTGCCAAAAATCTGGGGAAGGGAAAGGGTGTGCCATGAGCAACCATTGAGACTCTTGTTTCTCTATTAAAAAGCCAGTAAACAACCTCGCGGTCCAAAATTTCAAACGGAGAAATAACCACGCTTGTACAATGTAAATATGCTGCCGCAACAACTTTGCGAATAAGTGCTTTATTAAAAGTGAGTTAAGGGGCACAGAACAACCCGTGTTAGCTAGTTTCAGTTTTCTCCACGTCCTTCCCACCCTTCTCTCACAGCACAGAGGGTAGCCCTTTGCTGTGACCACAACCTACTGTATTCCTGAACTGCACGGATGTGCCCTCTCCAGCACCTATGTTTTAGTTCATACCTCCTGCCGCTAGGAACGTGAGCTTTGAGCAACGTGGCGCTAGTCAGCAGCTGTTCGCTGACATCAACCTCAGTGCTCGTGGGGATGTTTCGCTCAGCGCAGCACAATTATATCATGTAATTATTACTTCCCAATGCACAATACCTCAAAAATACTTGAGGCATGAGAGGTGATCTCTGCATTTAAATGTACGCCAACAAGTGCATGGCATGCATGGTAATATAGGCTGTCCCACACCACGCTAGTTTATGGCTACAGAAGTTTTCAGCTGCTATAAGATTATTATACCGCAACGAACATCACGCTTAGCCCTCTGTTCAGGTTCGCAAAAGCAATCACCTAAATGCCGGCAGTTCACAGAATGCAGGCGTCCCGATTCCAACGCCGTTGAAAAGACCAGAGAGTAGCAGACAAACAGGTTATAGGAAGCAACACCAATGCAGAGCGATAAAATGAGTGGGGGGGACATGCTCCCACAGGAGCTCGCTATCCGAGCAGGTCAGGAGTACGGTAGGTCGCAGCTACGCCCACTTCATAAACGTTGCCTGATGTCAGCGATTACATCACTGGCACACAGCCAATGACAGGGGAGGGTTGCCCCATGTGCCCACGAGTCATAGCAGCACAGAGAGGAAGTGCAGTGCAAGGCGAGGCATGCACCCTTTCCCTAGCTGAGTATTAAGAAGCCCTTTCATTCCGGAGGCTTTTGTTCTGGCAATACCACTTGTCCCGATAGTATCGGGCGCTGCAAAATGATAGGCAGTAGCACAGGAAAGTGAAAGCGTGAACCGCGTGGCTGAAACTGCATCACGGCAAGGCTAAGGCGACATTTCGTACTGCAAAGGACCAATCGACAAGCTCAGTGGTATGAAATGTTGCTCCTGAGCAAAATTTCATCAATGCTCATTCGAGAAGGGCTGGACAGACATAGAAAAAAAAAAGTGCACGAAGGGTTTTTGTAATGGAGGACCTGCGCAACGCTGTAATATTCACCAAATGTGATCACCACGGTCTACTTAATTCAAATAAAAAAACTTGATTGAGGCATGTAAAAAAGAAAAGCCGGAGCTTGTGTACTGCCCTTTGAGCAGTTTTGGTCAAGCACTTCCTTCTAACTACAATAAAAAAAAGCCTTTTAAAATTAAAACTGGTAAGAAATCGACGGTTCTTGTGTAAGCTAAAGGTATTGTTAGATGCATATGATATTGAAACAGAAGTAAACATAAACACCTACTAACTGTCACGATAACTAAAAATTAACCGATTCGGTTCATTGGAAGAGCAGAAACTTCTTGCGAGCAGATAGGATTGCTGCAGCTCTCGGTGGAGCAGACCTCAACCCCACACCCGTTCCTACATGTCCTCTGGAATCAACTTCAGCAGTGCGCAAAGCATAAACTTGACCAAAGTAATACACCAGGGCAAACCAGCTCCTAGTTGCAAGTGCCGCAACCATAACCTTAAGCTCGGGATTCGGCTCACTCCTGATATTCTATTCAAGTGCACCAAGAGCACGCAAGTTTTGGGGACAGGCAGTACTTGGACACGGTATTGTAGGGCGATCACTTCTAATGATATGTTCGCTTTCACAAGCTTTCGTGACATTTGTGCAGTGCACGTTGCAATCATTGAGAGACTACAGCTCTGACACATCGCGCCCTGTAGATGGCAAACAGGTTCGTACTACTCTCATTCAGAATGATGAAAGTCAAAGTATCGTCGAAAGCGATTGCTCGAGCCCCCTGATGCAATTTAAAATTGATTCCCCATTCTTCGCAGTGTCCAGAGTGCATGCACTTGCAGTGTTGAAACGATGATGTCTCAGTTCATGTTGTCTTCCCCTTGTGCTCCATTTTAATGTGCCCCTGAAGGGAACGTGGAGGAAAAGGTAGCGAATTTTTTACATTAACCTTAATGTTGAAATTTTATCATGCTGGTTTATGTGCTAAAGCAATGACACGAATGTAAGGCACTCTGTTGGCGGTGGGAGAGGGCAGATTGATTTCAAGTACACAGAGTTCTTTTAGTGCTTTTAGGAGGACTGTCATTGTATTCCCCCCCACGCCTTTCCTTCCAAGTGTGGTGGCTGTGACCACGAATCAAACCAATGTCCTTGAGCCAAACATTGCCGAGCTGTTATGCTACTAGAACTGCCAACATTACAAGAGCTGCAGTGCTATTGTGGAGCAATTCTATGACATTTATTTATGCCTTTTGCTTCCATTAGCCGTGTGCCACTGGCCAAAGTTGTGGCTCGAAAATGCTGACCAATGGCACACAGCTAGCAGCCACGAAAGGCATAAGAAAAATGGTCGTAGAATCGCAAGAAAATCGCTCCGCGATAGCATTCCTGGTTGTGTTCCAGTAACGGAGGGGAGCCTCTCCAGCTGTGCGTCGCTGATCTTTTCATGAAGTCACCATCCAGTTGGCATTACGCAGAGGACGAACGCAGAGCAAGAATATTTAAGAAGTGAAGCTCTCATCAGCACAGGCAAACGGATAACGCCAGAAAAATAGTGCGCGCCCAGATAGCCGCATGAAGCAACAGCCCTTAATCCAGACTCATCGGACCACCTGTTCGAGCTGACTAATCTCTATTGATCACTAATGCCACGAAACGAGACTGAAGCGCCAGGGTTACTTTACCTGTGACAGCAACTCCTTCATCAGCTTACCAAACGGGTTCTCAGTGAATGCCTGCGAAACAAGAACAAAACAAGAGGGAATATATTAGATATAAAGTGGAGGGCACTCATGACAACTCAAAATTGCATAATTTCAGAGTTCCCTAAAGATACCTATATAAAGCTTTTTTTCATCTAGTATTCTTTATTCTGCACTACTTTGTCGCAACACAAAAACCAGCTACTCACGACTTTTATCAAACGAAATATTTTAAAACTTAAGTGCCTGGAAACCTGATAACACAAAGTAATAATTAGCCGAAGCGAAACTCACCAGATAAACTGTGAGCAGTATTACACAAAAAGGAAAAACAAAAACACTTCCTTGAAAAGGGCTATACCGACAAAGCATACTACAACCACATTATATAATTCCTCTCCTTTTTGCAACGTCCTAGGGCTTTGAGAGCATCACATTAAATGAATGAATTCACTGTTTTATACATTGAACCACTACATCCAAACTCATTTAACAGTTTTGAAATAACGTGCAAACAATACAAACTGATTCGGGGTTTCTCCAAAGCATGCACGTGATTCAGAGAGCACCGGAAATAAAAGAGCATCACCTTGTCAAAGGACAGGAGTGGTCGTGCGCCTTTAAGGCAGTTCCCAGTCATCTTCAGCTCCTCCATTGTGTGAACTGTAAGGGTCAAACATGAGACTTTTTCGCCAGGTTCAATAGGTTAAATAGACATTATTGTTACCTTCCAAAAAAAAAAAAAGTGAACCAACAAATGTTTTTTAAGTATTGAACCAACAGACCAACAGCGCCTCTCTCTGACATGTGAGAAGATTTGATCCGTAACAGTAGCCACTGGCATAGCACTCTGTGAGTACTTTAAGCAAATCGTTCATTAAAGTACAGATTGATTGGAAAGAGCTAGACTACCGATGGGTGATAGAGTTCCATGACGATACACTAAAGGGAAATCTGGCATTAGCGCCTACTGGAGCTGGAACGCGAATGATTGGTGGTACATGGATTTTCTTATGATTTGTTCTTTTGGCTTTATGTGGCCTGCAGCCAATTTGTTGCAAGACGAAGTTCAGCAAATGTCCAGCAGTGCTATATCACCACCTCGACCTGCCTAAGCTAGCCAATTCATATCGCCTCACGAGGTTCACAACGAACCATTCTTTTATCTGAAACAGAACCCAAAGCACGACAATAAACAGAGCCACAAGTGCACTGGAAGCCATGAGCACGACTACGCCAATGCGTGTACTACCTATCTTCCCATGGTGGCTGTTTTGATGATGTGGACTGAGGCCTCTCACACACAAGCAGCTTATCGTAATCATAGAGGCTTGAATACGAACACGAGATGGAACTGACAGACATGCTACACAAGCAGACACAAATAAACACACCCTGGTACGTCAGCTAGTCTGTAGCGTCTCTTGGCGCAGTGATAGCCCACTTACGGCACGTCAGGGTGCATGACAATGCCCACCCAGATGGCTACGGAGGTGTGCGGCCCCCACAAATTGATTCCACCATATAACGAGGTACGTGACGTTTTCGATGCCTCGATCTCGAGCACTTTTAGGGTGTTACTGCAAGCCGAGAATGGTCCCGCTTGAAATGGGCACACACACTCAGCCTGTGTCTGACAGGAGAGGCCTCGACGGTCTTAGCGCCACTTGCAGCTCTTTCTCTGCAATCGCTTACATCTACACACTTTGAATACTGCTAGTCTTCTCCTGGAGTGTAATCTCGAGCTTAAGCACACGTTCTTTGGCCTCTAACCTCAGATGGTCTTGCCCTACCAGAGCTTTCGTGTCCTCACAATTACGGGCATGCTGTTCTCGTTCCCTTGTGATTTCGTGTCAGTCCAATGTTTTAGCTTCACCTCTTTTATTCCTAGGTATGACCTAGAGCCTCTCAATCTTCATCGTTCCCTCTTTTGAACTTGAGAACCTTGGCAGGCTTGCCAAAATTGTGACGACGATGCGGGCCCTGCCTCCGTAGCTTTCGCTCCAATGTCCAGATAAGTTGTTGCCAAGTATAGCAGTCAGGCCGCAGGCGCAGCTCTGCTAGTTTGGGGTGTTAGCCAGCACAGGATACACTAAGTACCTGGCTCGGCCACATTGGGACAAGCGGTTGCCAGGTGAACACTAGACCTAGGAATATTAGCCTTGAGTAACCGCACATACGGCAATAGGGAACCCAAGTCCGGACCAGGCGCCTTAGGCTGGCGACCTGGCATACTGTATAGTGCGAGAGATGCTCAGTGGAATTTTCTGCCTTCACCAGCAATAAACACGTGCCAGAGGCTGCGGACATAAAAGTGGCTGATTGATCGCAGCATCACAATTTCCTCTAGTAAATATTTAAGGAAACTCAAGAAAGTAAGAACAACTTGTGCCACTGCCATTTTTGAACTCTGCCCAATCAATGTGCACACAAACAGTCAGTCTGCTTTATGGATTCTATTGGAATACTCCTTCTGCTTGCAACAAGGAAGACTGAGCAACATACCATTTTCAACAAGGAACTTGACAGACGGCCCATTCGGTACATTGGACGCCCTGCAAGAAGCAAACGAACAATCATGACATGGTTCATGACATCAACCAATATATGTAACAATTGAAAGCCTCAAAAGCAACACTCACCACAAATAGAGATCTTTTCTCTTCTTGTTCTCGAAGTACAAGCACTTGTTGCAGTTCTTCATTTCACATATCTGAAAGGATGTTGTTAGTTGTTTGAAAGCAATCAACACGTAACAAAGCGTGCCCGAGAAAACAATGAAGCGGACAAGTCACCTACTTCGTTGATGACTACAAGAGGGTCCTTCTTCTCCATCTTGGACTCTGCGAATGTAGCAATAACACATAATGTGAGCACAATCATTGACAAGAGTTCCATATGCCTTTTCAAATGCAGATCACATTTTCTAGCTAGCGCAAAAAGTTCTGGACAATTAATCTATCTTGCACGCGAGTACAATGTTACTTTGGCATTAGTGGTCGATCCGAGTCACTAGTGCGCAAACGACATTTCCTTAAGCACTTTGCAGCCCACTATTGATGCTCTCACCAATTTGGCAGCATCAGTACTGCTGGCATCGTTAATGGCATTAGCGTGGACACGACCAAACTAATGCACTTGAAAATGGCGAGTACAGCCAAGCAGCAAGTATTGTCTTGGCGTTATTAGGGTGTATGCAACATGTCGCGGTACGGTTCAATGTTCGTGCCTTTTTGTGCTAGCACGGTTTTCCCGGCAGCTCATCAGGTGATTTGTGAGAAACAATACATAGTGTTCATGTGATGTCCCTTCCGCTGTTGTCGCCCTCTCACGCCATGCCCGGGTACTTCCCTGGGTACCTACAGCAGTTCGCGTGCTGAAGGGCGGTTTGTTGAGGGCTTGTTTTCTGTTGCTGTGCGCGATGTTGAAAGAGAAGTTGTGAGGTTTTTTGTTGTCGTACTTCAACGAGCTGATCGGATCAGGAAGGCCTCGCTCGTTCACCCGATACAAGACCAGAAAATGTGTCACTGCTTTTTACCGGCTGCCTGCCACGACCTATGAGGGCCCATTATTTCGCTTTCACTACAAATTGTGTGGCTTGAGAAGTGAAAGCCCAAAGTCTCTCGAGCCACAATTTTAAAAGCGGATGAGAGAATCGCGCAGCAGCTTCTGTCAGAAACGAGTCATCGTGCAGAGCTAGGCGAGTTTACAAGAGATATATTATTAATAATAATTCTAATATATTGCTGTGGTCCACGCCACCAAAGTAGCAGCGCGGCTTGCCAAGTGTTTTAAACAATGCAGATGTTGAACCTCTTTGATTATAATTTGTGGAAACAGCCGAGGAAAACATTATGCTAGGTAGATGCTTCGCGTGGTGCACGTCGCGGTAATGCCAGTCACTTTTTTTCTTGTATGATTTGATACATTTTTTACCACATATTTTACTAAAAATTATGGAAACCGGTTTAGGGAATCAATCAATTAAAAAAAAAAAACAGACCCCCCCCCCCTCAAATCGGTCGCCTATACTTCAAACCGCAAATGAACAAATATTGTCACATTTTTGCAGGTTTTTTTTAATGTAATACCTGCATTCCCGCAATTGCCTTCACGATTTTAACCGCCTCCCTGACACGCTGATTGTGCACGCAGTGGTCACGGACAAGTTTGTACAGTATCACGGTAAGCTACCTCTGTTTGCAGGTACGTGCTTGGATATAGCACTCACCCGTAATGAAGTTACACCTGAAGACACAAATATAACAGGTTTTTCAAGTCATTTTTGTTAATCTGTACCAGCCAAACACGCCAGTGCTGTTTGGAAAATCGCAATGTGCGTTCTTAATTTTGGATAATAAATTTCTCCAAATAAAACACCCCGACTCTCAACTGCCTCTTCGTGGACTGCTAAATCATTTGCCTCACCAGAAGCTGATAATTCGGCAAACTTGCATCGTGAGGAACAACTGAACTGGCGCAAGCACGAGGAAACAACATGGCAGCGGTCGGCAACGGAGTCCGTAGGTACCCGGGCATGTCGGTGGCGCACTTTGGAAGTGACGAAGGGGCGCTGCGTGACGCACGTGCACAGTATGTATAGGAGGCCACTGCCAGCAAAAAATATGCTTTAGAAATTTCATGTAGACAGGTTTAATTCAGGAGGTAACAAAATGAAAACACCTTTTAGACCCATAGTATAAGCAGTTGCCTTATGACGATAAGCGCATCACAAAGCAGTATTAAGAAATTCTGCATAGATAAAGGTAAGACGTATAAATGACTACTAGCACTCAGCTGCTGGTGTGCCAGCACCAAGCCTTGAACAAGCATAATTGAGCAATAGGTAGTTTAGAAGCAACACCACAGGTTCTAGATGTATTAGAAGAAACAATAATGCCAGGACACCCATGACAGTGATCATTTTACGCCACATTTCCACCTACCAATTTGTCACTTGGTGCAAGAGACACCCGTTGTGCTTTCACACATCTAATTTACTACACAACTTCTCAATGTGGTAGCACCAGAAGATGGCAGCCACAATGATGTATGCAAAAACCACTGAAAGGAACTGCAAGTTCTCGACTATGCAAGTTGCACAACCATGCAGAAAATTTGCATGTTCTGGTAACGAATCTTTATTTAAAGCCTGAATGAGGCCACAGCGCGTCTCGTTCAGCCTAAAGAACTAGTGCAAAGCAGAGTTTAGCTACTCATGGTGTCACTAGATATATGTACAGTGGTGGCAAAACAATGGCGAGAAATCCACAATTTATGTGTTTGTGCGCAGCTTTAGAGCGCAAAAGAGGTTGCAGAAACGCAACCTTAACATCGCACATGTGTCCAAAACATCATATAGCATTGATAAGCCATTGAGACCAGCAGACACACTGGCATTCTGCTGCTGCTGCATTGAACCAATGAAATGTGTACAGATGGTACCGGACATTTCGCATCCCACAACCAAATAAACAGGTCGTGCCGAGTTGCATGTCGTTGTCAACTGACGTTTACGACCAGTAAATACAACGCAGAAACGTTTCGGTATGTGCACGCGCGGCTAGAGTGTACGCATGCTGTGATTATGCTCTGCTTGGACATATTACAACGCGGGATAATTAGGCACCTTTTGAAATATGTCCGGTAAAGGTTGGTCTGGAATCATAAAAAAAAAACGTACTCGTACTGAAGGAAACGCTTACCCGGCTTCGAATGAGGCAGCAATGTGCGAAGGTTAAGCATCAGATGCCTGTCTCTGAACGTGATCCCCCTTGAAGCGAAGATTATGACACGCTGCTTGTTGATCCATTTGTACTGAAGAAAAAAGAAACACTTACCGTTAGGACTGAGTACAACGTAGGCCGTGGTTACGGGGCCAATTAAGGCGACAAAGCGAACCAGCCAGGAACAACAAACGTTGAAATACACAACGGCAATCCGTGAATGTTTGGAAACACTCGCTCCCAGCATGGCCTCCTTGTCATAAGGTACTGCGGGCCGGGGAATCAAGATGCCGACGATCACACCTGGCTCGACGCACGCACAACATCGTACGGTTCTCTACCTTTTTTCCGGTGGTTCATCTGATTTTCTGGTGACCGGAGGTAGCCTTTCTTGCGTTTCGACAGCGTTTTCGGCACCCTCGTCTACACGTGAACGCTTCCTGCGCCGCGCCATGTTTGTATAACTGCGGCCCTGCGCGACTGAGCTTTTCCGGTTGGCTCTTTAAAAATAAGTTGTTGTTTTTGTAGCTTAACTTTACGTATATAAAAAATTTAAATTAAATAATAATCATATATTACAGCGTAAATTTCACAATATCGAGCGTTGTACGAGAACAACTCTGTCTCAAGGGGGAAGTCTTGTCGACTGACGCGGCTTTGTCCCGTATTTTATATTTCTTACGTTAATTTTCTGTTTACGCTTAGTGAGCGCAAAACAGCAGCAACGGCCAAGGCAGCTTTGCGGGGCACCGTGTGGCTACAGACAAGCGAATGCGCCTCATCGGCGGCGGAGCAGAGTCGTTCCGCCTTCGAATTCGCTGTTGAGACGGGATACGTGTGTGGCGCCCGACAGGCTGAACGGCGCGCGTGAGCATGGATTCAAACGGCAAGGCCGCGACGCCGAAGAAAGACAGCGGCGTCCCGCATAGTGGCTCTCAGCCGGTCACACCGAAAGCTGGAACAACGTCGACCACTGACGGACGTGAGTTTGAAACCCCCCCCCACAACTCCGCGAAACAGTTCTTGACAGGTCGGCGGTGCCGTGCGTTGGTTTAGTCCCCCGGGGGGTTTCGCGTTGTGGCGCATTTTTGACCGGTTATTTCGTTCCGCCAGCCGAGGTGAGTGGGTGATGGAACGGGTAGTTTGCTGTATCTAACGATTTCATTAGCTTAGCCGGCGATTCGTGGCAAGCTATCGCAACCTGCACACGACTTGCCTTGAGTGCGATTGCGAGTGTTGGGAACTTTTAGGCGCTTAATTGCGACAGGATGTCATGGCACGTCGTGTGTTTCGCCGGTCTTTTTCGGGAACTGGTTGTGTCGATTGACGAGCGCTAGCTGTAGTTGCGCAAACAAATTGCGGCATTTGGGTCGTTTTAACCTGTTCCACGGTGATTATGCTCAGCCGTCATTTATCGGGCACGCGCGTCGTTGAAAGTTGCGTACAGAGCGCGTGCTGCAGACCTTTGCGTTTTTTTGGCGCGCCGCACCTTCGCCCGTGGGAGATTGGGACTTATCGGCAGTAGGGGAAAACAACTCTTATTTCTTCTAGTCTAGTTACAGGTGTCGCTAAAACCGAGGCACGTGGTACCAGCTGCTACTTTCGAACTTAGTTTCAACTGCTGCCGGTTCTTCCTATAGCTAAAGCATCTTTTTTTTTTTTTGGTTCAGTCATGTTCGAAATACATATGGCAACTCATCCTGGGTACAGCCAGTTTCCCAATTCAATTAATTACGCGCGATCCACCAGGAACGTTGTGTGTGGGTTTCGTGGGCCTACCGTGTCGTACCACATGCGTCAGTAGGTTCTTGTCATTCGCTATGTCAGTCACGTAGCAGCGCAGTGAACGCAAGGAGACTCTTTTTCGGCTTTTGGTTGTCTTTTTCCCGTTCTCGTTAGGCGGTTTAATCACGTTCAAAAGCTTTACTGCACATCTTGTTGCTTGTAAATTCTTTCCTCCCAAGGCACACTCTAAAGACTTGGAGGTCTGCTCAGTGGCCTCCTTGTCCAAGCCTTGTGGGAGCACATTGAAAGGCCTGTGTGTGTAGGGAGGTTAGCATCACACTTTGGCTGCCTCCCAAGGGTAAAGCAGGCACACTGCATGTTATGTAGGGCAGCGAGTGCCAGTGGCATGGGGCTCTTACAGGCCTGTTCAAAATAATGAGAGGATCAGAAACTGTATAGTCAGATACAACTTTCGAAATGGGCTGACTGGGTTACTTGGTTGTGCATACTTGAGGTTAACAGTAAATTCGTTCATTTGTGACGATACTGTGTTAGCGTGGCTTCCCTTGAATGAATGCATAGAGCATGGTATCATTCCGGTTAGGATATATTAAAAAAAAAAAACATAGAATCAGTTTTGTTAGCTCGATCTTGTTTGCCCTCATGCTCATGTAAAAGCTATCTGGAAGGCCTGCTTTTGCAGTATAAAAAATTAATTTTTGATGAAGAGTGTTTCCCCATTTTCGCTAGGCATTTTAATTGCATTTGAAAGCTTTACCACGCATCTGGTTACTTATAAATTCATTAGTAGTATATGACAAAATTCCCTGTATTTAACGTAGGTCAGTATTCACAGTGGCTTCTCTTGATTGATTGCAGAGAGCATGGCATCATTTGCGATGACCAGCACGCTGTCTCCTGAGGCCCCTGTATTCGTTCCGCGGCACTTCAAAGTTCCTGTACCAGAACCCCAACCGACGTCGCCGGTGAGCCCCCGGTTTTCTTTTGCACGGTTTTACAATACTAAACATTTCTATTCTAAACATCACCAGCAGCCAAGTGTTGCGCCTAGAGCAAAATGGGTGAAATCATTACATTCTGCCAGTGCAAACATATAGGGCTGGAACTTCAAGAAAAATACAGGTGAAGAGCTGCACTGCGTGTGATAAAACAAACCAAAATAACAGAGAGGCACGAAAATTGATATTTGCTGGGGTTTTGCAACTCGAAACTTCAATATGATAATGAGGTACATCATAATGGAAGGCTCCGGAAATTTCCATATCTGGTGTTCATTAAGTTGCAACCAAAAATTAGTACACGGGTCTTTTACATTTCGCTGGCGTGGTGGTTGGGATTCGATTCCAGTAATTTCAGGTCAGCAGTCGGCCACCATAACCACCAGATCCCTCCCCCCCCCGAGGCCGGTCATAGGCATGAAAATTAAGAGACTGGAAGAGAGCAGAGGGGATTGCAAACAGATGAAGTGGACATTATCGTTAATTATTATATTTATTCATACTGTCAGCCAAAGGCCATTACAAGGTGAAGCAACGAAGCACACTTCACGCATTGTTCAAGACGCAAGCACTACACCGTGAAATCTGGACAGGCAACACATCTGGCAGATTGAAACAAACCTACACCATACAGATCATACAAATCATAATCAAGAAAAAAGACAAATGTAGCCAAAAGTACAACACGCAAATCAACTCGAGTTTTATGCAGTAGTGACCAACGATGAGCATAGAGTAGCATAATTGCAAGCACTATACTCAAACACCGCGCTCCTTAAAAAGGCATCAAAGGGGGGAAAAAACGCAGTTTCTTATATTATTAGGTTACCCTTTCAGAATTTCAAAATCGCCATGTTGGCTGTAAGAAGATGCTTGGTAGGAAAGAACCACACAAAGAGAAAACTCGAGTGCTGATACCAACACTTCCTACACTGAATTTTGTGATGTCATCTCGCTGCGGTTGTCCAGTGGCTAAGATACTCTGCTGGTGACCCCCAGGTTGCAGGATCGAATCTCGGTTGCGGCGTCTGCATTTTCGATGGAGGCGAAAATGCCATAGGCCTGTGTACTCAGATTTGGGTGTACGTTAAAGAACCCCAGGTGGTCGAAATTTCTGGCGCCCTTCACTACAATGTTTCTCATAATCATAGGGTGGTTCTTGTTAAACCTCACATATTGATTATCAATCGAATTTTATGTCATAGATTTTGACAGTCTACTAGGCTGTATCTAGGTCCCAATCAATGAAAGGGACGTACATTGTCCTCTGAAAAGGTTAAAGACTTACCATTCTAAGTTTAAGCTAATTTCATTGAGCTTATGGCACGAATTATGAAAAATATGCTTTGAAGTCTGTTACGCAACGTGTGGAGATTTATACATGAAATTTAAGAATGAAACATTGACCTTGATTATCGCCTTCATTAATAAACCAATGAGGGTGAAAACAGCATTAGCATTGTTAGAGTTCACTTTATCAATCTAAACGAATTCACCATTTCACTCTAGTGTCCCTGTGGGGGTGGGGGGGGGGGGAAGGCATGATGGTCAGATTATCTGTTCCCTTGCTTGAGTAGATTGCTCGACTGTGTAGAGTGCTGCTTACTATTTATTAGACAATGAAGCAAAGAATCGGCAAAGCAAACTAAATGTGGCAGTATATTGTCACAATGCAGAAACAGTAGCAGTCGAATCCAGGAAACACACTTTATTTGTACCAAAACACTGGCAAACTGATCGGAAGAGAACCTCGTCTTCTTCTCTCGCTGCGCGTGTTCTTCGTTGTTCCCTTGGTGCTGCATATTCAATGTGGCATTTGCCCCCCTCCAGAGAGCAGCATCCCGATGCTTTTCTACAAAAGACAATGTAGTAGATGTATGGTGTAAATCAGTCCGAAAAGTAGGGCTTCATTCGCACAACGTGCACTGATTTCTGGTTTTTGCTGGCGAGTTGTCGAGGGGCTGTCAGGAACGACCACGTAATTAACGTCGCTCAGGCGCTGTAAAACTGTGTAGGGGCCAAAATACTTCTTCAGCAATTTTTCAGACAGTCCCCGGCGGCGGATAGTACTCCATACCCAGACTTTGTCGCCGGCCCGATAGACGACATGTCGGTGTCGCAGATTATAACGTTGGGCGTCATAATTTTGCTGCTGGGTGATTCGGACGCGCGCAAGCTGCCTCGCTTCTTCTGCTCGTTGGGTAAAAGATACAGCGTCCAAATCGATGTCATTGCAGTCGTGCAGTAACATGGCGTCAAGCATCGTCGTCACTTCACGGCCATGAAGGAGACTGAACGGCGTTCTTCGTGTAGTTTCTTGCTGCGCTGTATTATAGGCGAACTTGATGTACGTTAGAATGTCGTCCCAGTTCTTCTGATCCACGTCAACGTACATACTCAACATGTCTGCAATAGTCTTGTTGAGGCATTCTATTAAGCCGTTGGTTTGTGGATGATAGGAAGTGGTTTTCCGATGGGCTGTTCCACTGAGCTCAAGCACTGTCTTCAGGAGCGCGGCCGTGAAAGCGGCACCTCGATCCGTTATTATGATTGTTGGAGCACTGTGCCTTAGGACGATATTTTCTACGAAGAATCGTGCGGTTTCGACGGCGGTGCCACTTGACAAAGCCTTTGTTTCCGCGTAGCGCGTAAGATAATCAGTGGCGACTATTACCCACTTGTTGCCAGCATGGGAAGTCGGATATGGTCCAAGGAGATCCATTCCAATTTGGGCAAACGGTATCGTGGGCACTTGAATTGGTTGTAATAGTCCAGCTGGTTTTAACGCTGGCGATTTTCGTCATTGGCAATCGAAGCATGTGTGCACGTAATGCTTCACAATAACTGGAAGTCTTGGCCAGTAATATTTCTGTTGGATTCTGGCCAATGTGCGTGTGTATCCGAGATGACCAGACGTTGGCTCATCGTGGCAAGCACAAAGTATCTCCTCACGAACTGACGTCGGAACGACAAGTAGGTGGGTGCTTTCTCTGGGAGAAAAGTTCTTCTTATAGAGAACACCACTACGTAAGCAGAATGATGGCAGGCTCCTTGCAAATCTTCTAGGGACGGTTGTTGTCCGGCCATTCAAAAGTTCATCAAGAGGAAGCAACTCACTGTCTTCTTTCTGCTTGCACGAAATCGTAGTGGTGTCAACGACTCCTACAAACGCCATGCTGTCATCGTCGCGCTTTATCGGTGACCTTGATAAGCAATCGTCGTCGGCGTGCTGCCGTCCGGACTTATACACGACCCTTGGTACCCTACGGCGCGATACGGGGAATACCGAACGATGTGGCCTGCTTCCCCACAGTGAAAGCACAGGGGCCTATGATCAGGGGTACGCCAGATGTCACTTTTGCGAAGTGGTGGCCGCCTCGGCATCGAAGTTTCTCTGTAGTGCCAAGGCGCTGTCGGCGGATGTTGCTGGTGGTACTGATGTGGTGTCGGCACGTTCGCTGGCTGTCGGCGGACTACGTCTGCATAGCTTGCCCTGGGAGTGCGCGTGCTCGGCTCAAGAAGCGAGAGCGCTTGCCTGATCTCCTGGCGTACAACTTCCGTTACTGAGGCGATCGCGCAGTCATTCGGTTTGGCGACGAGTTTCTTGACCTCTTCTTGTACGATTTCTCGTATTAGTTGGTGCAAAGAACCTTCGTCGGGTGTTGTTGCTGTGGTAGTGGCTGCCCCGCTAATCGGTGCACTGTGGGTTGGGCGGTCATACTGGCGATAACGTAGATGCAGTGCGTGTTCGATAGATGTCACCTCCTTGGAGAATTCATCCACACTTGTAGGCGGGTTTCGTACGAGACCAGCGAACAGCTGCTCCTTAATGCCCCGCATGAGGTGGCTAACCTTTTTGGCTTCGGGCATATTAGGATCTGCTCGACGAAATAGCCGCGCCATGTCCTCAACAAACATCGTAACGGATTCATTTGGTTTCTGAATCCGTGACTCGAGGAGACGCTGTGCGATTTCTCGTCTTTCAGTGCTCGCGAAAGTGTTGAGGAACTTCTGCCGGAACTCGTCCCAAGACGACCACACGCGATTCGTGAACCATGTTCGGGCTCAGTCTTGAAGCGGAAAATAAACGTAGCCCAATTTCTGTGTGGTGTTCCAACCGTTAACATTCGCTGTGTGCTCGAATTCCTCGAGCCAGTCATGTGTATCCTCATATGCGTTTCCGTGGAAGTCAACCGGAAGTCGAGGGTTCAA
The DNA here is from genome assembly GCA_013436015.1 of Rhipicephalus annulatus. Taxonomy (NCBI): domain Eukaryota; kingdom Metazoa; phylum Arthropoda; class Arachnida; order Ixodida; family Ixodidae; genus Rhipicephalus; species Rhipicephalus annulatus. Next base: position 66,082 of record WOVY01001980.1, on the reverse strand, counting down.
AACGGTCACCTGTGTCGTGCTTGGGCTGGACATGTTGGGGCCAGTGCTTCCAGGCGCCGTCATGTTTTCTAACACAGTCACGCTTTCCGGCAATGGACCAAACTCCAGGCTGAGGCCTAACAGGCGCCGGCTGCTGCGGTGAACGGGGGTGTCGATGCGTGGAAGTCTTTCTTGATCAGATGCGGGGCTGTTGTCAGGCGTCCCGAACATGTACCCAGCGCCTCCACCAGTGTCACAATGCAGAAACAGCAGCAGTCGAATCCAGGAAACTCACTTTAACTGTACCAGAACACTGGCAAACTGATCGGAAGAGAACCTCGTCTTCTTCTCTCGCTGCGCGTGTTCTTCGTTGTTCTCTTGGTGCTGCATATTCAATGTGGCAATATAACTACTGCTTGACTTAGTGTAAGTGGTGCTGAAATGGTGAGTCAAATCAGTAATTCGCATAGTGGGTTCCTGTGACCACTTGAGTCACCTGCAAGTCCCCTTGCAAGTCGGGGTACCGAAGTACTTGTGGACGCATTAATGTTGGTGTCAGTATGTTAGCCTCTTGTTTGTGAAACGACGTATTTCACCATAAGGCACGAAGTTAAGTGGGAGTAACTTTGTACGTTCTCAACTCGTGTAGAAGTACACATAAGAGCAATTTTAGTGTTGTCGTTCAGGCCCGAAAGTTGAAATGACATAAGGTTAACCGATGCTCCATCACAATATACTTTCTGCGATAGGGTTCTGCATAGTGCGCGCACGTAATTGTACGAAGGCTCACCCGCTATTGCTCACCATAATAGGACGGCACTGTTTGATGCTTTGTAGCTCAAGTTGCTTTCGAAAACCACAAAGCTATGGATACGCATGCTTATTCCTATGTCCACGTAAGAGGCCCTTACAGGGATGGTAAGTGCTGCAGTTGCAAGATCTTTGCAGAAAGGTAGATTACTTGTGCAGTACAAGGCATGTATTGCACAGAGAGGCAATGTTCTGCTTCTAGCATGAAAGGGAATACAAATTTTGGTGCAGTTTTCAGTACAACCAGTAGCTACTAGTCTCTCTGCAAGTGCTTGTCATAAAAATTGTCACTACAGTCGGTTACATTAGGAAAAAAGAAGTCAGATATGACCACCGCCATCATTGTTCCTCTCAGAAAGAATTTGTATGAATTCTGCATCGTATGGTGCTTGCTCATTTTTATGACATTAAAGGGGCACTAAAGTCAAATAACGATATTATCAATAGCAGTGCCCCACTTACCGAAAAATTAAGGTAAATGCATGACAACACATGTGCCACAACTAGGGCATTTGCAAAATGATCCCGATGATGTCACACATACCACCTACAATTAATCACTACTAATTGAGCTAGCTGCACTAAATAAAGAACCTTCCGTGTATGAATAGACATAATAAAATGTTGCTTGTTCTTTTCTGTTTGATTCATGGAAAAAAGAACCGCTGGATGTTGCTATGGGGAATGGTATGAGTGGTTCAAGAGTTCAATTTTAACCTGGTTAAAGTATACAGGTTGTGTCATCTAGGGGGTTGTGTCATCTAGCACATCGGCCATCGCGGAGGCCATGGCAGGAAATTGTTCAAAAGCCATTGGTACTGGTGTGTGGCTCCCGCTACTTTCTTTCTGCTGCTACTGGTGTCGGCGGCTGCGCAATAAGGCGAGGCAATGTTGTGCATGGCAACAATAATGTGAAATGTTCTACTTGAGGTGGGTTATTTCAAGTGCGCTAACCCGATGCGGAACACTAAAATGTGATCTTATTTCAAAACAAGCGCTTCTTTGGCACAAAAGTGACACTACGATAATCCTGGACAGTTATTTCAACAATAAATATCGACTTAATAGTTGCCTTTAGTGTCCCTTTCATTCGTGTCGCCAGTTTTAGCTCGGAAACTTGGATGCCCTGGTGAACTTTGCCAGGAATTCTGGCATCTCTGCTCAGCTTTTCAGAGTTGAACTGTGGACCTCTTCGGAAGTTTTTGGTTGGAAGTGTGTATTGCAATCACTTAATCACAATGTGAATTTTACCAAAAACATCTTCTGTTAAATGGGAAAAAGAGACTAACTAATTTAATACCGGCTTTTATAGCAACTTTGTGCAAGTTACGTTGTCCTTGTCCATTACTTTTCTCTCTCTCTCTCATCTTTTACCGTTATCTTCTCAAAAATAATTTTGTGTGCGCTTTTCTTTTTTCAGCCTTCGCGGGATTCTACTCGATATGCAATCGTTGAATTGATGACCTTCATCGAAGACGTAACCCTTTGTCCTGGCGAGTTTGACTCGAAGATAGGGGAGCTCACGAGAGCATTGGGTAGCGTCACAGATGCCGACGGTCTCACTCAAGTCGTTGACACAATCTTTCAACAGGTGAGCTTTGCTTGCTGAGCTGTTTCTTGAATTTCGTGACAACTTACGATAGATGCTTGTTGAGGTCTAGCTCGTTGGTCATAATGAAACTCTCTACACAACAATAATAAAATAGCAATTATGTTAGAATTGTAATGACAGAATTAATGCCTAGTGTTTGTAGGGTTGTGCAACAATGCCTTGCCTCTTTAGGTCAGGTCACGCATGTAACTCGTGTTGCATTGGGTTCTCGAATTTTACGGGCCCGAGCTACAAAGTGGGTACGAGTCATGACATAAAGAGGGGAACTTCGTGTTCATTTTGACGGCCTTGGGTTTTGCCACACCGCCCTTGTTCACGCAAAGGTTTGTCCGTGCATTCTGGTAAGTGTCAACTTCAGTGGTCGATTAAACTCAAAAAGGGGAACACCTGTGCTTGCAAGAAAAGTTGGTCACATTGAGGTGGCTGTGTTCTGAAACAAGTGTATTGTGTCCTCATACTGACATTGGGCATAATTAAGAAGCAAAAAGTAACAATTGCAACGTCAAAAGTACCTTTATACATGCCCTGTGAAACAATCATTCAAAGAAGAAAAACCAAGTGGAAGTAATGTGCATAATAAAATTTCATCCTGCTGCCAATAGGAGCTGCATTGACAAAAACCTGGCTGATCCCTCTGTCTTGGAATCAGTATAACACAAACATGAAATGTCTTTTCACAGAGGTAGTTGAGCATTTATTGTGCATTGTTTCGCCACAAGGGTGAAGGAATGAATGCTACAGCAACAAATTACAAAGTCGCGCAAAAACTCGCAGCAGCTCGAAACTCTCAGCACGCACCTCAAGCAGAAAACACACACGAAATGAGCATAGACAGGCCGTGCGCGGACTAACAACTCTCACAGCTCAACACTTAAAGCTTGCTATTCAAACAGAAAGACGTGCGAAACGAGCGCATATACATGGGACAAGCGTGAACAACTGTGCCAGTTCTTACTTTTTCGTGTGTGAGCAGCATGCTCCTTTCGTAAATGTGGCCGCAGCAAGTGAAATGATCTTCGTGCTCTCCTGAATCACGAGTCTGATAGGCGTGCGCACAGGAGAGACCACGCCCTGTGGAGGCGGCGCTCATCGAAACGCTAGAAGCAACGACGTTTAGACCAACCCCAACGCGAGATCTTTGCGCCACTTGCTAGTGATGACAAAATTACGCTGAAGTTTCAGAGCTGTGATGACCGCCAAATGATATATTCAATGTTCTCTTGGTGCTGCATATTCAGTGTGGCAATATGGTGTATATAAACAGCTTGCCGTTAACAAACTTTGCAACGTACGCTCCGTGGTCTAGTAGTTATCGGCGTGTGCTGCGGATTGAGAGGTTGCTAGTTCGATGCCCCGCAACAGAACTTCCCCTTCTCGTTTCTTGTCTTTGCAGTCTGTTAGTGTATATTTTAGAACGTCATATGCGTGATGGAAATGCATCAGCGGAGCTGTGGTAGACTATGGCATAAAACACTTTCGTGTTGAAACTTTGCAATGATTTATCTTTGAATTTGCCCGCTCCCACCCTCATTTCACTTGCATTTCCTCAAGCAATTGTATATTTATTGTCTCATATATTTGTCCCTAATAAACAAAAAGTGAGCCCGCTAATTTTTTTTATCATTTGACTTGTTACGAGCCAGCTACTGCACTTTCGATTCGTTTAGCGCTTCCTTGGAGTTCTTTTGAACTTGCCATAGTTTGAACTTGCTTCTCTAATCGCTTCTGCCCCATACATCCAGCAGATTAGTAACTTCTATGGCCTGTATCTTTTGGCTAGAGGTCATTGTCACTGGATTTCAGCACCACCTGTTGTCTCTTTTTTTTTGTTTGTTTAGCTGTTTGGGCTCCCCATGATGCTGTCATACATGTGAAGCCTGCCTTGTAATTGCACTGGACTGGTGTTCATGTAGAAAATTGTGATCAAAAATGCTTAATTCATTGAAGCCCAGACACTGATGTAGGGGTTCGCAGTTTACATGATTAAATACGGTAATCCTTCTGATGACGTCAAGACCATTAAGAAGCAGTAAAAGTGTCGTCTTATGATAGCTTGACAATGTACTATTGTGGCCGCTTCCTGACGTTCTACACAGGGTGTCAAGGAGCCAAACTTTCGGTATAGCGGGGCTCGGCTCTGCAATCATCTGGGCAGCAACCTCAGCGTTCGAGGCCTTGACAATGGTCACTTCACAAACCTGCTTCTTGACCGGTGAGTTGTCTGCGTCTGCCATTCATCGAAACAATATATTCTGCAGTGCTTGTTCTCAACTGTCATCGTAAAGAGCAAAGGAAGGAACTATGGTACAGACGAAAGGTAAAACGAGCTACAAATGCGCAGCTAAGCTTGCCGCGAGTTCATTATAAGCTAACCTAACTTTATGCTAATGGTGCTTCACTACTACCACCCTTGAAGATGGCCCCTAACCCATCTCTGAAAATTTTTTAAACGCATGTGTTGAGTTCAGTGTGCCATCATGATCAACAATTTTAAACGCAGCAGCGCTGCATGCCATGGGTGCACTACAAAATGGAAGAACGATCCTGTACTCTATGGGCCTTTGGGTATCCTCAGAGTTGGGCATGATGTCGCCGACAGAATCTGGTAGCAGCAGAACAAACCTGTTTGCCTACCTCCAGGTACGCACACTGCCTGCCCATGCATCTCTATGCAAAAAGGAACACTGGGCCAAGAGAAGAGACAAGGAAATTAACAGAGTGGGACAAATGAACGACTGAAACAAGCAATAGTCACTTTTGACTCATCAGACGCACTTAACTTTTGATATCATGGCATTATTTTGAAAAAGTCTTGGGCCACGCGTTTGTTACAGACTTGTGCACAGCTGCAACACCACAACTAAGTTGAGACCTCCGGGTTATTTAGGGCCCCTTTAAATGATACTTCAATGTTAGCCAGCTTCTGTTTTGCATATCAGCAGCTGACAAATCAATTGAATGATTGTTGAGTTCTTGTAAGGTAATGCCTCGCCTTGTTCACGTGTCAAGTTAAAAGAGTGAGCAGCTACTGCGGTTAGACTGAAGCGAAGGAATGATAGCCTGCATGCGCTTTAGAGTTGGATGTCCACCTAAAAGCCGTAACAAACCTTGGCTGTTTTGGTTGGGTACAATCGGGACGTTTCTAAAGCTTGTCCTAAGAAGCCATACGGGTCATTGGCTGGCTGCATGCGAATAAAGAAGCACGACAACAGCATTCACTTTTGGTATATCACCAACTCAAACAAGCTCTTCGAATAACTTACTCAAGCTTCGCATTGGATGTGCACATAATTACTCAGCTCGGAGATGTACTGTCGTATCTTGGCCAAGTCGCGAATCTCGCTGACCTATTTGTTCCGGAGCTTACTTCGCTGCAGAATCGGACGGGCTCGGGTGTTTTTCTTTTACAAGTACTTGTTTTTTCACCAACGGGATGAGCTCGGCAACCATGAGAATTTACCGATGAGCCCGAGGCCATGGGTTCAATTTCCGGACACGAGGACCGCACTTTCGTGGAGACATAACGCAAAATCACGCGATTATGAGGTATAGGTATGTGTGTCAGATATACCGAAGCGACCGAATTGTTTTGGAGGCCTCAGTTGCAGTGCTTCTTCTACAGTGCTACAGTCATAGAGCTGCTTTGTCATGTTGGAACTCTACGGGTGAACCGCTCCTTGTCTATGTGTGGGCATTAGAAACTTCCTTACAAGAACAAGCGTGGGGAAAGCATGGTGACCATCCAATATAAATGAGCCTCCTAATGTAAAATTACGAGAAGATATAAACAGGTAAACCAATCAAAAATAAAGAAATTTAAACAGACGACATTCCCTCAGGATTCGGAATGGATGACCTCCGCGCTCCGTTTGATACGTCAAGTCCAATACTGCAAATGGCTATGCATGGAATTCAATCAGTAAAGTGTGGAAGGCTGTGCATCTCATGTTTTGGCGTTTGCTTCTCCTGGGCATTACAGAAACAGATTTTGGAGGCCACGATTCGAAAACAGAGATGCTAAGAAATTTAGAACCTATTTATGACTGTATGAATTACAGGGTTTGTTTGTTACTTGCTCTAAAAGTGTAAATAAAAAAATTAGGAAATTGCAGTATGGACAGTAAAATCATTGAAACATCTCCTGGTATGAACACATCTGCTGCTAGAAGTCTCGCTAGCTTCTATTGTGTTGCACTTGATGTATAAAATGGACTAAAGATTAGGATTACAATACTGCAGCTGTTAATCTACGGATGGCTGCATTGACGGGCCAAATAGACAAATTCTCAGAATTTCCCACATGCAGGCCAGGGCGTTGGCACGCATGGCACGTTTTCGTGTCATTAGAGATGCACAGCCTCCTTCAGCTCCACGCTGTGCCTTCGTCTAGTAGCACAAAAGTTTGCGCTGTAATTCGCCAGTTTACACCGCGGACGATAAGTAGCACGCTATCGCAAACTCGTGGTTATGCTAGGGAATTGCAACACGCTTCACCAATGAAGGCCACCCTAACGTCTTTCTCTTTGTTGGCTTTGTTTTCTAGGTGCCATTCGGAATGTTTGAAGCGGAATGACCTCGCGTCCGGTGACATGGGCGACAACTATTTGAGGGGACTCCTGCTCTTCATAGCTGAGCTCTTCTCGCAGATGATGGTTAGTAGTAGCTTCCTCAGTTGACCCTTCACAGCTGTGAAAGAAGTTGAACATTGCAGGCATTTAGTTTGTGCGCTTCTATGTTGCATTTCCACGTGGACGCCACGTGGTAATAAAATGATGCCGTAGCAGTTTTTTTTACCTTATAAACTATGTTAAATCTGTGGCACCATTTTTAGAATGAAAAGTAGTACAGGTACTAGCAAACAGTATGAAAGCCAGTGATGTCGCATTAATTCAGTGCAGCGAGTTCACCGTAAAGCTGCCATTTTCTTCTTGCCTTTTTCTGGGCTACTGAGTGCCCTGTTACAATGAGCTCAGCGTTTTTGTTATTCCGAAAGGTTAGTCTGCGGATGTAAACGAAATCACCTTTTTCCCTTCAGTGTTCACTTAACTCTCCCTCTTGGCAGTGCACATCTTTGGCGGTCGCACCAATGTGGCGATGTATTTTTCAGTTCCTTCGGGATGACTACTCCTACAAGGTCAAGCACATAGCCGGCTGCATCCCAAACATGATGCACACCCTCTTGCAGGCACCGACAAAGGACAATGTCAAGTGCACCATCCAAGTACTGAAGGTGAGGGGCAAAGCTGCGCCATGACATCAGTGTCGTGAAAAAACGAAGGCGCGGTGGTAACCACAGACAAACGTGCCGGTATGATTTATCATTGACAAAAAGCCTTATCGCAGTAGGCACGAGTGGGGAGTGGCACCACTTTAAGCGTATTGCACGCTTCTAATAGGAGACTACCTGAACGTGTTGGACTGCCGATCGCTGCCGCCTCTGTGTGCGAGGCCATAATCAAGCAAGCACCGCGTTTGCAGAAATGAAACCAGCTGTCTAACATAAAAGCACTGCTGTATTGGCGCTATCGCACCAAGTGCACACGTACGGTGCCACAGGCGTGGCACTTGTAACCACACTGCATGCTTTTATGAGGCACAGCCCAGACATGCCTCCTGGACAATTAAAGCATCGTGGAGTGCGCATCGCTTGCAGAACGCCAGTCATCGCCACGTTAGCCCTACAGGCTACTTTTCCCATATGTGCATTCTGATGTAGACATATTCTACAGCAGACGGCTCTCCAGTCATGACATGTGTTGAGTAGCGAAGCGCTGCATGTAACTCGCCAGTAGACAATAGACTGCTTGTGACCGTACCACGGGGGGGGGGGGACCTTATTTTTTGTTCAGTATGCATATTGCAGTACGCATATATTGTGAACAGTCGATGATGTCCATTCTACCACTGTGTCAGTCTCTGCGTATCCCGGACATCACCGTATAGTTTCAGAATGCTCCTTTGTGCCGCCACTGCGTGCTATCGGACTGTTGTGCGATAGTGCCAGAATGTTTTCTGCACTTTGGCATAATTAAAGAAATAGTTTTGTAGTGTTCACTTTAGGCAATATTCGCCATATCTCTGTATTTATTTCTTTTTGGTGGCAATGGTGCACATCAAAGCAAACTTGTACTTGATGGTTAATGCGTACTGCGGTTAGTGTGTCATAATGCCGCGGTCCCCAGCAGGTACATATTAATGAGGTTTCACTGTAGGGACGGCAGGTCTTTTGTTTAAATGTAGCTATAAAGAAATATTTACTGTCAAATTTGGAATCTGCAGAAAAAACTGAACAAGTTTGTAAAATTTTGTTCCATTCACTCTAATATCAAAAATTTTTTCAGACCCTTGTCTTCTCATAAGAGCCAACATCACCTTTATTAGTAACATTTGTGGATAAATGACACAGTTACCCTGAGCAGTTGCACACACGAGTTGTTGTGCTTGAAGTAGTGGCGTCTTGTTTCTTTCCGTGAGCACCGTACACTTGGACTTCATAATTGGCAGTACGTGCTTTGGCATATGCGCAGCTGTAGTCTGTCATGTAAAATCGGGCTGTAATGTTTAAGATAAGCGCTATTGTTGCGTACGTCAAAGCTCTCCGCCCCTTGAGGAACACAACTTGCCAGTGTCATTGAAATCGGAGGTCACCTGCAGCTAGTTGTTCCTCTCGTTTCTCTCCCTCTCTTTATTTTATTCGCTTTCACTTGCCTTTATCTTATTTCAGCACCTCGGTTGAACCTGTACAAATGACTTTTGCTATGTTTTCCTTTGCTTGATATGTCAACAAGAATGAACTCCTCTGTTATTTTGCTTTCTCGCTCAAAATAGTTCTTAGTGTTCTTTTATGAAATCTAGGTTCTTATTTAGCTCTTAGTATAGGTAGCGTTTGTTTAATTTTAGGGTACCATAATTTTCTTTCCCTGTATTCCTAATCCTCATCTTAGACCAAGTTTTTCTTATAGATCCTAAATTAACTAATCCCTAGTGTCATTGATTGTTCTAATGCTGACTCCTCGGAACCTTTTGCCCTTGCACGCAGCTTACGGGACACAGCTTGGAGGACTTCGGTCACTCGGGACCCGGCAGTACCGGAGGCTCTATATTGGACAGTGTGTTCGACAAGCTCAGGGAGGTCGTGCGGAAGCCCGACATTGATCCGTAAGCTCTCCAGCATATTTATATTTGTGCGCAAAGTTCTCAATTACTGGGAAATCACTTGATTCAAATCGACGAATGATTTGAACCGCTCGGCTGGTCCTGGCAAAGTTGCATGTTCTTAGCATACAGCTTGATATGCAACTCAGCATACCAAACATGCAAAAGTATTTTCTCCTTGACATAGAGTTCGTGTGTGTAAATCAACAGATTCCCGGCTGTCATAGCATCTATGTAAGCCCAGAAAACTTCCTACTAAGAGGGAACCACCGTCACTTCGCCAATTGAATGCGAGATGTGCCACTTCGTTGCTCAATAAAAGTGCATTGACGGTAGTTTGTGTGGTGACAAGCGACATCGCAACATACGACCTATTACACAGAGCGATACTGCTTGATGCCGCGCTCGCTTTTGCTGTCGAGTTGTAAAGCGATGCTGAACGAAAATTGGAAGAACTGACGGAACGTTGAAATTCGACTCAAAATATGCCTGTGTTCCGATCAACAGAGTTAATTTTCCGTATTTTGTAACAGTTGGTTGTACAGTAGACTCTCGATAATTCAAACTCTGATCATTCATACTCTTGGTTAATTCAAACAAAATTAAATTTTTTGGTTGGTCCTCTATTCTTTCAATGTATCTATAAGCCTCTTGATTCAAACTCTATCATTCGGTCAATTCATACTTTTTGCAGTCTCGTGCCAAAAAATATCTGCTGGTTTCGCACTACTATTCAAATATTTGCATGCTTATATAATCCTAACAGTCTAAAAATGAAAAATAAGCACATCAGGCCTTCAAGGAAAAAGTCTTCGCTAGTAAATAAATGTTTTAAACAAAGCACATGCATGGTAAACTGTTATGGTTCTCGTTCGGTATAGAGAGCTTTGTGCTGAAGGCACATACCTATGACAAAGAAGCAGGTGGCAGTTCATGAAAAGGTCTGATCAGCAGTAAATGGCCAATAAACTTGTGGACCTTACTCCTTTTTCTGTTCATTGCATGCAGTTAGGGTTTAAAAACACATAAGAACTTTTTAAATGTTGTAAAATCAATGCCTAATCATAATGTGTGGTGTCTCCTCACCCAGAGTCATCGATCTGAGAACTGACAATTCAAACAAAATTCAGAGGTTCCTTCGAGTTTGAATTAACGGGAGTCGACTGCATTTTTCCTGGATTCTTGCCGCGCAGCAGCTGCTTGAGAGAGCCGCGACGTCACACTCGCCAAGGGGAATGCAGTATCCACGTGTTCCTGTCCTCCTTCTCCTTTTCTTCACCTCTCCTTTCATCCCACTCTTTCTCTTCCACAAATGCGCTGGTGCTTTGCGCCAGCCTTGAAGCATTGTTCGCTGCTGTTGCTGTTCTTACCGGTTTTGGGAACCGAAGTGGGAGTTCAGCGAGTCGAGAGGCGCGGGTAAAGGCTGGCATCATCGACTTGCCCGTTTCGGGTTTGTGTGTGTGTGTGTGTGTGACGTCACCAAATGTCACCTTCCCTACTTCGTGGTGTGAACACTAGATGCGGTTATTTGTGAAAAACGCTTTACTTTCATTATTTTATTGTTGCTTCTGCTTGTAACAAAGATTGTCTGTCGATTTAAGGCCCCTATCTTTCAATTTGGCTTAAAATCTTGGTGGCAAAATTTTCGTTCAGTATCTCTTTAACGAACGCACTTAGTTTCAAATCTTCTGGAGCTTTCTCAGGATAATGTGATTTTTGGATTATACAAGTTTTATTCCTTTCTGGTTCTTGCGATGATCATGTCAACGACCTGAGCGAGTCTGCACTGGAAATTGGCAAACGAACATTGCTGGAACTACTGTAAATTCACATTTGTATAGACTCATTCTAATCCGGACGACCTACACCAGGCAAGGTGTAGCAATGAAGTTTGAGGGGTTTAAAGGAGCTACATGGCTCTCAAATTTTGGCGTCCTGACAGTCAGAGTGAATTTTTCATGTCCACTGCTTCATTTGCTCGAGTGACCCAACACCATGCCAACACCAGCTGATTGAACAGAAACTGCGCTTGCTTGTTTTGCAGAACTGCCTCATTGATGATTAAAAATGTCCTGGATCTACGTGAGAAGAACTGGGGCCGATCGTCTTCCTCCTCAAACTCGCCTTCTGGATGTCCATCCGAAGAGGTGATGGATGATTGAAATAATTTTAGTGTGATTGGAATAAGTTTAATGTTTGAAGGGGTGAGATGGTTAAGAAAAATTAGTAATGTAGGCACGTCGATCAATAAATTGATCAGGGGTGCCACAGCTGCATCGGTGCCAGTTTGATACAGATCTATATTTTGTGCCAACCTGAGCCAAGATTATGAAATTTCTTGCACCGAAATACCCAATCAGCCTAAAATTTTTTTCAGTTTTGATTTTAGCAAGAAGTGAAGGTCACGTTTGCCACACGCAGTTTAGGCTTACTCAACCAGTCCTGTCCCGACGCGTAGACCACCCTAACCCTGAACCATGGTAATCACAGCGTAAAATATCTACTTTTTAGGTGAGGGTACACGTCAGAAGCAGTTGCCCAGATAGTCGCAACGCAGACCCATTGGTCCGCTGATGCCTATCAGCGAGACGATGCAACTTCAAAACAAAAGTGTGTTGCCGTAGAAACGAATGCTTCGCAGGAAATATGAACTTTCTAGTCGGCAAATGTGGCCATGGTATGTTACAAACTGAAGCGGGAAACGTATGCCGTGCTTTCTACAGACTAAGAAATGCGACTTGTTGCAAATGCTGGCATTGCCGCTTACAATATTGGTTGCTAAAGAAATGGCACAAAAATTATTTTCCGTCTTGAAGTTGCGTAGTCCCACCAATGAATATCTGCTGCCACCACTGTACCAATGAACACGCGCCATCGTTACTTTATCTGGTCGAACGCACCTTGCAAGCAATTTGAGAAATTGTGCTCTGAACCTAACCCTGTGACAATATTTACTATTATAGGTGCTCTGATTACTTAAAGGTTGTAGAGAGTAATATATTCCAGTTTGGAGAAAATTCAGAAAAAGAGATAAAGCCAATTCGAATATCTAATGAAGATGGGCATTGCCATTATGGCATGATATAACCAGCACTTATCCAACATTGTATATCACATCTTCTGTGGCTGGTTCCTCCTAGCATGTGTTGCTGCTCCGGTGTTCTGCTGCGCTAGGAAGAAGACGGCACTCCGGATACGTTTCTGAAGCTTCAACTTTAGCCTTTTCAATATATGGGGTATTCTTTGAAAAATCGAGTCATTATTCTTATTGAAAAAATAAAACAAAAGAAACAAGCACCAAGAACTGTTACAAAGCCCGAAACTGTATTCACCATATACTGCCGTGCATCTAGAACTCGGCTGCTGACCTGCATGTCATGGGATCAAATCCCGGCTGTGGCGGCTGCATTTTCGATGGAGCCGAAAATGCTGTAGGCCCGTGTGCTCAGATTTGGGTGCACGTCAAAGAACCCCAGGTGGTCAAACTTCTGGAGCCCTCCTCTACAGCATCTCTCATAATCATATGGTGGATTTGGGACTATGAACCCCACAAATCAATCTATCGAGGTGTCATGAGATAGAAATGCTCTGGTAGCTGCCATCGTGACGTGTCTAGCGCATAGAGCACGTATGTGATATTAACGTGGAAACTAAGCTATCCAGCCGCATAATAACAGACGCTTAACGCCGTTTTTGTTTGTGAGGCTCAAAATATCTCTCATTTCTTCTTGCCGTAATAACGAAAAGTAAATTCTGGTCTTGGTAGTAAGAACATTGAAATACTTTTTGTTGCGAATGCATCGACTGCTAGAAGTCTCGCAAACCTCCACAATGTTACAGATGATGTATGAAACAGTGTATAGAAAAACGGATACAAATATTGTGGTTTTAAAAAATGCCACAAAATATCGCTACTGGTTTCACGGCTGCTGCTGCTGAAGCAGCCATAAACACCTCTAGTTGCCTGCTATCCGCAAACATTAGGAATTCTACAGATAAACTGACGCTGTCTAGTGCCGGGACTATACAGTGTAGGGGACAAATAACTGTTAGCACTACAGCGTGTGTGCGTAAGATTGGTATGCTTTTAGAACGCAGTGTTATCGGATCTAAATGTGAGCCAGTGAAGCGATCATCACGCAGCTCACTCGTTACACATACACGTTGTTACAGTGTGCCAATGTAATGATTCCATGCCTTTCTTTGTCACTTCTCAACACGCTACTTTTGAAGTGATCTAAGTGAAAAATGTTCAAGCACGCCTAATACTTAAGCTGCTGCAAGCATCGTAGAAAACGTTGCCTCAATTGGATGACGGCAAGGACAAAATTGCAGCCGCCGGGAAGCTTCACAAAGTGAATGGACCTTTTCTGACCGATTTTTACGCTTTTCCCAGCTCCTTCGTCCATCGCCGCACTAGATAAGCAATGTAGTTTGACGATCGAGGAAGTAAGCGCTCGCAGTGCTCAACACTGCAGACAGATAAGGAGGGCTGAGAATATAGCCAAAGCTGGCCAGCAACATCACTGGCTTTCAGTGGCCGCATGGTAGTGTTTTTGACTAGCTGGCAGACTATGTCAGGGTTCCCTTAGTGATCCTCAACATCAATGTGCATCCCGTCATAAAATTTGAGCATATACTTAATAAACATTCATTTTGTGCTTGGGCAAATGAGTTTCACTGTGTCTATTAACAAGTCACTTGCCACTAGTTAAGGGCTAAAAAAAAAATGTGCTCAAATTTTTTGTTACCGCTCCTTTGTGTCTCATTACTTTCATATAAGTTCATTAAATTTCTGGGGGTTTCAAGTGCCAAACCCGCAATATGATTATAAGACAGGTTTTAGTGGAGGAGCCTTGATTAATTTGGACCGTCTGGGGTTCTTTGACATGCATATTTAGTACACCACATTTAGTAAATGAGCATGCATGCGTGGTGTGCAAACTGGTGCTATCTGTATATGCTACGAGTCTTGGCCATTGACAATGCTGGGTTGTCAGTAGCAGAGACGCAGGAACTTGCAGCCGCGTAAGATCGGACGTTGAGGCAGGGCACCAAGAAAGGTGGTTCTAATGCAGCTACTATTATTGTAAAGCACAGCTAACTTCACACAAAACAGGGACACGCTGCGCCGCTTTCAGCATCATGTGCACTAATTTGACAGCTGTAGCGGGAGCCTCATCTAAGAATCATAGCAGCCAACACAAACTTATGACATAGCTGTCCTCCTACTCCTAACCGCAAATCTAAGTTTGTGTTACTAGGTGCAAGGTTCTGCACTGCATAAATAGACCTAAGATATGTTTTCTGCTGTATTAATTATTTATATTTTGTGGAATGTGCATGTCTCTATCTCCTCATAGGACGTTTTGTCTCTGTACTCCTTTAATGCATTCAAGTACAGCCTTGCCTGATGATAGTGATATCGCCTTTAAAAACTCTGCCCCATTAGGTACGACAGCTTTTAGTGTTTTATGTGATAATTTGTCTTTTTGTTGTATGCAACTGAAGTTAAATGAGTGCCACGTTTTCAGTGCTGTTGTCAAGTTATCATTGTATTGGCTCTTGCTTTTGCACTGATTTTGTTCTTTCACTTCGTTTTGCTGCCACTTGTATGGAACCGCCATGCCTGCTGCCTGCGACTACCAGTGCATGCTGTCTTTTCTCACTTCTTTCCAGGCTTGTCTCCGATAGAAAGTGCCACTTGTGTGTTGTTCTCGGGCTTGTGTGCTGTGTTTTCCCTCCCTGGTGCTCCTCTCTGCGATGTCTCATCTTTGTTCTTGCTTGCTGTGTATGTCCTTCTGAGTTTTGGGATGATTTTCAACAAGTAAAGCATGTTTCCTTCAAAACCTGAGTCTCTTTCATTTTTGTGCCCTTCGGTTATTCTTTTCACACGGCGTGGCAATCTTGCTCTCTCCTGCAAGGTGCCGTGCCTAATTGTGCCAGTTGGCCGCGCTCTCACTTACGTGCACGGTGTCGTTGACCAGGAAAGCCCCTGAAACCATAGACTTTCCTACAGATACATTAGAGGGAACTCTGGCGCTTGCGTCTGTGGGAGCTGTAACGCACGGCGCTTCAGCGAGCATGGGAATGATGGATAGTTCACGTACTTTGCTTAGCTTCGTTCTTGCTCCATTTCGCTTCGTGTGGCTTGGAGCTGCTTTGTCACGAAATGACAATGGCCAAACGTTATGATGTCGCACCTCACCACCTTAATATTTTATTCTCGTCATTTCAAGTCGAGTCTTGAAGTTCAAAACGGTTCTTTTTTTTTTTTTCATTTGAAACAAAACCAAAGCACAACAATAAACAAGGCTGCAAGTGCGTTCGAATTCCGCAAGCACAAAGACTATACAAATCCGTGTACTGCCCATCATTCCCATGGTCGCTGAATGATAGCAGCGCCATAGTCCCCTCCAGTTTATTTTGGGAAACTCTATGTTTGAAACTTTTTAAAGTAGCTACAATCTCCTCCTCTGCCTTGATACCTTATCAGTTATCCTCCTGTTTGTGCTCCCTCTTTCACCATGGTGCCTGCCTGCAATGCTGCAGCAGTGTAGCAGACGACATTTCACAGAGTTGATGAGCACACAGCCAGCCACTGCACTACAAGCATTTGTGCTTGCAAGTGTGGCTGAGATTATATTCATTTACAGCTCAATATTTCTCTTCAGTTGGTCATAAAAATTTATTAAGTGCACTTTTTCAATATTCTCATAATGATCCCACAATGAAAGTGTCTAAACTAGCGTGATGGTGGCCCATGACATGCTCGGAACTACAATACAGCAGACGAACATTTGTAAAGCACCCGTATCGGTAAAGTTCTATTGAGAGTTGTTGCAAGACATGTTTGAGACTGAAAGCTAATGTCCACAGCGTGCAGCAAACCTTCCCAAAACCTCAGTAACGCTTGTCAATCTTGCCAGGTGAATAAACATAGTTTAATAGTTACGACGTACGAAAGCTGGTAGCAATTAGTGGTGGCCACTCCGAAGGTTCGAAGGAGTGTGAATCTTCAGTACCACTTACGTGCAAGTGTTTGTTCCAAGCACGCAGAAACGCACACTTGGTGGGCAATGGCACTGTTATGTCCTTTACACGTCAGCGTCTACGAATTCCTGGATGAGTTTCTCAACTCCCCAAATGAAATTCTCATGCATGGACACATGTGCCGGTAAACTAGTCAATCCCCATTTGGAATGTTAGTCTGGCTCACAAAGTACATCTATAACTTGAAGCCATTTGGCACGTGGCATACAGAAAGCAGACAGTGTATTATTGATTACAAGTAAATATCCCGGCACAAGCTGTGTCCGAACGTCGAAGAGGAACACCGACAGTCCTCAGTGAAATCTAACCGTCCTTACAGTGTTATAACTCCCTGTGAATTGTACAAGTATTGTAAGTTAATACACTGAGATACTCATAACTTGACTCAAGTCAAACATATTGGCCTTAAATTTATTCATTTGGTGCATTTATACGTCTCTCTTCGTAAATCATGCTGCCTACGGGGCGGTATCACAAGGAGCCTTTTGCCACAGCTAAAAGCTGTTTTTGGCCTCAGAAAGCGTAGTACCCACCCCCTGGCTAATGAAAAGTGAGACCACACCATTGTAATTAGGTTTATATCGCTACACAGTGTGCACAGAGCAGCAACTCTTATACGCATGATATATGCGCACTCCACTAGCGCGCGGAGAGATCTGGAGTGAAGATTGCAGTCAAGAGTGACTGTTGACAAATAGACTCTTTGTGTGGTCCTACATGACTCCAATCGGCTAATAGCAATGCGACAGCCGTATCGTATCGAAGAGGGCAGAGGAGGCAAAAAAAAAAAATAGGAGGGGAAGCGCACTTTCTTCAAAGTGTGTCCCTACTTTATGAGCTTCAGGGGGCTTTAGTTGTCACTGATGCTTGCTTTACTCGTTCAGCCGGCACAGAAATACAGTGCACACTCATCTAAGATGGAGTGTTTCACTTTCGTAATCTGAAATGAATAAGTTTTGGTGTTTTTGCATGTCAGAGCCAAGATTCGGTTTTGAAGCATGCCGTAGTGTGTTTTTGCATGTCAGAGCCAAGATTCGGTTTTGAAGCATGCCGTAGTGCACGACCCCCTGACTAATCTTAACTGTGGTTTTTTAATGTTCACACAATATTAAGCGCGGGGGGGGGGGGGTGGCATTTCGAAGCGATTGCTGAAATCGTGAAGCATCTGCGGGCTTAGCAGCGCGACGCTGCTAATCAGCCAAGCTGTAACGGCTAGTTCTCTGCAGTTCATGCAACTGCGGCCATTACGTGAGTGCAAGTCATGTCGGTCTAGATTTTTCCCATCAGTGAATGAGGCTTCTTGTATGAAAACACTGTACAGTGTTGTTTTCGTGGCACATTTATTCATTCATATATGCCAGCCATGCACGACTTACATGTGATATGCGCTTATCACCATTTCTGATGTAATCGTGATATGCAGTTGAACCCCTTTATAAGGAACATGCATTGAGGAGCAATTTTTTTTTGTATGAAGTGTCTCTTAAAAGCAGGGTTATTGTGTATGCGTTTTCATGTCAACCCATATTTTAATGTGGGCACATCTGTGTTTCTTATACCCAATTGTCTCTCACATCAGTGTCTCTTATAAGGGGCCTCGACTACAGTAATACACTGCTTTGTTCATTAAATTAGGTGTGCCTCTTATTTTGAAAATAAATGTTTCAAGACCCAGGCCATATGCCCTGAACTCTTGAGCAGCAAAGTTTGTTGTTTGTGGCCCAAATTATAAGACTTCCAAAACAGGCATCTGGCTTTTACAAAAGTGTGGCCTTTCTTCAATTACTAAAGGTAATTTGGAAGAGATGTGGGCACATTGGTTGTGCATTTATTATTTTTTTTATGGAAGGCATTGCAAATCCAAATTATCAAATAAAAGCACTTGTGCTGTTTTTTTTTGTTTGTTTTCGTACTTCGTGTTTGTCATTGTGCTACGATGCATTTCCTAGATGTGCAAAAAGATATATATTAAAAGGACACTTAAGATAAAAATCATTTTTCTCGTAGCAGTATATTACTTTTTTTTGCAATACCAAAATTTCCTTGTTTGCGGTTGGAAGACGTTTTATAAAGCCTACAAAAAAAGTGCATGTCACCTTTAAGTTCCCGCATCATTTGCTGTGAGATCAAAGATTTTGATGGCATCTAATAGGGCCAATGTAGTCATTGATAAAAAAGAACTGCTTTGTCTTCTGAGGGTACCATACATGCAGAGTTCTAGGAAATTGCTTTATCATGGTGTCATGCTGACATTTTGGCATAAAATTTAAAAGTGAAACCTTAACCTTGGTTTCACTTCTGTTAATAAGCCAGTTATTGTGAAAGTAACAACACTAGGTTGTTCAAAGTGTAATTTATGAATTTAAATGGATTCATTGTTTTAATTTAGTGTTCCATTCAGAGTCTGTACTAATACTCATTTCAAAGCGATCAGCAAATCTGCCCATATTGAAAAATTAACGACTTATTATGGCATTCCAAGTTGATGCAATCGAACCTCTGTAAATTATAACTATTGTTCAGTAACCTGTTGAGAGAATAAGAATTTGTGTATGGCATTCATTGTCCAAACTGCCCTGTTAAAGCATGGTTATCTAGAGCTCTTATAGCAGTTACTGGGGACTGTTATAATGAGAAGAAAACTTATGGAAGATTAAAGGTGTGTTCAAGGACGTAGTGCTGGCCGTCGCCAAGTTGTGAACAGTTTCTATTCGTTCAGAGAACTGGGAGCCCGGAAATGCTCAACAGATAAGAGCCACGCAGCATGAGCACTCACTAACAACTGGTTTATTTCTCACGTTCGAAAAACACATAATTATACAATGGTGCCCATGACAACAACTTTATGACGACAGTAGGAGCAGCATGCAAAGCTTATCATCGAGGCACTTGTCTATGAATTATCTGTATAGTTAAACTCATAGTCATGTAGCTATAAAGAAGGATGCCTGGTACGCTGGCCTGCATTCCTGGAAATGTGATGCTCTTGAGAAATTTCATGCGTAGTTCGAAGCGCATCCCGGAAAAGAACACTTGTTTTCTCGAGCAATAGACGGCATTTGCACGAATTGCAATGTGAGGCTGAAAGGCAATATGGGGTACTTTTCAAGGAACCTCTATGTTCTCTGAGGTGTACATTCAAACCTGTACTGTCGTCGTAATCTTGTTGACATGCTCACCCTTGTATATATATGTGTCTTTCGGACGTGAAAAATAAACCAGTTGTTAGTGAGAACTCGTGCTGTGTGACTCTTCTCTGTCTGTTGTGTGTGCCTACGCTGCCAGTTTGCTGAAAGAATACGAACTGCCAACTAGCTCACCTATCTGTCCTGTTGTGAACAGTTGTTTATTGCTATCCTTGCCACGAAGAGGGTACAGTCGTTGCATTATATATTGGTATTGGCATCAGGAGAAGAAATATGTGGGGTTAACAGAAAAAAAAAAATCGTGGCACAGTCACAAAGTGATGATCAGTAGGCGAACTAGTGGAATCGTTCGGTGTTACCGTGAATCACCTGTTCTGTTGAGTTGTGAATTTTGTTTTGCCTTCATTATTACTGCTTTGTGGTATTGGATCCACACTGAAGTTGGCAAAGATGAGGTCTGGGCACGTTGCCCTGGTGGTTGTTTCCAGTCATACGATATGCATTGTAGAGCATATGGAGACACCATCCACTGCACAATCTAGTTGTTGTCGGCGATCATTGTCGTCATATTCATCAGCGTAATGGCATATAGCATGGCGGTACCTTGCATGTGATGTTTCATGATGGCAGAAAGAGAATGTGTGGTCTGGAAAGTGCTTGTTCTTCATCATCGACGCGCAATGCCGCCAACGGACGAGCTTCGACTTCAAGGAGCTTTGCCCCTAAATAAGTTTCAAAAGTAGTGGAGGACTGTTCGAGTGATTGAGGGAATAATTACATTTGTAATGTTAGAAAAAAGACAATGGTGATGATTAATGAGCTGACAATAATGGTCTATATTTCTGTGTTCAATAAAGTGGTAAAGACACAAACACTTTACATATTATTCTATTTTTTTTTTTGTTGGAGTATGTAGCTGATGCTTTACCCATAACCGCTGCAAACTTCATTTTCTCCAACGCTCAAGGGTTAATTACGTGGAGACGTTATATAGTGTCCAGTTGCAGCTCAGTTTCTGAGTGTTGATTTAATGGGACCCAGCAGGTTTTTTGAAAGTGCAGCCGGCCATATGAGCAAACAAAATAGAGGTGCAGTTGTCATGCTTGTGCACCATGTTGACAAGTATAGGAAATGATGCATGCAAGGAGCACGGCAGCCAACACAAACTCGATTTGTGAAGTTTGCACTAATTATGGAAAAAATGAGCATTTTTTTTCATCAATTTCATTATGGAATTCTTTATCACATGATGTGAAAGACTTAATGCACATTCATGTTTTTAGAGGAAACTGAAAAAGTCTCTATAAACGTATAACTGCTAGATTTTTAAGTTTTGATATCTTGCTTTGTTTGTAGAAAAAAAAAGTTTCGAAATGTTCCGTGACTTGCTCTTTCGTTATTCATATTTTATCCTTTTTCATTGTAATAACATAGGAAGTCCCGCCTACGGTTTACTACCTTGGGACCTCCTCCTGCATACTTACTCACAATTTACACTTCTGATGCTAATAAAGAAACATTGATTGAATTGAGCTGGTTGTTTACATTCAAGCCAAGTTGTCTCTGCTGGGATACACTCCCTTTCAAAACACGCACGTACGAGGCAAACGCTTCGTTAATATTTCATAGATTTGTGTGTATACATACAAATCTATCTCTCAAATTCGGCTCGCCTTCGAAATTTTGTGTCACTACCCGTTTGAGTGTTCTGTAAATTTGGAGTTGAGCAGGCTGTGTACTGTGTATGGCTGATAAATGGGGGTCACTGGGTCGCAGAATTGTTTCCAAGTAAAAATCGGTGCCATGACAATGTTTGTTGGCATAAAATGGATTCAGCTGGTGAAAGTGGAGACTCTTTAGTCCTGCAGTGGAAATTAATTGGCCAGTGATGGTGCTAATGAGTTGTGGGACATTACCGAGGTAACATTAAAAGGCGCCGTGCCAATGTGGGCATTCAGCGTCAAACGCCTGTAACAAATTTAGGGTACCGTAATCGCGGTATTTCCATGTTAGATGAAGACTTCATTATGACATTCTCCCATATCAGCTTTTCTTCTTTGCTCAAAAGCATCACCAAAAGTGTAGTTTTCTTTTTTGTCATTTACCACGTGATGTGCCCACTTACTGTTCACTTGTATCCCAGTTGCCAGAAGTGTGTCAGTGTTAATGTACGATGCAATGCCCCCTTTCAGTGATTGGCATATTGTTTAGCTATTGGCTGACTTCGTGTTATATTAATTGAGGTGTCTTGTTGTTTACGTTTCTTTCTTTTTTTTTCCAAAATTAACACTAAATTCAGGTTTTTGTGCGTAACACACTCATCCCTCTTCGTGGCCATCAAAATGAATATCTTATTTTTTGTTAAATTGTGTATAAATCAGCAGTGTACATATGAAGGCATGCAATGTAATGCCAAAAAAAATCTCGGCCTGGCTGCAGTGTCACTATCTAACTATATCAATTAGCAGCCTTTCAGTAATATTAACAGATATGATGAAAGTGCTCTGAACAGAGGATTGCCACATACCTAAAGTATCTGAAAGCAGGATCCTTAGATGGTCCAGAAATTCATTACAATTCTGGTGTCTAGAATGCTTCTGTGGGTTCCTAACTTCACTTGTGTTATGTACAAACTAACCTTCCACGGTACCAAAAACTGCTATTGCCTTCGGAGGACACTTGGCAGACCAAAAAAATGTCGACTGCAATAACTGTCCTTAAAGTTTTGACACCGGACTACATCAGCAGAGCCTAAATTGTGACCACAGCACCTGCTGCGGCCTGCGTAATCTTCGTCATTAAAAATAGACTACATCGAGTTCCTGCGGAGCCATAGACTTTGCATTCTAAGTTTCAGGAAGAAACTGTTGCGAGAAATGCAACGGAAAGATAATGGCCGAATTTCATGATGCCACAGCATTCGGGTGCCATGGTTTCAGCATGAAATTAGTAAATTCAACTTCTAGCTTGGTTTTCACATTTAGTAATGAGCCAGTGATGTCAAAATTAATATATAGTTCATTAACAATAGTTTATCAGTCTAAACTGCGAGTATTAATTTAGAATATCCCAGAACTCTGCCTTTTTCCTTTTGAAATGCTATTCCCTCCTCAGCTTTTGGTGTGCTCCAAGTGTGACCCTGTTTTGTGTCCTCATCACGATGCAGAATCTTCCAATAACGTGCGGTCCCTGACGGTGTGCCGCTCTCCAGAGAAGAGGAGAACTTTGTCCAAGAACTGCTCCTCGAAGAACAGATGGGCGGCCTCGAACTTGCAGGGTGAGTGTGGTACTCTTTGGCATTTAACAATGATTAAATTTTGGATGCGAGAACTTCCACCTTTTCCTATCTATCTGTCTGAAGGAATGCTCGTTTGAACATCTTGATGGGGCAGTACAAACAACGACAGCACCTGAACATAAACAATGCAAGGCAGCACGGGCTGTGATTATTTTGTGGTGCCGTCAGTTGTGCTTCCATATAAGTGGCTCTACTAATGATTTATTCAGACGAGCAGGAAATGTGCTTCTAAGAGCATGTGCCCACCAATAGTCTGTTAAAACACATTGTCATGGGATGCTAGGCATTTGGTGCAGAATTCTATTAACAATAAATTTTAGTTAATTTTATCCCATGTGCTAATGTTACCCATTGGTGAAAGTAATGTAAAAATGTTGAAACTAATGCTGAAGGATGGTAAACTTGTATAATATTCTTACACTGGTACATCTGCAATTATTTTACTATAACTTCAGTTTACAGTTATTTTTAATATGTTCTTAATGTTGACTTTCTATAATACAGGAGTATAGAGAAGTGTGGAGAGGCTGATCCACTTATAAGACATTCTGAAAGTATCGGGTTAAGTTAAAGCCCCTGTGTGATAAGTTTTCTGCGTTTTTAGCGTAATACAAACAGTGAATCCATTCTTTGGCTCTGATATCTTTAGTCATCATTTTTAGGCTCTCTTCTGTTTCCCTGTTTTGTGAAACTTCTCTGTTGGCATGGTGGCAACACATGACAGAATAAGTTCGGGTAATGATTGTCTCGTATTTAATTAGCGGCATTGTAGCTTAGTCATTGTTCATTCTTGTAAACAGTTCTTTCTTTTTCATTTCAGTGATGGGGGCATGTACTCCAATGATATGGGCAATGACGAAATGGATGACGAGGTTGCGGCAGCCTACGAAGAATTTCTCAAGGAATCGGGACGATGAACATTTTTTGTATCTTGACACGCAGGGGAGGGCTTCCGGGGTGGGTTGGCCAACGAGTGGGAGGGAAATGCATCAATGGCTGTTTCTCTTAAGTGTTCATATTGCGGCTTGTCGTTTTTTTTATGCATTTTTTTACGGAGTGGGAAATGCAGTGTGTTACCACCTTGCCCATATTTTTTTATTGCTTTTGTATGTTGGCAAGGCATTTCTTGTTACCTCAGTTTATTCAAGTTTTTTTTTTTTTTCGTCACATACGTCACCTGCGCATCTTACATGTTACAATGCAATTCAGGCCATCGAATGGAATGCAACAAGCGCTTGTACATTCTCGACGCACAAAATGCTGCTTTTTGGACTATCCATTGAATAATAAACAGAGAAGACGTTTTGCAGGAACTGTCTGTTGTGTATCTGTTGGTCTTGATGGTATGTGCAGGTAAGTTGCGTGACAGAGGTATAGTGAGCAGTTACTCCCAAGGCTTGGCAATAAGTTAGAAAGTTAAGGATGCTTGTACCTGTACGATTTGAAAAGATCACATTTTGTAATGATACAGGTACAACTTCTTATCGTTTTGATGTCTGTGAAAGTAGATTAATATTTCCTTGAATGCGTGTTACTTGTCACTTGAAATCCCGCATCAAATGTTCGCTTGGGTGTTACTTTCGGTGTCATGATCTGGCTAAGAGTGGGAAAATGTGTGGCCAAGTTGGTAATCTTGTGCTAAATGATTATGAAAATGGCAAGAGCTCTTTCCTGTGACGGTTTCGGCCCAGCTAACTGGAGCAATATAAGTCTGTGTCCTGTCCCAAATGTGAAGACACTGCAGGCACCAGGTTTTGGTGAAGTGTTCAGCGTTTGTACTTTCACTAGTCGCGGCAGCTCGCACTCCTTGTGGATGTCTGCCGGTTTGAGTGACAGGCTGCCGCGGTGGCCAAAATGGCTCGTGCGCGTTGTTATGGGCCAGTGCGTGGACGCACTAAACTGGACAGGGAGTGGCGTTCCACACTAGGCCGCGAGCGGCCGAAACCGAAATCCCGCATAGGGGGCGGCTTGCGCTCTCAAAACCGGCGTGGCCAGTGTTCCCGAAGGGCGCAGTAAATACGCGCGAATGCTGCAGCCAGCCGCGCTCGGGGGGCCCCGCCAGACAGGAACCCAGCGAGGGAGAAGCGAGCAGCAAAAAAAGCGCACAAGCAAAAACGCGAACGCGCAGCAAGCAAACAAAAACGTGTCCGGCCCTCCCCTGCGCCCGCGAGATGAATTCGGCCCGCCGTGCGCATGCGCGCGGGACGCGAAAGCAGACTTAAAAAGCATCAATATGGCGGCCTGTTCAACGGCAGGTGTGAGAAGTGTCGGCCTGAACTCTGGAATAGCCATGAAGGACTGCTACTCGCAAATTAAAGGAGGCGAGAAAATATGCAGCGGAGATGCCAACTGCCCGTTCATCAACGGTAACGATTCGGGCCAGGGCGAGGAGCGATGGCTACAGTCGCTTCGCCAGTTCCACAGCGGGCGGAATCTCCAAATGGTTCATCTTTCGCCGTCAGTCACCGAAAAGGCGAGTGTTTTCTTCGCGTTTCCAGTTCGTACGCCGCGATCGGCTCGTGCCAAGGGGTCAGTTTGGGCTCCGGGCCCCGAGGCTTGCGTCTCGGCGGCGGCATTTCGCGATCGTAAACAAACGGGGAGTCGTCGTCCACAAAGCCAGCAGCACAGAGCTGCCGCATTTTCTTTGTTTTGCACCCCCTTCCTTTTCCCTCGACGTTATCTTGCGGTTTAGTGCGGCCTTCGCGACGACATGGAAGCCCGCGCAACGCCCGCTCCCGGCGAGAAAGCAAGCGTCTTCGAAACATGTCATGCGCAGCGTTGTGTTTGCTTCGCTGCCGACACCTTTTTGTTCCGTTGCTTCTTTCCTCCTGCCGCGCTCGTTATTTTCGTCGTGAATTCTTTTCACTGCGCGGCGCATGTGTGGGAGAGAGAGCGTCCGAGACAGCGCCCTGGGCGAGGAGGGAGAGCCGAGAGAGCGAGGAGCGCAGCAACGGCGGAGGGCGGCGGCGGCGGAGTGCTGCGCGCGAGTGTATCGATTTTTTTTGTACCGCATCCCGTGGTGGTATTTTTCCTGTGTGCGGCGCGCGCCTTTTTCTCCCGCCCCTTCTTTATTTTCTTCGATCGCCTGTTCGCTTTTACTTGACCCGAGCCGGCGCGTGCTGCAGTATGCCGCTTATTTACAAATAGAAAAAGACCCCGACGCGAGGCACTACTTTTTCTTTCCTGTGTGTGTTGTCGCGGAGTGCGCCGCCAGCGTGCAGTGCGGTCTAACATGTCGTGGGTTCTTCCGCGGTGGGACGATGTGGGGGTTGGGGGTGGTACGTGTTTTTGGAAGGTTTTGCTCGGTCAATCTCCGGGGCACTGCGACGACATGCTGCCCCCGCGAATTAAGAAAACCTCTTCGGATCTGAGCTGTGGCACACTACGCGTCTGACAATTGAAGCGTGCGCGAATGGTGGGAATGACCTTAGGCGGAAACAAACGGGCCGTCCGCTCCCGGCTTGGAAAGGACCGTTGTCGTAGCAGCGCACGTTTCCTGGTTTAAGCTTTTGTTTATCAATAAATCCCGGCTCTCCGCGTCGATTGTGTGTTTCGACGAAACGCGCACGTCGATGTCACACACGCGGGGATAAGTTGGAAGCAGTGGTTAAGGTGTGTTAGCGGGTCAGAAATACGGCAAGAATGAAGCAAACATACAAAACGAGGCTTTGCGAAATGGCGGAAGTCGATGTGCGTCTGTGGCGGAAAAGACAGACGCGCACACACGCTAAAAAGAAGCACTTGCTGCCGGTATCCAAACCAGACGCGCGCTATGTCCTTGAAGTGGCTAACGCAGTTGCGCTTCTTGCAACGTTTCACAGGCAGGGAGGTTTGTTTTGAGTCGGCATTGCGTGGGCGATAAGCGTTACGGCTGCACCAGTGCTGTCGCCGCTTTGAAAACTGGCTCCCGGTTATCGACTCTGCCTCGTTATCTGTTTCCACTTTCTCGAGTGTCCTGTAGCCGCGCTACTGGGACCCGCGTAATAAAAATAGCGTTCTGGCAACCAACTTCAGCCTTTTATACACCAGCGCTGAATGCAATGCAACGTGCCGTTTTCCTGATACGCGGCGACATGTGCCACCTAGTGCAGGCTACAAAACCTTCGGCTGCGAGTCAACACATTGCATGCCGTTTCCATGTGACATTCATGTGCACGGTGTTACAATTTAAGACAACATGCCACCCAGCGCAACAATCAGACCTCATGAGTAGGCGGCGCTAGTGCAGAAATGCAGCCTTATATTAACTTTATGTGCAGTCTTGCCAATATGTAGGGCTAAAGTTTTCATTCAGCTGTTTTGTAGTTCAGTACTGCCAGCAAAATCATTTTCTTCAACGTTAACCTCTTGTTCTTGTGTACCATTTATATTTTGCAATAATGCATCTGTCTCACAGTTGGCAATGCACCCGCAGGGTTTTTGGTCATCGGACAAATTAATCCAACAAAAACAAAACTTGCCTAGCCGAGTTTGTATAAGAAGCCACCGTCATTGCTGCTACCATTCGCAGTGTCAATGTCTCAGCATTGCACAGTCAGTTTGTGTATAACAAACATCTGAACTGAGCTAGTTAACGTAACTAATGCAGCAGCGCATATTTTGGCCGGCTGTGCTACCATTCGGATGGGCTGCCCTCAACAAAAAACTAAAATTTGTGAACACAGCATTGGAAATTTTCTGCAAAAGCATTGACGTGCCCTTCTTGTTTAGATGTTGGTCTTGTATGTGCTCACTTCCTCTGATTATTTTGGGGAAAATATACAAAAAGCTTGGTGTTCTTTAGGATTTTACAAATATTTTGTCAGTAGCTGTGACAAACTTGTGCTTGCAAACGAACTTTGCTCCTTCTAACTTTACACTAGAAGCTGACTTTTTTAAAATCGTGAAACAGTGCCTGTGGTACATTTACCTTTAGCAAGTTTATGACAACACGTTCCCCTGTCCGGAGGCTTTAACAGCAGCTAAATACAAAATGTATTGCTGTACCCTAAAAACAATTTTTTGCTTGTCAGTAATAAATAGCTTGTAGTAGAAAGTAGAAGGAAAAGTGATGCTGCTACATCGAATGACAAAAACCAACTGCATTATTCCATGGCTGGCGCGTGCCGCCTCGCGCCTGCATGGACTTCGTTGTCGTCGCTGAGTCGGCATGCTAGCACGCCACAGCCCCCCCCCCCCCCCCCCCCGCCGTGAAAAAAGGAGTTGCATTCGATATATGTCCATGTGACAGTTCTGGTCTGGAAGGGGGAATGGCGAACAGGCTCTCAGTCCTCTTCAAGAGGTCGGGGCTGCGAATGGCGCAGAGGGCGGAACGACATCCTGCGTGAACAGCTCGAGCCTGTGCACACGAGACTGGAAATGTAAGCGCATGCCCTTCGCCGTGAACCCAGCGTCGCCCAGCATGAGATTGTTCATTTCCTCTCGCCAGCTGGTAATCTGTGAAATTGGTGGTGTATACGAAAGCGACATAGTGTTCACGGTTCTGTTTCAGTCGCACACCACTTGCAAATCGAGCAAGAAACGCTCAGGACAGAGATGCGGCGATGCAAGCAGTGTCTCAGCTGCCATCTTCCATTGACAATCATCAGCATTGAAGCGCGGCAGTATCGGCGCTGGGACAGGAAAGTAGAGTGGGAGTGCAGCAGACGTGTAGCAGGAGCCATCATCTGTTGACTGGAGTGGGCGCGCTGCGTGCATCGAGAACACTTAAGTGGCATGGCGGCATTTGTGGACAGAGCTGTCCCCTCACTTGACGAAGGGGGATCAGTAGATTCAGCAAATGCTTGTATGGCCACTGGCACATGACGGTGTCGGTGCTACTTCGCAGGGTAGTGCTGTTACGTGGACGCTGGCATCGGTGATGGCAGGTGTAGTGAACAAAGCTGCGGGCGGGAGGCGACATTCTTTCGTTGCACGGGATGTGCACGGAGTCATCTTTTGAGCCGCGTCAAAAGCGATGACTGCACGGTCACCTGCGAACTGGCTGATGCCGCAGCGCAAAAACCTGGTGGTGTCGTTCGACTTGAGTTGGCTTGTTCGGGCAGTAAGACTGTGGCTGCCTGAGGTTCGAAACTAAGGTTTAGCTCGGCAGGGAGCAAGTGATGTGGCACTCTTGGTTGCGGTAGGGCTCGTGCGAAATCTCGAAGGTGGTCGTATGCCTGGGGCCCAGGAAGAGGCAGGAGTATCGCAGAGCAGGGGGGAGCATGGCTACCGTGATGACGTACCTTTCCTGCTGCGAGACGATGTTTCGCGCTGGTAGAAACCAGCTTCCATCTTGATGAGCCACTGGGATTTCTGGTCAAAGTTAAAAAAATTCTGGTGTTAAAACGATGCAGGGTGTGGTCATTTTATCTGGTAGTCAAGCCATCCATGGGTATGGGCGGTTCAGAGGTGGGTTGGCTTGGAGGAAGTGTCCGGTGGAATCTTCTGGAATGTTATTCACTGGTCTGGAGTCACCCCTGTAGCGGAAGGTAGAAGGGAGAATGATGCTGCTACATCGAATAACAAAAACTGTTTTATTCTGAGGCTGGCGCGTGCCGTCTCGCGGCTGCATGGACTTCATTGTCGTCGCTGAGTCGGCACGTCAGCACGCGACAAGCTGGTCCCACTTTGCTGCTGCCTGTGTGCTGCATCCATGGGTCATATAGAGTCGACAGATATCTCTCACCAAGCATGTATTGCAAGAAAGAATTCTTAAGCGTGGGGTACTTCCCCTTAGTGTCATACAAGAATTAACCAGTCCTAGGTCATCGAAGGTGATGATGTAAGCTCATTGGTCTCCACTGTATCTAGCCGAGCATAGGGAACAGAGAGCAGAGGAATTCGCACAGGCACTACTAACAACATTCAGCTCACCATATGTTGTAGCTCCTGTTGGTCCTGTGTACCTATTATTGAGAAGTGACAGACAATGGTACAATATTGTGTCAAAGAAAGCAAACCCTTAAATTTACCCTTCTTTTCTTATATCATAGTGTCATACAAGAATTAACCAGTCTTAGGTCATCGAAGGTGATGATGTAAGCACATTGGTTTCCACTGTATCTAGCCGAGCATAGGGAACAGAGAGCAGAGGAATTCGCACAGGCACTACTAACAACATTCACCTCATCATATGTTGTAGCTCCTGTTGGTCCTGCGTACCTATTAATGAGAAGTGACAGACAATGGTACAATATTGTGTCAAACAAAGAAAGCAAGCCCTTAAGCTTACCCTTCTTTTCTTATTTCACAGTGAGGGTCTCATTCTGGCAGACTTGATGCCGTCAGCTAGTATGCAAGGCATTATTAGCTAATAAATCACGGGCTACGTGTCGCACACAGGCAAAAAACGTGTTCCACACTCACTGTAATGGTTTTTGGCTACTCTGACTGACGCTCCCATGTTTAAGTGCGCATATATATCTTATAAAATGGATGGAGGTATGATCGCCATTGTGGCTCTGCTGGCAGAGCATCGGACGCAATAATCAAAGGTTGCCAGTTCGCTCTCTGCTGGTGGCAAGTTATCTTTTCGTCCAGTTTTCTTTCTTCATATTAACATTACAGTTGCTACTAATAATATCCTTTATACTTTCCTTGGCATCACATTGTCTGTAGGTTCTGTTTAGTATTGCGTCTCGCAAAGAAACGAGCCCTTAAATTCACACTTCTTATGTTGTAGTCTTCCATGAACCCAAGCATTTTGGTCATCGATTCTAAAGCTTGCAAGTCGTCAGTCATGCAAAGAGAATGCTGCTTGTTCAGTAACACATTTTAAGCTGCTTGATTGTTTATTGTAAAGCAGAAACAGTGCTAACTTTAGGAAGACAAATAAAAGAAACAGTGCCTATGCCTTGCTAATTTTGTCTCGCTTTCTTCAATGTGTTCTGTTTTTCCTATATAGTTTGTGAATGTGAGCACCTTCGGGTAGCAAGCCCTCATACCAGCTTAGTGGCTGCCAGGGTTTTGTCAATTTAAAGTTAAAGCGAATGTGTTCATTTTTTACATATTGATTGTGAAGCGGGTTCGACAAAAACAAAGCAGTCAACACCTGAGCTCTGCGTAAGCACAAGTTATATATACTAGTAACACAGTCAATGTCAAAAGTTTCAAATTCTACATGCGTTTCAGTTTCAAAAGCTTCAAATTCAACTGCACACATAATCATTGACTTCGGGCAATGGTCTGTGGGACTCGTGGCAAACCATGTGTCGGCATAAATACACCTCTTACTGAAAAAAAAAAACACAAATAAATAAAAAGCTCATGCTTCGAAAACATTCTGATGTCTCTGGGTCACTCCTTTGCAGGATATCATTGATTTCTTCCAACAAACCGGGACCCTGGTGAAGAAGGTAGAAATAAACAGGAGGACGCACATAGGTGAGGAATGATTTTTTTTTCTTCCATGTGTTTTAATTTTTGGCAGGTGTATTTGCATGCTCAAGCTGGATTTTCGTGCTGTTCATGGCCATGTCATGGATTCTTATATAGTGCCACAATCTATCCAAATCCAGCCCACTTTCTAAGCAATCACACCGGATTGTCTGTTTATCAGTAATGTCGCCTTAGATGTGCTTTCGTGCTATGCCTTCACAGTTTTTAAAACACTCGCCGTGGGAATAACGATGAAGTGTTAGTAAACACTTTGAATTTTCAGTAGCTTGTTACATTGCATTAAATATTTCATCAAAAGGAAGCTTAGGTGGTGCATTGTTGCTTGCTACATGGTCTACTTAGCTGATTTAATTATGGAGTAATTAAATCATGTGGTGCATTGTTGTTTGTTACATGTTCTATTAGCCATTTTAATTACAATTATGGTGTGCATTATTGCTTGATATGTGTTCTATCAGCCATTTTAATTGTGTAGTAATTAAATCATGTGGTGCAGTGTTGTTTGCCACATGGTCTGTTGAGCCGTTGGAATTAAAAAGTAAATCAAGTCGTGCAGCGTTTCTTACTACATGTTCTACTGAGCCACTTTAATTACGGAGTAATCAAATCATGCAATCCAGCGTTGCTTCCCAGTCTCAGACACGAGTTTTGGAGTTGTACCAAGAAATCTCCATCTCACGGGTTGCAACATAGCACGCTTCGTCTTAACGTCTGCGAGTGCACCCATTGCCTGGCATTCTCTCGCAGAAAACAATTGGTAGCAGCCGTCGTCGTGTGAGTTGTCAAACGGGAACAGTTCTCATGTGTAGAGCAGGTGGTGGGAGCACATTGTGTAGCGCAGTTCAATATGCTGCTAAAGATGGCTTCTGCGTTTAATGTCACACTAGCACCGTGTAAACAAAGTTGTAGACGGGGGTAAATGCACTTGGAAGTAGATATTTGAATGCTAAATGTGGCGTTGCAGCTGGTCGCCCTCGTATTTTTTAAATATTTTTTAACCTTTTCTTTTTGTTTAGGCGAGCTATTCATAGTTTGTTTGACTGGCTCTTTTTTTTTTTTTTGTCTCGTGTATCTCCCTTCACGCATAATCACTCCGAAAAAAAAGAATTGTGATGAAAGAGAAAAGCTTGTCATCAGTGTTCATGTAGCATGGAGGATGCAAAGAATACGTGCACGGGTTTCTCAGGTGTCGACCTTTTCAGTAGAAGTTGAAACTACAAAGAAAGATTTTCGAGAAGCGTGCGGGCGTACTTTTTGAGAATCTCGTTCAGTGTGCTCCGGTGAACGAGACTTCATTATTTGATAAGACCCATTTTTTTTTTCTAATTCTGCATAGATGATTTGGTCACTGGAATTCTCGCAATCTTACAGCCCAAAATGCAGCATTGCAAAATGTAGGCATTTCAGGCTCTTTTATTTTTCTCTTTGTGATCCTGCAGTGGTGTTGGTGTTTGCTATGAATGTTATGTGAAGTTGCCGAAAAATTTATAACAAAGCTCGTGGCATTACACAAGGTTTCTTGTAAGAAGTTCATGAGTAGCATATCGGGATGTATTGTATTTTGTAACCTCCATGTCCTGTGCTGTCAATAATGATGCCACCGCACTTGCTCCCCTCTGAAGTCATGATTGTAAGCTTCTGTTTCTCCAAGGCCCTTCAAGAGCACCATAAGAGGCTGGACTAATGCAGTTAAATTTGATTTCAGTCATACATTGCATTTCTTTTTTTTTTCTGTTCATGTGTCATAATGGCGCCGGGAAACTTCGAGGTACAATTTTACATTTTAAACAGACCACGATCTGAAGTTCACTGCACCTCTCTTCAAGCAAGACCTGCTTGCTCCAGATGTAACCAGCGGATACAATTGCAGTAGCATTTATGCAGTTTTCTAGCTGGAATATCTCCTTACATCATTCTTTATCTTGGCACTATTCCACCTGACAATCTGTAACATAAACAAAGGAGCCTAATTGGCGATATGCAAATGAAATATGTAACAAATATGCAATAAAAATAGTTACGAAAATTGATTTGGCATTTGGTTTACTGGTACCCAAGCCTACTAGTGAGACAGGAGAGGAGCATTGGTCTTTCATGGAGCATGAAAAGTTGCGACCATACGCATTGAGAGCTCAGTGAAATCGGTTTGATGTTGTTTGTTGAGTTGTAATTGGCTTTTTTATCGAGACTGACACTTGCTTAGCATGCAAGATCATGGTATTCAAATTTTTCTCTGTAGCTGAGCTTTGTAATGGGAACTGAAAAGCTTATGGCCCAGGTGAACTTACAGTATGTGCCACAACTGAGACACGAACAAGCAAGATCTGTTCCACTCTGGAGCTTTACCCCTACTGCATTTCTTTAGAAAAGAAGAAATGGGTCGTCAGCCAGCGTGCATTGTTCTGCTTCAGATGGAGCTTGTTTGGGGCATAATGATTGATCTTGAATCAGGACAGCGGTCATGAAATATTCTCTAGGAAAAAAGGTGCCTATACTTCTTGTTGTTCATTGTTTATGGACGTCGCATACTTCTTATCAATCTGGTCATACTTGACAAAACACAAGACACAGCAGAAGCATTCATTGGAGCTTCCTTATTTGTTAAACAAACCTTACCAAGCAAGTTTAAGGCACCACACTGCGTTTGGAAAAAATAGTTTGCCCTGTGCGACAAACTAGCCTCAATTCCCCAACCCCCCCCCCCCCCCAAAAAAAAAAAAAACAAAACAGTGGGTTCTGCTGTAAAAAGGGTTCTAACTTTCAGTAGCAATTTTTGCAAATGGTGATATGTAACAGTTTACGTATGCCCTCTCTTAGACGATACGAATATGAACAAGCAGGTATATGGAGCCATTTTTGACTGCCCTTGAGTAACATGCGGGTTTAATGGGTCTTAATGCTCCGACTGTAAAGTACACGTTTATGTGTTCTTAGAGCCAGCAAAGCTGGAGGGCATTCGGACTGACGCAATGGTGAGTGCGGTATCTCCTTGTAACAAGTGTTTTTCAACCAGCTGCCCGTGTAGCATATTTGT
Source organism: Rhipicephalus annulatus (assembly GCA_013436015.1). Taxonomy (NCBI): domain Eukaryota; kingdom Metazoa; phylum Arthropoda; class Arachnida; order Ixodida; family Ixodidae; genus Rhipicephalus; species Rhipicephalus annulatus. Next base: position 31,616 of record WOVY01001980.1, on the reverse strand, counting down.
TTGTCCAGCTAATGATCAGGCAGTGCGCCTGGCTGTGCAAAAAGCCCAGTTTAGCCCAGTAAAGCTGGATAAAACCTATTGCTACCAGACCGTATTTCATCCCGTGGAACAATGAGCCCAAAAGGACATTTACAAAACGTTGTAATAAGCCAGTTGGCAACCTGTGCTATATTCCTGTCTGTCCAGCCATTAATCGCAGTACGTGAATGTGCATGGGCATGCAGATGCGCCCATTAAGAGCCTAGGCATAGCAGTGCGATTAGTTTGCCACAATACCAATAGACCGCATTTTGACGGACAGAACAGGGGGCCTAGATATGTGGGGACGGTTAGTCAACATTGTCAAGCCAGTTGACTGTATATCGTATGCCTGACCGCGGTGTGTGCGTGCATGCAGCGCGCATGAAAGTGGACAGCTCGTACGAGTTCGACCCGCTGATCCGGCCTTGGAACTTCCCGCGCACCCTTCTGGGCACGGACGCCAAGCTGAAGATGGGCAGCAGCGACAGCTTCCTGTGCGTGACCAACCTGCCCACCAACTGGACGGTGAAGCAGTTCCAGGAGCTGTGCGAGAAGTTTGGGCCTGTGGTGCGCTGCTTCCTCATCTACCATCACGCCACGGACGAGAGCCTGGGCTTCGGCCTGGTCGAGTACTGCAGCCGCGCCGTCGCCTGCCAGGCCAAGAACCTGCTGCACAAGAAGCAGGTGGCCCAGGGGGAGATCCACTGCGACTGGCTCGAGCACAACCTGGTCAACTACGCGGACCTGTATCCGCGCTGCCTGTACGTGGGCAACCTGCCCACCACTTTCTGCGACATCTACGCCTTCAGGCAGCTCTTCACGACCGTGGCCAGCCCCACCTACTGCCAGCTGTCCATCGTAAACGGCGTACCACAAGGCTTCGGCGTAGTGGAATTCCGTCTGCACGAGGACGCTCGCAAGACCAAGGAGCTGCTCCACGGCCACTGCCTCAACGGCAACCGCCTCAACATTCTATTCACCTCCCCTGGCGTCAGCGCCTACAAGCTCTACAATCGCATTATCGAAGAACAGGTACGGTTTAAACTCTGCGTAACACACAACCCTGTGTTACGAAGTTTTCAATGTAATGAGGAAATTTCCATTCCCCGGCTGGGTAACCAGGGGATAGGGTTCAGTATGGCATGAACCCAAATGAATGAAAGCAGCGCAGCACGAAACCCAATTTAACAGTTTTTACTGAAATAAATTAGTAAAAAGTCAGTAACTTTTATTCAGATTATTCTTGTCATTTTGACGCATAGGGTGTTTTTATAGGTGTGCAGTCAATGCTAATGCATCTAGCTTGCCTATCCACCGCCTTAGTGACGTTGACGTAGGTGGCTTGGTGTCTGGGCCGACCTTACAGAATTCTTGTGCGCACAGCCATTGTTTGTTGGCAAATACAATTCTGTGGTAGCATTTGGGTGTCACTACATTAAAATATTTTATTTCTTAACACAGACAAATTCCTTGTTGATTTTACATTCTTCAGTATTCAGCTAAATAATTGAAGCATAGTCAGGCTTTCATTAAATTGAGTTTCAAGTGTACTGTGCTCTCTCGTAGACAAGTAAGTTTTTCTATTTTTTTGAAATATAGTAACAGGCTGATGGGCTGCTCAGTATGCTGATGAATTTGAAGGTGCCACACTGCCAAGATGTGTCCTCGGAGAATATGTTTGCTAGTTCACCCTGCGATGCTGCTGCAAAGTGTTTCTGAACCATATTGCCACGCTGTGTTGGTGGCAGAAGACGAGAGCGAAGAAGTTAATGGCAGCTCTGGCTGAGTAAACAGTCGTCCACTTCGAGTTCCTGTCTATCGTTTCCTCTCGCGACAGACTGGTGGACGTGCTGGGTACTGTACTGCAACGTCTTATGCCTGCTGGTCCTGAACCAGAAGCAACCACCGCCAGTGCACCAGGATCTGCTGATATCTATCGAAGCAGCCGCCGCCTTCAAGGACTACCACCACAGTACGGCCCCTTGGCAAGTTCCGTGAGGACAATGTTTGCCACATCCGCAACCCAAACCGAGCATGACCCACTCGCTAGCGTACCCTGTGTCATCAACACGCCTCACACACCCAACCCATTCCACGGGGATGCCGGTGAGGATGTCGAAGACTGGCTTGACCATTTCGACCGGGTCGCTGCCATCAACGACTGGGACAATCGCCGTAAGTTGAAGAACGTGTATATCTCCCTCTTAGACGCGGCAAGAGTGTGGTATGAGAACCACGAAACCTCATTCACAAGTTGGCAGGAGTTCCATCGGCAGCTTCGCGAGGCGTTCAGTAACCCCGAACGGAAAGAGAGAGCGGAGCAGGCACTCTCTTCGCGATTTCAAATGCCGAACGAGAGCGTCGCCATGTTTGTCGAAGAAATGTCGCGATTGTTTCGACGGGCTGACCCCCACATGCCAGAAGACAAGAAAGTGCGCCTGCTAATGCGAGGCGTAAAGGAGCAACTTTTTGCGGGCCTTGTGCGCAACCCTCCTACGACCGTGTCCGAGTTCATACGTGAGGCCACAATTATGGAGCGCATGGTGTCGCAGTATGAGCGTCAGACGGCCATGTCCGCTGCGTGCTCACTTATACCAGGAGGTGATAACAGGGAGGTCCTCACAGAACTCGTACGGCAAGTTGTACGAGAAGAACTTCGGAAATTTTATGCAGCGTCCCCTCCCAGTAGCGCTGCTCTTACGGACGTCGTTCGGAACGAAATCAGGCAGTTCGTTCACTCTGCACCACTATCGCAAGTCGAACCTCCCACGCTTTCCTACGCGGATGCCCTACGCGTCTCTACGCCACCGACGGCACATTTTGTTCATGCACCTACCGGGACCCCCAGACGCTTTCAAAGTCCAGCCCGTCGCCTGCCTTCTCAGACCGATTTTCGTCCTGGCCCGCGGAAGTCCACCGTCTGGCGTGCACCCGACAATCGTCCTTTGTGCTACCATTGTGGCGAAGTTGGACACATGTACCGTGACTGTTACTACCGACGAATAGGCCTACGCGGATTCCACCCAGATGCTCGTTGTCCACGCTATGGTGAGCGCCCACAGGAAATTGCGAATTACTTGGAGGGTAGTCATCACGCCCCTGTCCCGCCGCGACGACAGTCACGGTCACCATCACCCCGTCCGTCCACATCAACGCACCGCGCCCGACCCGCCTTTGGGTCCCCTGGTGTCAGTGGCGCAAGCCCACGCCGGGGAAACTGAAAACGGCGACCTCCGGAGGTGAGGCCGCTGTCACGCGAACCGACAAATACCCTCCGCCGCTGCCTTACGACGTGCCGTTAAAGCCTGTTTGTGAAACCGCCAACAGAACGTCCGCTGCCATTACTGTTTCTGTCGACTGTTATCCGGTGACTGCGCTTGTCGACACGGGAGCTGATTACTCGGTGATGAGTGCTTCATTGGCCACTCGTCTACACAAGGTGCTGACAACGTGGGACGGCCCTCAACTAATCACCGCTGGAGGACACCTCGTATCCCCGCTGGAGGACACCGCCAGGCTTGAGATTTGTGCGTCGGCTTTTGTAGCATCATTCCTTGTACTGCCCAATTGTTCTCGGCCGGTCATTTTGGGCATGGATTTTCTGCAAGAGTATGGAGCGATAATTAATCTGCGTGATTTGTTCGTCAGTTTTGTTAACTGTGTTTCTCCAGATTCCGACATCGCGAACGAACATCGTGGCGTGGCCTTACGCGTAGTCGATGATTGCGTCACGTTGCCACCTCGCAGTAGTATCTTCGTGCTTGTTGAGTGTCCACGGGAGCAGTCGATTACGGGCATCGCCGAAAGTAACCTGACGTTATTGCTTGATAGGGAAGTGGCAATTGCTCGAAGCCTCATTCAACTGCGAAATGGCCAGACTATGGTTTTAGTTACGAACTTCAGTGGAGAACACAGGCATTTTGCGAAACGCACAACCATAGCTTACTTGGAGGCATTGGATGATTTGGACGCCTTCCCTTTGATTACGACGATCTCGACTGAGAACAGCTGCGATACTGACGTGACTAGTCGCCTCAACGTCAATCGCCAGTTGGAAGAACCTAAGAGGGCAAGGCTCCTCAGTCTCCTCTCATCCTTTAGTGACTGTTTTGCCACTACTTCGAAAGTCCGGCAGACTCCTTTAATCAAGCACAGAATTATCACTGAGCCCAACGTGCAACCCGTGCGCCAACATGCTTACCGCGTGTCGCAGAAGGAGCAAGATGCCATACGTCATCAAGTAAAACAAATGCTCGACGACGACGTAATTCAACCATCGACTAGTCCTTGGGCGTCACCAGTTGTTCTGGTTAAAAAGAAAGATGGTTCATTACGATTCTGCGTCGACTACCGCAAACTGAACAAGATAACGAAAAAAGACGTATATCCTCTTCCTCGTATTGATGACTCCTTGGATCGCCTGCGACACGCCCGTTACTTCTCTTCCATGGATCTCCGTAGCGGATATTGGCAGATTGAAGTAGATGAACGGGACCGAGAAAAAACAGCGTTTATTACACCGGATGGTCTCTATGAATTTAAAGTACTCCCTTTTGGCCTGTGCTCCGCTCCAGCTACGTTCCAACGAATGATGGACACAGTTTTATGTGGCTTGAAGTGGTACTCTTGTTTAGTGTATTTAGACGACGTAGTCGTTTTTTCTACAACTTTTGAACAGCACATTGAGCGGCTTGAGGCGGTTCTTCTGGCTATTCGCACTGCCGGCCTCTCTCTGAAACCGGAAAAGTGTTGTTTTGGATATGAGGAACTGAAATTCCTTGGCCACATTGTCAGCAGCAGTGGTGTTCGCCCCGATCCTGACAAGGCTATGGCAGTTGCTTTGTTCCCGATACCGAAAACAAAGCATGATGTACGCCGCTTTCTGGGACTTTGTGCTTATTACCGCCGCTTCGTGCCAAACTTTTCGAAAATCGCCGACCCTCTACAACAACTCGTCAAGGATGACGTCGCCTTCGTCTGGGGTCCCAAACAATCCAGCGCTTTCCGCGACCTTCAACAACGCCTACAAACGCCACCGATCCTAGGTCACTTCGACACCGAAGCAGACACAGAAGTCCGCACTGACGCGAGCAACCTTGGCCTCGGAGCTATTCTTGTGCAATATCAAGATGGCGTGGAACGCGTCATCGCCTACGCTAGCCGCACGTTGTCATCTGCGGAGAAGAACTACTCGACGACTGAAAAAGAATGTCTGGCGGTTGTATGGGCCATAACGAAATTCAGGCCCTACTTGTACGGACGCCCCTTCCGAATCGTAAGTGACCACCACTCTCTCTGCTGGCTAGCGAATCTGAAAGATCCTTCGGGCCGTCTCGCAAGATGGAGCCTTCGGTTACAAGAGTTTGATATAACGATGGTTTTCAAGTCTGGCCAGAAACACACCGACGCTGACTGTCTTTCCCGCGCACCCGTCGAGGTCGCTGAAGAAGGCAATGATGAAGACTTCAGCTGCCTTGCTATTCTCGCATCATTAAATGTGGCTGAGCAGCAACGCGAAGACTTAGAATTGCAACCACTGATCGAATACCTTGAGGGACGTCGCCCACAACCCCCACATCAGTTCGTGCGTGATTTGTCATCTTTCTGTTTACGCGAAGGCATTCTCTACAAGCGCAACTTTCATTCAACGAAAACTGTTTACCTCCTCGTCGTTCCTGCTGCTCTCCGCGATGATGTTTTGCGTGCTAGTCACGACGAGCCATCGTCAGGGCATCTTGGCTTCGCGCGTGCTCTGGCGCGGATCAAGAACAAATACTACTGGCGGAAACTTACGAAAACCGTCCGGCAGTACGTCAAGACATGCACAGCCTGTCAGCGCCGCAAAACTCCAACGACGAAACCAGCCGGTCTGCTTCAGCCTTTGCGACCCCCCCACGAACCTTTTGAAAAGGTCGGGATGGATTTACTCGGCCCATTTCCGAAGTCTACGGCTGGTAACCGCTGGATTGTGGTTGCCACCGATTACTTGACCAGATACTGCGAAACACAAGCCGCCCAGCGAGCAACTGCTTCCGAGGTGGCTGACTTCTTCATCAAAAACATCGTTCTCCGCCACGGTGCTCCCGCTGTCGTCATCACAGATCGTGGTACTGCTTTTACGGCACAGTTGCTCCGACAGATCCTGTTTCTGAGCGGCACGACGCACCGAACAGCAACTGCGTACCACCCACAGACTAACGGGTTAACCGAACGTCTTAACAAAACGATCGCAGATATGCTTTCGATGTATGTCGCTAACGATCAGAAGAATTGGGATGAAATCCTCCCGTATATAACATTTGCCTACAATACGGCTTTGCAGGAAACCACCGGCTTTGCTCCTTTTCGTCTGGTTTACGGCCGCGACGTCACCACAATGCTTGACACCATGCTGCAACCAACTCTGCCGGACACGATCACCCCGGACGCAGATGTATTTGTTCAGCGTGCCGAAGACGCCCGGCAGCTGGCGCGCTTTCGCATTTTATCGCGGCAAAATCAAGATGCTCTCCGGTACAACACCCACCACAGAGCAGTAATATACGAACCCGGAGACCTAGTCTGGGTTTGGACTCCTATACGTCAACGTGGACGCTCAGAAAAATTGTTATGTCGGTACTTCGGACCCTACCGAGTTCTTCATCGCCTCGGCGAAGTGAACTACGAAGTTGTCCCAGCAGACACGTCGCACCGTTCTCGCAGACCCCGCTCCTCGGATGTGGTTCACGTCTCCAGGATGAAGCCGTACTATTCTCGTTGACTGCAAGACAAGAACTTTGTGATGTGGCAATATCCTTCAAGACAATTGCACATTACTTTCTTGCCTGTTTATTTTTCATCTCGTTCTTTTTCTTTTCAATGGACACAGACATTTCTTACTACCTTTCGTTGTTTTTCGGAGCCATGGCATTCATTCGATGCTTCTTCTTCTTTTTTCTCATTGGGGAGAGGGTAATGCCACGCTGTGTTGGTGGCAGAAGACGAGAGCGAAGAAGTTAATGGCAGCTCTGGCTGAGTAAACAGTCGTCCACTTCGAGTTCCTGTCTATCGTTTCCTCTCGCGACAATATAGTAAGAGTTTCACTGTGATACGTGGAAAGATGCCAAGTTCATACATCTATTGCTGTGTCTGCTCATCGTTTTAAGAAGACTCCATCATAAGTTTAAAAAAAAAAACTTCTTTGTTCACTTTACAAATAGCGTCTAGTTTGTGAAGTTGCCCACCTAGCAAAAAGCAGGCATACCTCATGCTTTATTTCTGTTAAATTTTGCATAGAATTTTGTGTCTGCTAATAGGACGACTGTTTCCCTATGCAGGCTAAGAAGCTGGAAAAGAACAATGGTATCATTCAGACGCCTCAACTCTCGCCCGCTCTGCTTGCCCAATTCTCGGTCGTGCAGAACTCAAAGGGTAAGTTTCTTGAACTCGTGTGGAGTCGAAACGCCTGCCATTTGATTTTTTAAATTTTGACACCACTTAGTTGGGCTTGATTTTGTTCTGATTCATTTTCACCTTTTCTGTGCCATTGTTGTCACCATGATTGAGAGAATGTGTTGATGGGCAGAAAGGAAAATGAAATGGATTGCTACAAAATACCTTAGTCTAGAGCAGGATAAGGAATCATGCATAACTGACTGGGCTGAGAAAAATGCCCGACAGCAGGGTATGCTTGCCTGCTCTGTACATTGCACAATGTTTTTCCCATCCTCATGTTTCAAGCGATTGAGTATTCTGGTACTTCGTCGGATCTGTTAGCTCAGACTAAGATTCTGCTCAATGCTTGCAGGTATTACAAAGCACCGAAACTACCTGAAATAGTGGATGGAATTTTGTGCAAAAAAAGAATTGCAAGAAGGAAGAGAGCACAGACAGGTGCAGACTAACAACTGAAGCTTATTTTAAGAAAAACACACTCCTAAAGAGGAGGCAAGGACAAGTGGTCATGCAGAAGTGAATACCAACACGCCCAATGCTCGGTTCTTCTATACCCGAGATGGCTGAGTCAGTGACTTTTGACAATATGAGAAAGTAACATTATGTGGCGCGGCGAGAAAAATATAGGCATGATTGTTTCAGGTTGAACCATGTGTTTCTGCAGAAGGTTTTTTTTTGCGATCTTTTATTGTAATTGCTGTATACCGCCACCGTAAGCAAGCATCAGTGTACTCCTGAATGCCTTGCATATGTGCATAATGTTTAAGAACAGTATGCTTCCTGTGTAACTTAAACCCATGATAAATAGAAGAAACGTTTGAGGAATACTTAGTGTTGTATTTAGTGAGCAGCTGAATGCTGTCACATTCTAACTTGTTTTCGTGCCCTCTTATGTGACATTCCAGTGGCAAAGACGTTCCAGAAAGCCATCAACCTCAAGGGCAAAGGGAAGAACGCGTCTCAAGTGAGTGCCTTTTTTTTTTCTTGCCTCTAGATAAGTCTTCTGGACGCTGCGCTGGAGCTAGTTAGTATACACCTCTTAGCAATTGGCAAAGTGTGTGATTGCATTATTGCCCACCCAGTCTTTCAGCATTTGGGAACTAAACTGTTTGAGTAGTGATGTGTTTTCAAAAATAGTATTCTAAGTATATCATTATGAGTGATGGAATAGAATGTAGGTATAATGTTGAGAGGTTTGGAGGCAGCACTATAAATTAGAGACGTGATCATTTGCTGGGGGGGGGGGAATAAAATAAAACTTGGGTTGCGCAGGTCGCATAATGGTGCAGGGAGCATTTCTTGTGCTCTTTGAGATCGCCACAGTCGTTTGAGACCTTGAAAAGCGGTACTTCACCAACTTGTTACTGCAAGGCTGCATCGAAGACATAGAGGGGACGTTGCTTGCAAAATGTTTATCTCCGCCATGTTGAATGAACAGGCCACTCGCTGCACACGTGCATGGTCCAGAGTGAAGCATAGGTGAGAAACGCACGTACTGTGTACGGCAAGAAGCCTGGCAGGAATGGCAGAAGACGAGTTGGCAGCGCGGTGCATGCAACTAGCCAGGGATAGGCTTTACGTGGCCGCACTGCGCTTCAGTGAAGTGAGGCCACTTTTTTGCAAAGGCAGTTTATATCACAAGTGATCACCAGTGGGCATTGCTTCAATAAGCAAATAGGCTTTTCTAGTCACTGGAGGGGCTGTCAGCACTTTTGACTAAAATATAAAAAGAAGGCTTGGTGGCTAATTAAAGCATGTTTTAATGGCGAGTCCATATGCAACGAACTAATGATTTAACGACCGCTTTCTCGGCACCTTCGAGTTTGGTATAAATGGGTTAGACTGTGCAGAATAGTTACCTGTGTTGGTTGTTAACAGTATCCTTGATACCTTGCAGTAAATTACGAGCAATGGTTAATTTTGATGACTGATGTATTCCGCAGGTGAAATAAGCTGCAGTTGCGTGCGTTTGTAACACGCCGCTTGTTTGCCTCGCAGGTTTCGACGACTGCGGCGAGTAACCACGCACTCATTGCACTTCAGAACTTCTTCAACCAGCAGATTTGCACCCAACAGGCCCTGGTAGGTGGCACGGCAATAGTTTTTCTCTGTCTACTCTTTGGTTTGCTCAGTAAGACTGAAGTAAGACAGGATTCTCCTTCTGTAGTGAGCGCATTCGTACTGCTCGGAAAGGAAGTAGCTATGCCTGAGGTGTTGCCAAAGCCTCTGCATTACTAGTTATGCAGTGGCAAGAACCTGTTATGTCATGCAGTTGATTACCAGTCCTTCTGTGTCCTTCGCTTGTTTGTTTGCTGTTCAGCTTCAAAAATAGTGTGTGAGATTAAAGGGGTCCCGAAACACTTTCCATGTAATCATCGAATGATCTTTGTAATGAGATTAATTGCCTCCAAATTGTTTGCCACAGCAATTTTTCGAATATGTCTAGAATGAGTAGAGTTGATGGAATTCATTGGATGCTTTAAGCACTTTCGCTCTTTTTTTTTCATCCTGGCAATCTACACTGGAGGAGATGACAAAGGATCAAAAAGTTATGTCAGCACGCATCATGAAACGTATTTGCTCACTCCTAATGTGACAACCGTGCACGTTGGTGTCGCTACTGTGTGATTTTAGCACATATAGAGTGCTGCGCCAGCACATGCTGGACCCTGTGTCATGAAATAGATCCGATCCAAATTAATTTTATGAAAGTATGATAGAAATTGTTCTCTGTTCTTTTTATAAATGATGTCGTATACCCTGATTGCTGCTCCATATACCCGAAGTCTATGGCCATTGGCTAACTTGAGCATTGCGAGCTCCACAGTTAGCGTGGCAGTCACGCGCCTGTGGGCTTACTCGCAAGCACACTGAAAGTAAGTTGCACGTTTTAAGAAAGAAAAAAATGGGTTCAAGGTCATGACACGAACTTACGAAGGGACCTATTTACTTGCCCCCTTGTCATGCCCCTCATTGTGTGCCTCAACTCAACGTGCCAGCTAGAAGGAGAAAGAGCTTGAAGCCTATGATAAGTCTATGCATATGTGTACGTACTTGACAGATTCTAAAAAACTTTGCGTTATGTGATTCGTGTAGTGTCATGTGCTAATAGGGCAACTGTTTTTATTATCACTGAGAAAGGTGTTGCAGGGCCTCTCTAAAGGCGCATTCACACTTGGCCTAGAAGGGAGCGAAAGCGGCAAAACTCACCAGGAATTCACTCGCTTCGCCGCCTAAGCGGCTCGAAAACCACGCCGTACCAAAAAATCAGTTCGAGACCGATTTTCCTGTCACGCGAAGCCAGATCCGCCTTCCGATTCACAACTTTGGCTGCACTAGGCCCTAAACACATGGTGCAGACAGTGCAGCTGCAGAGAGTGAGCATGCCTCAACGAGTCCTACTTCTGTGTACAGCCGGTTGAATCCCCTGCTGGTGCATTTACTCGTGTCATTCCTGCTGGCTCATCTCCCAAACAACGTTTAAAAAGGTGCCAGCTGTTTCTTTTCAGACTTTTGCGTGAATAACTAGAATTTGGTATGAACTTTAGTTCTCAGAAAGCAGGCAAAATCTAATTAATTGTCAAGTTATGAAGCGTGGAAACTTGCCCAAGTTAATAGGACATAGCTGAATATACGAACAGCGCAACTTAAAAGTAGTTACACTACAGGAGCAATCCTCATTTCCTTGTTTCTGTAGTTACACTGTAACTACTTTTAAGTTGCTGTATATTCAGTAATTGTCAAGGTAGCGGCGGCGACATGGGGCAGAGCGAATGTGAACATCTTCGATGTGCGCTGTCGTGGTCTTCTGGCCAGTCTGGCGTTTTCGTTGTTCTCTTCACTTCTTAATGTTAAGTGTGAACGGGCCTTAAGAGTGACCTTGCTCAAGTCGCAATTACTTTTCATGTGCTTTTGGCTATTCACCTGGGTGGAAAAAAAAAAAAGATGCAATCGCTGACTACGGTACTTGGTTTCGTACATTTGATGCAGTGCTGTGGAAACTTCTGTATTTACTCCTGCAATCCTCGCATTTGCTTAATTCTCACACCGCCCACATTGCTCTACAAGAATAAGATGTTTTTTTTTTTTTCTGCGAGTAATTATCACACCCCCAAAATTGCAGCAGGAATATAATTTGCTCGTTTACACCACTGATAATGATAGCACATGACAGCCTGGCGCCATCTCTTAAGCATGATGAGTACTATCAATGCACTGAGCCTCAATCCAAGCCAAGCCGAAGTGGCAAGTGCGCGCTGCGGCGTGCATTCTACGCTGTGCCTGTTCTGTGGTTTAAAAAGTCGATTGATCATGCACTAAACAATCGCAACAGGGCCGCTGGTAGGCACTTCTACAAAGAGATAAATTGTGATTTTAGAAATGTGATCAGCCAGCCGCATCATTTTACACCCTTGATCATGCTGCAAGGTCTTGTGTACCGGGATCTAAACAGCAATTTCATGCTTCAGCAAAATTGCCAGTGTCCAGGCTTTCTTTTTTTTTTTCCAGTTTCTTTCATGTGTGATATTTCACAGCAGCTTTTCCAAGACGAGTCAGTTTTCGAAGCTGACCACGTTTTTGCCTGTAGATCAAAACATTTAGAGGAAGTGGGAGTGGTTAGGGGTCCATTCTACAGACGTAATCTATAAGCAAGAAACCCTGTAAGCTGAAGTCGCGGACGGCCGGCGCGTTGGCAGAAATTTTTTTCAGAGGGGGCATGACCTTGATTAGAACTGGGGGCCCGGCAGGCAGGTGTGGGTAACCGTTATTTTGTATGCTATAAGCCATGTGAGCAAGGGCTTGGTGTGCCACCCCATGGCTACGTCACTGGCGGATGGAAACCCGCGTGGTTGAGTACACACATAGGGACGGACACCTCGGGAGGAGGGTGGTGGTGGTGCAGACTACGGTAAAAGTTACCGTGGCAATAAAAATAGGCTTTAGCAAAGATTAGAGCGGCACATGTATGGTATAAGAAAGAAGGTTTCGTCGAACGCACTGGCCAAACACACTGAAGCAACTGGCCATGAAATAGACCGAAATAAAGTAAAAAAAATGGAAAGAAATTGGACTTACTGAAAGGAACTGGGTTATATCTTCATTCTCTGGGAATTCAGAGTTCCATTTTAAAATATATATAGTTGTACTGTTAATTTGCGCATTCATTTTTCATTGTGAACGAGGCTCCCATGCGGAAATTGAAATGTTCTGCTTTTATGTGAACATTCATAGGCTGTGCTCATTTTAACCCCATGGGCTCAAAATAACAACCACAACAACAAAGAAAAAGGTGACAGGGCACTGCCAGCGGCCGCGACAGTGGCATCGCGTACGTAGCGCACTGTGGCAGGCTGCTGGTAAGGTTTACTGCGACTTTCACCATTGTGTAGTCTGCAGAAGTTCGCACAGATGAAGTCGGAGCAATACAACGATGTTCGGAAATGAAAACACCATGTAGTCGCCATTAAAAACAACACATCCAACTGCCAGCTTTTCTTCGGCAGAGTGAGGCGAGGTCACGTGATCCAACCCTGCACGTCTCAACGATTGCAGCGCTCGTGCCTCCAGTGATGGGCCTCGTGCCCAATATGAGAAGTTGGTCACCAAAATGTGTCAGTCAGCACGTCTCTAGCTCGCATTTCATTGTGGTAATTACCAGTGTAGCCTCCGTGACTGGCTCCAGCTGCGTGCTACCGGAACTAATCGTGGAGGCCATGATATGAGAATAAGACTCTGAGATCTAAAACAACCTGTTTACAGTTGTATAAATAATGATGTTTGGTCATTTCTAAGGTGCGAAGCATTTTTATTTATTACTCAGGCTAAAAAAATTTAAAAATCGCATTATGGGTGGTAAATTAGTGAACTAGTATTTCTCGGAGCAAATGCACCTACTGAAAAATGGCTTCCTAGCTTCAATAATGTTGCACCAGATGTACGAAACTAAGTATAACTTTCAGGTTTCTCATCTCATCATGTGCCTTCATTACCTGGAAACGTCATCAATCTCATGTTGACACAAGACACTTCGGCAGAAAAAATGTCCATGTAACTCGTCTAGCTTCAACCTGTGAGGCATCGGCCTGAGTGGGCTTATTGACATTTTACTCATCTCACCATTCATAACTCTGCTCTGTTGCTTCACTGCTTCTGCTTCTTTTGCAGTACATGCACACAAAGCTGGCATTTCGCTGACCTCAACATACATAAACTTGCTCCATTGCTTCACTGCTCTTGCTTCTTGTGCAGTGCATGCACTCAAAGCTCCGTGGTGCTTCACTCACCTCAATATTGTAGTGTACATGTATCCCAAAGGAGTGCGGCCTCAAGCGTGGGTTCGGTCTTGGTAAGCAACAGGGCCCATCGCCTCACGCGACTGATGCCCCTGCACACGCGCGTTCGCTACAGCCAACAGAGCGTGACAAACGAAAGCAAGCACACAGTACTGCTCTCAAGCAATTTGCAACATTTTATTGCCTGCAGCAACGCCAAAAAATGCTGTGCAGCGCCCGTTGCAAAAGGTGGCAGGAAAGCAAACGAGGCTTATCCACGCCACAGGTGAAAAGTACAACTTAAAGGGTGCCGCGAGCACGTTTTCGTGGGCAAAAAGATTCACTGTGACACGCCGCTGAGGAAAATGAGCCTTAGCGACTATGCTGCTCGCTTTTGCGATCAAGGACAACTGTGCCCAATTGCTCAAGCGAGGGCAAACTCCACTCGCGTTGGCTTTGAGAGGTACCCGTCAGCATAGTACGACCATGCTCGAACACACTGTACAGCTCTTTGGCCTAGCGTTCAGAAGGGGCAATGGAAGGTAATCGTTTGCTGCGGGCACAAGGCATCGTTGACGATTCCAAGCAAGCTCCAAACAAAGGGGCCGATGGATGGGGAAGAAATGCATGCTCATCCTTCGTTGACCAGAAAGGATCTCCGACTTCTGACGCGCGCGGAACATCCCGGGAGACTGGAGCGAAGCGCCACAGTCGACATCCGGGTGAGAAAAATCAATGTCACTCCCGCTCTCCTAGTGCAGACGGACCGCAGAGAAAAGAAAAGTCATGTTAGGACACCAGAACGGCAGAAATAGGCGGAAAAGCCCGCACAATTGTGGCAGGCTAGCCTCAATTCCCACAACATCATAACTCTGCTTCATTGCATCACCGCTTTTGCTTTTCGTGCAGTTCATGCACGCAAAGGTCCTCTGCATTTTACTCGCCTCAGCATTCATAACTCTGCTCCACTGCTTCTCCTTTCTGTGCAAGACATGTGCACCATCGCACCTTGACTCTTCAAATCATCATGTGCTTGATCTGTTTCTTCATATCGTCAAATCTGTGAACCTTTCGTTTTTGTCCACCTCTTCGCTCAGATGTTGTCATTCCTTAGTGCCTCTAACACTTCATTTCCGCGTGCCGTCTTTCACGCCGCTTTGCAACCAGGATTGCATGCTCGCCAGCCAACTCGACATTTCCTCTCTGCCACAGGATCCCATTCCGCCTTAACAACTGAATGGAACGCGCATTTGAGAGAGAAAGAGCAGCTTTAAAAGTGAGCGTCAACGCCACAGCCCCATGCTGTGTTGATGCAGGGCCAGATGGCGCTTGGCCTGCCGGCGCCCCCGTCCGAGGCCGGCCAGTACGAGGGCCAGCAGCCCGGCTCGGCCGCCTCGAGCAGCAGCAGTGGCAGTGGGGAGGAGAAGGCCAAGCAGGCGGCGGAAGACGGCGGCTCGCCCGAGGAGCGCCACAAGCGCAAGGGCGAGCCCGTCTACCAGCCCCAGTGTCCACTTAATTATTCCACCATGGATAATTCTAGTAAGCACCCCAGCTGGGCCTTCGAGGCGGGCGCCTGCCAGCAGCAGCAGCGCCAGGGAACATACCCGCCCCAGCCGCAGCAGCAGCAGCAGCAACAGCAGCAGCAGGTGGGTGGAACGCGCCAAGCCGGTTGCGTCATTCGTTGTAGAGCTGGTGCAAAAAGCATGACAAGTTGAGATTTTTATGTAGCGCTTCCTGATGATAATTATTCAGGTGCCTGAACCTAAATGCAACTTGCTTCTTCAGTGTACTCTAGAATGGAAAGCTAGTTGTTCCAGGGTGCTCCTATACACAGAATTTCATGATATAATGTGCTCCAAGATGGAAATTTCTGCTGGTCCAAAGGGCTTCAAAATAAAAATCTTCTTGCTCTTGACATTGCTTTAAGTCAAAAGTCCTTGTCAGCATCACTGCTTGTAGACCTTGTGTAAGAAACTGACGACACATTAAAGTGGTTGTTTTAGAATGCTGTGACCATGTTTGAAAAGGGTGAATTCAACAGCTTTTAAAGCCCTGCAACGAGAACAACTAGGTGTGCAAGTCATGTTCCTCCTTCCTGATCATGTATCGGCCCACTCATTTCACTAGTTACATGCTTAGTTGCTCTGTTGCATCGATTTTTCAAGAGCTTTTCTGGAACCTAAATATCCATGAACCAGTCACCCACTGACTGCCAACAAACTAGGACAGAGTGACCCCCGCCGCGGTATTCTAGTGGCTAAGGTACTCTGCTGCTGAACCGCAGATCGCGGAATCAAATCTCGGCTCTGGCGGCTGTATTTCCAATGGAGGCGGAAACGCCGTCGGCCCATGTGCTCAAATTTGGGTGCACGTTACAGAATTCCAGGTGGTCGAAATTTCCGGAGCCCTCCACTACAGCGTCTTGCATAATCATATCATAGTTTTGGAACGTTAAGGGGGGAGGCTACCATCGGATACCAACTTTTTTGTTTATTGAGGAACTGTGAAATTAACTATGATGATTCCCAGATTGATACTCCAGAGGGTAACAGAGCCCTTTTTTTTTTGAATTTCCTTGCTGAGAAGTTTTAGCAGACCATCAAACTTTGTGTTCGTGATTAGGATATTATCAATCAAATTTTGATTAAATACAATAAATAACACACACAATATATTGAAAAAATGGGCTTGTCACCCCCTCAGAAATTTATTCATGTACATAATAAAAAAAGACTTATGGAAATCCAATGAGTGGTTCCAGAGATATGGCTGGAATAAGCAGCCTCACTAGCCAAAAAAGTCATTTTGAGAAAACGACGTTTGAAAGTTTTGAGCACATAGGCAGTTCTAAAATGAACCTGCAGCGTAACTGGAGGTGTCCTTTGGCACTCTCTTTCTTTGCCGCCTTTCCATCTTCTCTAGGGATCGCTTCTTAGCCTTTTTCAAGCGCAGAGAATCTTTCTCGGCTGCCCGTTGAATGGCCAGGTGGCCAGGTGTTAGCCCCACTGATGAAGCTAGCTCTTGGGTGGCCCTGTAGCAGCCAGCATTGTATCTTAGCACTGCATGATTGCTGTCTCCACAGCAATCAGTGACGCATGCTGCTCTTTGGGCATGAGGGACCACAGCACAGAGTGAAAGGACTCTGATGCATTCTGCGTCTTTGCTCCCAGGCAGCGTTGCAGAAGAGAAGCCTGTGAGAGCCTCTCATAAATGGGTAGAAGTGCATCTGCAACATAGCGTGGCAGCTTGTACGAATGCTTCGGAGGTGGAACACCGGTAATCTTGCTGGCATTGTGACGACACCAGGAGTCTGCACCCTCTGGGCACAAGTCGTGGTGCGGCTCCTCATCCGTCGAAGTCACATGGTGGTACGATGCCATCACTGCCCGCCGCATTGCAGCCACATCATCGGAATTGTTCCGTAGGGCCCAGCCATAATAATCTGTCAACTTGTCGATGAGGGCCTTTGTCAGCCTGCCCTTCCCTCCCAAAGCATGGTCACTTTTCTGCACAAGGTTGCGAAGTGCAGTCCCCATCCTCTTCTGAACATGGTTCAGGCATTCCTCTTTTGAAATGGGGACCAGTCCATGAACATTTTCTTGTACAAGGGCAGAGAAGGTGGCACTATCTCCATCAGACACGAGCGTTGTGTAACGGAGGTTGTGCTTCGACAGTGAGCGTAAAAAAAGGATGATAGCTGCCTCAACCTCCATTCTCCCTGATTTAGAGTCGGTGGTTTTCTGGCACACATGATTCTCCAGCCAGCATGCATAGTCTGCGTCTCCAGGCTTTGGCCCTACTTGGCAACCAAGGCACTGATTAGACAGAACAACGGCATCCAAGATAAGGCCCGTATGGTATTCGATAATTGCCCCGACTCCAATATGGGATGTGTGCCCACGCTTGTGCCATGTTCCATCATAACAAACTGTTATATCCCTGGTGAAATATTGATCCATTTCTTTGTAAGTGGCTTTTACAGCAGAAGCAGATTCTGCATAGAAATTTTCTATGCATTGTGTCTGCTGTTCCCTGAATTTCTTCAGGTGCTTCTGAAAGGTCTTGTGATGGAGGCCACGATGGGACACGTTCATCGCTGCCCAAAAGTCGTTGAGAGCTGTTTGACCCTTGCCTATTTGTTTTGTTGCCATAATGGCTCTTACATTCACATCAAAGGCCTTTGTGTCATCCTGACGAGATGAACTCCATGAGCTTGAAACTACTCCACAATGCAAGCATACTAGCTCAAGCTTTGCAGCAAGTCCAAGTTGGGTGCCTCCTCGTACCTTCATCCCAATCGCGGTGCACCGGTGGCACGGGGTCCGAGATAGCAGGTCGTCTAGGGCATCCATTTGCACAAGAAAAAATTTTTCGCCTTCACTTGTAGCGGTGGCAGCTTCGTGATCGCGCTTCATTGCCTGAAATTTCCGCTCCGTCGCTGGCATAGCGCCAAGTTCTCTTTGCACAGCAGCGCGTTGTTGATCCGCCACCTCTTTCTCCTCGCACGTCAGGAAACTTGTTCGCAAATGCACAGTTGACGACGCGATCGCACTCGAGGCCGATGAAAGAGAAGATGCGGAAGCCACTGTCGATCAGCACGAGACACCAGGCGCACTTGTAACGACAAATTCTTGCACCGGCGGAGCAGGAGTCCCGTCGCTAGGCGCCTCGATGCGACCACTCTTGCGTAGATGAAGCAGAAGCTGCCCCACAGGTACCGTCGGCGCGATCACTGTCGGCGCACGTGCGAGCGGAGAGCCTCGCCGCGCGGACAAGCTTCATAGCTCGCTTCCTTGCACCGAACGATTGTAGCGTCTTCTTTTTCGTTGGGGCATCGTGAGCGAACACAACGACGGTCTCGTAAAGACGGTTGAAAAATCGTTTCGAAGACAGTTGAAACGTGGAGAGTATGCGAACGGCTGCAACGATACACGGAAGCGAGCGGAACACAAAGACGCCGGACGGAGGAGCAGCAGACGAGCGGCCACATCGGCCGCATTATGCGCAAGAGCGCTACGTCATCGCGCGCAGCAGCCAATGGCAGTCGCGGGCTCCCCCGCGTCCTTGGGGAGCGCGCGCTTCGCCTAATCCCAGCTGCGCGCCTCAGCCGCGGGAAACTTGAAAGCTCTCGCGAGCCCCCCAATCATGAGCGGCTTGCTCCTCTCCTGCGCTGCCGCCGGCGACGCAAGTGGCGGGGAAAGAAAGAGCAAGAATTCACAAACAAAACAACACCAAAATGGCGGCGCTCCGTCGAGCGGTCGACAAACTGCGATCACGCCAAGTTGGGGTATTTTGAGCGCTCGCGCGCCGCTCGAGGGCCGCCGCGGCATGTTCTAAACTTTATTTCATATGGTTTCGCGACGAATTAGACGTTGATATTTACAGAAAAGGTAGTTTATGACACATACTGCCCGAATATGTGGTTTGCCAAAAATCGACTTTTTCGCGATTTTTCGGTTTTCAAAGGCCGCGTCCCCCCTTAAGGGGAGATGCTACTCGAAAAACGATTTTCTTTAATGAGAGTCTGAATTTAACACAAATTGGCTTGCTAATAGAGTTTTTTCTCCTCTTTTCAAATATGTCATTTATTTTCATGTAGATGGCTTGGTTTTCTTTCTGCAGGTCAGATACTGCAAAATTATGGCCATTGTTATGCAACAATTATGACCTATAAAAATTTGAGATAAAGCATGCAGATATAGCTGACTATGATCCTTTGGAACTTTAGAGTGCAAAAAACTATATAAATTTTGTGTGTAAAAAGGTGAAATACAATAATAAAATAGAAGAATTTACTATGGCTCTAGTTGCCAAGGGCTTTCAATGTTATGTAATTTTTGAAAAACATAATCAAGCAGCACTGACAATCTGAATAGATACTTGCACTCTGTGGGCCTTCATCATGCTATGTACAAAATTTCATAGAGGTATGACAATTCTAAGTATACGAACTAGCGTGTATAAGAAGCACAGATCACACAAAACTGCAAAAGGAGAAAAACGCATTTGAAAGTTTGAAACCTTTTTTTTTTTTATCACAGAGTTGTTAGAAATGCATAACCTTTGGCCATAATGTTCAACAGAACTTTGAAAAGCACTGCAAGTTACTAGAACTGTCCTGCAGCATAGGTTGTGCCCTCACGGTCCTTGCGAGCACTCTCTTCTAGCCGTGCCCTTTTCACTCCACTACGACGGTGGGCCCTTGCTTCTGCTGTCAGACGCTCGGACATTCTCTTGATGCGCCTCGCATCGCGGGAATCACTGAAAGTAACTAGATCTCTAGATGGCAGTATGTTGAGCTCTTCCAGGATGTGCTCGAAAGTAGCATGACCCTTGTTGAACCACAGGATTGCCATAGCTGCGGCAGTCTCGACAACCGTTCGGGAGACAAACTTAGTCTTGGGGCAAAGTAGCCAAATTTTGCTGTTCAGGGATTCCGATGCGTTCTGGGTTTTCCCTTTGATGCATCGAGCAAGGAGCTTCTCATCCGTTAGCCGCTTATAAATGGGCAAAACAGCCAATCCCTGTGCTTTTGTCAGGAGAGGTGTGTGGCGTGGTGCAGGTTCACCAAGTGCTTCAGCGCGTTGATGTTTGCACCACGACTCTGTTCCTGCAGGGCAAAACTTGTGACTGCCAGCATTGTCAGTAGAGCATGAGTGGAAGTACAAAGCCCATACTGCCGTGTACATATCCCGTATACTCCCCCTGTTGCTTGTTATGGCAATCTGATAGTATGTTTGGAGCTTCTGAATGGCTGGCTCTTTCATTTTCTGCCCTCGTGGTAATGGCACATGCAGCTTCCGTAGCGCGGTGCCAAGTCTCTTGGCCACATGATTAGTGCAGTCTTCTTTTTCTATATTGACAGCACCATAGACTTTTGACTCTGCAACTGCACTATATGCTTTGCTGTCACCGTCACTCAAGAATGTCATGAAATGCAGTGGGGTGTCATAAGTCAATGTTCTCTGCCAAATGCGCATTGCAGCCTCCGTTTCCATGGCATGGGAGGAACAGTTTGCATTTTTTTCACAGACTGGGCCATGGAATGCCTGCCACACTTCCTCGTCTGGGCCCATATCCTTGTGCCTACTGCATGTCAGGCAGTAATTTGATATGACCTCGAAGTCTATAAGCAGAGGCCAGTATCTAAGGAGATAACTGCGCCAATCCCGTTGTGGCTTTTGTGGCCCTTCTTCTGCCAAGTGCCGTCGAACATAACAGCCACATGAGTTTCGCCTGCTACTTCTTTCGTCAACTCTCTGGATCGGCGCAAGTTTTCACTCACAGTTGCCATGGCAGCGGTGTGCGCCTTCTTTGCTATCGAAAAAAATCCTCGGTGGTGCATTGGCTTTGGGAGTCCAATAATGGAGCAAAATCTCGACAATTGCTCATGCCCAATGCCGACAGCGCGTGCAGCCACCACCGCCTTCACATTTACAGCGAAACTATCTCGAGAGCTCCCACTGTCGTACCGTTGGCTCACTCGGCTGCTGCCGTCCGCCGTAACACGCAGTGACGTATAGGAGCACGAAAGAACAGTCGCTGAGCATTCGCTGTTTTCGCAATGAAGTTCGAGGAGCGACGAAAGTCCCTTGCGCTTTTCTGCCGGCTCCCGAACGGCAAGTTTTTGAATACCGCAAGCAGGGCATGCCGCACCTGCCACAAGTGCCGTCAGCAAGAGGGTGTTGCACAAAACTGTCGTTGCACAAACCTCATCGCGCTGTCTTTCGTCTTTTCGAAGAAGCGGAGCTTCTTTTCCGAAGCACTGACGAAAGAAAGCGCAGCGTCAATCCCTTCATCGCAGCCACTGTCGCTCGCGCACTCGTCGATGCCGCCGTCAGGCCTAGCACACGTAGGTGCGTTCTCATTCGTTGCCGTCGTTCGGGGCGCTTTACGCCGCCTTCCCTTGAACTTGTGCTTCGTTCGAAACTTCTGCGGTCTCACGTTGCACTTTTTCGGGCTTGTCATTGCGGAAATATGCGTAGACGTGCAGAAAAGCAGACAGACCAAATGGCGATGGCCGCCACCAACACAGCTGACAATGACTCGGTAGCCAATGGCGATGCGGCTTAGGGTGCCGCGCGTTTCAAACCGCTCAAACCATGTGATAAAAAGGCCTCTTTTTTTTTTTTTACCCACGTATGAAACTGGCGGTCATCGGAGCTGTAAGAAGAAGGCCGGACGCAACTTTCCCAACCGATCGCGATGGCGGGCGGCACTGCGACGGGGAGCAGCGCGCAGTCAAAGATGGCCAATATCGGCTCAAATTCACGAAATTTTGAGCCACCGCGATGCCTTCATACACATTTTTTTTCTTTTTGCGGTTCGAATTTAGTTTTGAAATTTTCACAGATGAAAGAAGAAGGTTTGAAGATTACAATGCAATAAAAATCAGAAATACGAGAAATTTCGCTAAAAACGCGATTTTTTGACTCGCATCTCCCCTTAAAGATAGCGCCTGCAAATGTAGATGAGGAACAACTCTATGTACTCTTGTCTAGCATTTCTTGGCTTGTGTGAGTTGTGTTTGTATTTCTGATAGCAGTTGAGATCCTTGAGCAGCTCACAGGTTTCTGTTACTGCTTGCAAAAAGTCAAGCATGAAAAGGGCACAAACAGGATCAGAAAGGCATGGCCCCTTGCATGGCCTCTGAGACCAAGGGATGCTAAATAATGTACGTCTCTGCTACCAGCACTACAACTTGATAAAACTTTGGAGGTCTACAGCGTTTTCTTCTCAATGGTGGCTACACACAAGCCTAGTGGGGGTTCATTTCAGACTGATGTCCAGGTGCCGGGTGGCCTGTCATCCGACCTTTAGAGAACATCACCGAGTGCATTAGCTAGACTGTTTCTTCAGCCGTGGAGGCGATCGGCTGCCGTGCTCCAGCTTCAGCCGGACTTCTCAACTTGTGTGCGACCATATGTGCATGCGCAGTTTGTTCAGGTGCTGTTTGAGGGCGAACGACACATTGAGTCTTGGCACGCTTGTTTGGTGTGCTCTACAGGTCGAGGCAAACAACGAAGCCATAAACATGTCAAGCGAGAGCCGCGACCAGCAGAGCCCCCCGGGGGCATCTTGCAGCTGGCAGTCGGCGTGGGCGGCGGGAGGACAGCAGTCTCAGGAGCAGTCGGGGCAACCCATCATGCAGCAAGGGTCCTCCTATGACAAGCAGGTGAGGGAGGTCGCTTTGCTTACCAAGTGTTTATAATTACAAAAGCGCTGTCAGGACGAGGACTAAGAATGAACATGCACCAGAGCACATAAAGAACAGAAAATTTCTGTTTAAGAAAAAGCATTCCTATCACAAACTCATGCAAGGAATGTACGTCATCACAAACTCGTGTTATAATTCAGAACTTCATTAACATTATAGCTGTGCTTTTGTCATCACACACTTACAACAGTACGTCGAAAGGCAGTTTTTCCGAACTGTCAGTTGTAATATATTGTGTGGCCTGGGGAAATGCTTGATACTATGCTCTGTGAATTTTACCTAAGATACAGTTTATGGAGTTAGCTGAAAATACATATAAGCGTAGTTAAATTAAAGTCTAATGTAATTTCTTATAACTAATAAGAGCTAACTGACAATGATGCCAAGAGGAGTATAGAAGACATCATTAGAAGTCATTGTTATGTAAATATTGAAGAGAAACAAAAAAGGTGGACGAAAATATAACTTGCCACCGGCAGGATCCGAACCTGCGACCTTCGGATAACGAGTCCGATGCTATACCACTGAGCTACGATGGCGGTCATCCCCCGTCCACTTTATAGGGTATATCTATATTTAAACCGCCAGTCGGTGCCACTTGTTGCCATTGCAGCGGGTGTGGAACACTCTGTCTTGTCTGTTTAACGTCACGTAGTGCGTGATCTTATTACGAGATGGCAGCTGACTAATAATCTCTAGCATACGACCTCAAGGCGTCAAGTCTGCCAGAATGAGACCCTCGCTATCAATGAAGGGAAGTGTCAGTTTAGGGGCTCGTTTTTTTCTGTTTTGGGCACAATATTAGTGACAACTAACAGACAGTAATACCAAGGAAAGTATAGAGGACGTTATTACAAGTGATTGTGATGTAAATGTAAAGAAAGAAAAGTATAGTGACATTTTTGTGTCGAGTGACATATGTGGCCTCTGCTGCTTGTGTGTGCAGGAATCTGACATGTCCCCATCAGACCGTAAGCGCAAGGTCCACCAGCTGATGCCATCGCCCGAGCCGTCGCCTGAGCACGGCTACATCGGCCAGCATTCGCAGGCACTCGGCGGACACTATGCCGACTCATACTTCCGCTACAAGAAGATGAAGGTGGGCACTTAAGGCCCGCCCACCTCCCCCCCTCAAGCCCCGCACCTCCTTTCTCTCGCCCCCTCCAACAACAACAACGCCACCGGCATTGGCGCAACCGATTGCGCTCCATGGCAGCTCAGCTGAGGAATTCCACATCGACCAGGCGAAGACGAGCAAAATCTGAGCAACACTGCAAGTTTGTTTCGGATCGGCGTCCTCTCGGTTCTTTTCTTCTTCGCTTCCACCGAACATCGGTACAATCTGCCTCGCGGTAGAAGTGAAAAAAAAGAAAGCGCGTTTATTTCAGGGCTGCTCCCTCAAGGGAACTTCCATATCCTGTTTGTCGTAGAAACCACGCCACTTCGTTCACTTCTGCCTAGGTTGCCCATTGGCGACAATGCATCGACCACGCCTTGCGGGTCCCCGCTACGCAGTCGCGGTGTTCGTTTCTGTCCCACCTTTCGCTAGCCTTTCTGCCTGCACTGGCACTTTCTTTTAGACATTAGGCTTAACCTGTTGAAGTTAGACCATCATCCATATATAGCGGCGTTTTTTCGGCGATGCGTGTTGGAGGGGGACTGGGTTTGTAGTAGGGCAAGTTGCGGTCCTGGCGGGTCTTGTGGTGGTGGGTAGGTCTCCGAGAGGGGCGCGACGCACCGCTTTGCGATTTTATCGTCGGCAAACGACGACGGAACAAAAACGAAAAACGACAACGCTCTTCCGTCTCCGGCTACCCCTCCCTACCCCCCACCCTTATTCTGCGGATTCGCAGGCAACTCCCCCTCCTGATCAAGCTGGAAGGAACTTTATATATATTTATATACATACTTCACCAAGAAACATACAGGCAAAATATCTACTGAGGGAGGCCCACGTGCTTCACGCCGTGATCGGCGCCATCGCAGTGGTCGCGAAGCGTTTTTTTTGCATCGGTAAACTTGTGACGTTACCTGAAGAGCGACGAGACGTTTATGACGGGCAGATGCGCTTCCACCTGCCGAGCAGCGTTTTGCTGCCTCGTGGCAGTGATTATTCTTCGCTTTTCGCAAAGAAAGCAACGTGAGGGTAAGCGTGCCCTGTTGCCTAGCTTTTCCTGGCGTTCGTTGGGTTGAGGTATTGGGGGCTGCGGTCTCTCGACCCCAGATAAGTCCCTCTCCCCCATTGCCCTTTCCACGTCACGTGGCTCTCTCCTTTTTTTTTTAAGTACTCTGAACCCTGTGTTCGTCTTCTGGTGTGTAGTGGCGAGCGCGTCACAACATTGTGCGAGCGCCATAGATATATCTATTTCTTTCCCTTTGCCCAGGGGAGAGGGAGTTTGATTTAAATATTAAAAATAAAGAAAGATCGGTGGAGGTGGGCTGAGGCGTGCAAGATGCATCGGCACGAGAGAACCTTGAGGAGATCCTCCTTTTTCTGCAACTAGCCATCAAAGTGTTTTTTCTCGCAAGAAGAACAGAAGCGGCGGCAGCGTTGGACAAACCTATGCAGACGACACTTCCAGAGGCAGTTCTGCCGTTTTTCACACATCTTCTCTCTCTCTTGCTTCTTCACTTTCATTGTTCGGGGGCTGTTTCAGTTTCTGAAAGCGCGTCACATCGCCGAGGTACCGGGCGAAGACTGACCTGCTGACATGCACTAGCTCTTTGTCGTGTTCAGAGCAAACACCGCCAAGGGAGAGAGGCGTATATTTTAGAGTTTCCATTGAGGTTGCATTGCAAAAAACTTCACCTACCCTTCCCCCCTCCTGCACAGATGCGACAGACTCCATCCCCACCTTCTTTTCTGGAATTTTATGCACTGCCTTTTGCAGGAAAGCCCCAATTTTCATAGCACTCTTGTAACCTGCAAAAAAGGAGAAATTGGCAAAGGCTGCTCTCTCCTATCTTTTTTTCCATCTCAGGCACGTCTCACGATCCTTTCTTTTTCTTGTTTCTACTCTTTCTCTTTTTATTTTTTCCCTGGTACAAAAGTTGTAACGAAGCGTTGCAACGACGCACACTATTTTCCTTTGGAGGGGTTGTTCCCCTCAAATCTAAGAGCAGTTCGCGATGCAAAAAAAAAAATAAAGAGAAAGGCCAAGAAGCTAGGCCCACTGTAGCCTATTTTCTCAGTGTTGTTGTTACCGTAGTTGTCCCTTGACCATTGTCGTTGTTTGCACTTATTTCTATATTGTAGAGGCTTTTGAATGGCTGTTGCATCCTTGTTTTTTTTTGCTGTCCCTGCAATTTTTGGGGGGTCAGAGCATGAAATTGCGCCCCTCTCTTCATAAGTGGCATCCTTTCTTCCTTGCCCTTGTCCGTTTTTGTCGTGTTCATAGATATTCCTTGACCTCTCGTTTGTGGATTTACCGTACCGTCTTTGTTGATTTTGAGTTTGTTCTGGTGCGTACAAAAACAGGGGTGGCGAAAGTGGTTCTGTTGCCGGCAAGTTTGCACGGCAGTGACGCTGGTTCCTTTATTTTCGTGTTTATATGTTTTTGCTTGTTTGTGCACGTGTCGTTTTCGCGTCGTTTTTTGCCGCTGTGATGAGTTTACCATGTGTGAGTGTATGTTGTATGCATGCGCAGAGGCTCTGGTCACTACTCGACTGTTGTTTGTAATGGAGCCCCATGCGCGTGTGTGTGTTTGTGCATGTAGAAGGTAGTAGCCAGCCCGACTGGGGAAAGGTGCACGATGTAAGACACAGGATACCTCGCATTGTGTCCGTTGTTCTGGGTTTTCACACCCAGCCTTAACCCTAACATTAGCATCTTATTATTTTTTTTTAATCTCTTCGTATCACTGAATTTTCCAGTGTGCGTAGCGTAGACCAAAATCAAATCTCTTCATCCGTTTTTCTTCCCTGCTTGCTTTTTGCGAGGTTTTCTTTAGCATATACTGCATTGTAAGCGCTTCCTTACATAATCATGGTCAGTCATATGGAGTGGCAGCGCGTTTTTAAAGCATTTTACGTGCCCCCACTCGTTACTTTGTCATGTCCTAGTGACGATTGAAGCCTGGTGAGTTTATTGCAGCATGTTTTATCGTGTTCACATACATGTCCAGTGTATTCCTTGTTGTCGAAGTACGACAAAGCAGCTTTGGTATTGCATGCATTTTTTTTTCCTTTTTTTAAGTTTTATTTTGTGTGGGCTGTCATTCGCATTTTGACCGCAGCAATGCTCCTCACTTCCCGTGTCTTCATTGTTTTGTTTTTTTTGCTATGTGTTTATTTTATGCATAGGCATTGCACGCATTTAACCTGTAGCTACGCTGCTTTGGTTACCATGCTGTACATAATCCATTTGCGCGCCTTCGCTGCAGTGTGCCGTTTGATGCGAACGGACGACTGACGGGGTCGATTTGCATCATCAAGACGCCCCATGTAACCTACATTTCCTGCCTCATCGCCGACGCGGCCCAAGTATTCGTGTCCCGAAAAAGGCAGCCCGCAGCAGTGTAGTAGCTGGCATAGCTCGTTTCACAATAACGGTTAGCACTGTATATCTATCTTTCTCTCGGCTCTTGTCTAGTAGCAGCACGCTTGTGGCTTTTGGCAGGTGAATCACCCTCGTTCCCAGCGAAACCCCCTCCCGTTTCTCCTCGTGGTGTACATTTACGCTCTTTGCTTTGCGCTTGCAGTATGTACTACTCTCCCCACCCGACTACCGTACTAACTGTTCAACGCTTGGTCCAATCAGGGTTTTTTAGTAGTGCCATACATGTGTAAGGTCGCACGCTAACCAAGTATCGAGTTGCAAGCAAGGTTATTCGTAAGCGCAGACGCATGTTGGTTGGTGTTTC
Source organism: Rhipicephalus annulatus (assembly GCA_013436015.1). NCBI lineage: Eukaryota > Metazoa > Arthropoda > Arachnida > Ixodida > Ixodidae > Rhipicephalus > Rhipicephalus annulatus. Next base: position 3,809 of record WOVY01001980.1, on the reverse strand, counting down.
ACTCGGTCGCTAACGTATATACTGTGCTGCTGTTCCTTTTTGTGGCTCTCTAGATTAACCTTATTCTTTCCCGGTGCTCTCGTTTTAACACGCGGCGTCGGAGCGCCGCGGTGGGCATCGTATCTACGAAACGAGTATGCATACTGCTTCAGTAAGGAAATATTCTTTCAGAGGTGTGTTTATCGTTTTCTTCGTATCTTTCCTACCTTTTCTCGCCGCCGCTAGTCGTGTTTATGCCTCCCCTTCCTCTTATATGTGGCAACGTATACTCATTTGTATCCATTCAGTGTATATAATTATCAGTCAATGTTACGTTTCAAGGAAATAAACAGTCCAGTACTCCCGATCCCGTGTCTCTTTCTTGGCTATGGAAGCACCCATATTAGTTTGTGACAAGTTTCCTGATAAATCTGTTAGTGCCAGGTGACATGGTACATGTCATTTCTCCTGTGGTTGAAAAGCATTGCCGAAATTGATGCCATCAAGGAATGTATTGATCAATAGAAAACTCTCTTAACACTGGAGGCATCTTGCGTGGCATGCCAGTATGCAAGGTTATTTGCAAATGCAATTGTAATGTGTAGCTCATATATTATAAAATTGTGTCTGTGCACCATGTCAGTGAAATTTTAAACAGATTTTGATTTAAAAACAATGACGTGTCTACGGTGTACACATATGCCAGAAATTCTTGTTCTCTAAGCTGCATCAGCATATGTGGTCACGAGGCAATTGATTTCTATTCTTCTACCATCGTGGTGGTTATTGGCTCGCATGTTTGCGTCAGAGTCGGCATCGCCCTTAGTGGCCAATTTGCTCTGATGTGATGAAATTATTGTGAGCGATTGCATGTACCAATTGGCTTTTCTTGAACTTTTGATGTTGCGGTTCAGTTTTGACCACTGTACATGCCATTCCACTATGTGGGGGCAGAGGCAGACGACCAGAGAGCTGTGTCCTTGCTAGCGACCGTGCCTTCGATGACAATGTAGCAGTCGCATGCACAAAGATTGATCCTTATCTGTCTAGCCTCTCACGTCGCAACGGAGGTTTCAAATTGTTGTGCAAATTAAAAAATAATTATTGTTCTTAATATTGAAGGAAGGATGTACAAAGTAACTGTGGCCACGCTCTCTTTGCCAGGAACAAGGAAGTTTGCCTTGGAAATCCGCCTTTCTCAGTTTGCTGCGAGCGAGTGGGCAGTACATCTTGTTGTTCGCTATTTCACTCATTTTTCAGGGGGAAGTTTTCGAGCACAAACGTCGTGAAATCGTAAATGCTAGCTAGCCCCATAATGAATGCAAAAAATTGCATTGTTTAATTGCGACTGAGTATGGTGACTAATAGAGTGCGACAGCTATGGTGGCCAACAAATTAGAGCATTACAAAGTCTGGTTCAATGCTTGGCAGCTGTCGCGCATTATCAAAATGTTCTCTTTGGCTCACTTTCCTGAGTGCTTTGCAACGCCTCGAACCGAAGTGGAATTAATCGTTACCCGACTCAACAGGCTTGTCACAGCTTCGATAGCAACAGATTTAATACCAACACACTTGGATAAATATCCCCAAAAGCCTCCGAGATCAGTCGTGATACTCTGGGCACCAGCTTGTCTGCATTCCTAGCAAGGAGATCGCCAGCCTTGTGACACGAGATTCAACTCGCTCATCTGACACCAAAAAAGGCAAATGAAGACGCAGTGCGTGGCTCTATTGCATACCGTGACATTACACAGCATCATAAGCTCACCCGAAGAACGTATCCTCCCCCGTACAGTCGCTCCCTTGAAAACAAGAAAGATTACTCCGGAGTCTACAGGTTAACGAATTCCTGTTGCCATCCGAAACCTCTCATAGCCTCCTACTCTGTTTACTCTGCAATGCTGCTTCTGCAGAGAATCCTTGCCCTTCCCTAGTAAGGTAGGTGGCTGCCAAAAATAGTTTCTTACCCCTCTCCCCCCACTGTTCTTGACCCACCCACAAGCTTTAAGAGAGAGCCTTGGCTAATGCTCCAACCTTGATGATAATCGGCTATAAGCATACAAATGGTCGTGAGGGCTTGTGACGCTGCTTTGAGCACGCCAGAATAAAGACGCCTCACCTTAGCCCACCTTGTAAATAAATTCATTATCTCTCATGAAGTCGCATGATTTGGTGGCCCCCTGCCTTTCACATACAGTTTGTTGCCACACGAAGTAGCAACGGATTCTTGAGATGCAGAGGCCGGCCCTTAGCCAGGATTTTTTTTTCAAGGCAGGAGGCATAAGGCATGCACCTACTAGAGGCTTTGACAAACTGGTGATAGCTTTCATTTCGACACAGACGGGGATCTAGCCCCCGCACCACTCCCCCAGCTACGGGTCTTGTGGAGAATTACTTTGATATGCATTGCAGTTAGTCTTTCAAGGAAATAGACGCGTCTATGAGCGAACACTCGCATTGAAGGGGGTCTGGAGAAAAGCGATTTTCCCTCTTTTCGTAAAATACACGTATACAATATCAAGAGCACAACTCCCGAGAGAAAGCGTGCGAAAAGGGCTTCCAGTGGCGTCACAGATTTCGACTGTATACTAGAACCTACGCAGTTTTTAATTAGATGACGTACCTAAGGACGAAAAAGTTTATAGCACCAATTTCCAGAAAATTTTTTGGGCCATTGAAGCGACGATAGATGAAAACACATTTGGAAGTATGTGACGCCCAGAGGACATTCATGTGCAGGCATTGGAGTGAAATTAAAATATATAATAGTAATTACAATACTATTGATAATAAATTTTTGATAAGCCTATGGCGCTTAATTGACAGCGGAGATTTCAAATAACAATAGTGTCGACACTCATTATAACGAACCCACGTAACGACTTTCGCATACAACGTCCTATTATTCAGCTTAAGTTTGGTCTGATGGAGCGAAGTGCGTTTTTAACCAGATTGCTATAAAACGGACTATCGGTTACAGTAGCTAAAATGAGCGGCATTTTTTTTCCCCCAAACTGGGCGCATAAAGCCAGCGTTGTTGACGTGGAATGACAAGACTTTACCACACCGCTCTCTGCGCACTGAGATCACGATTATAAGTTGCTGCTGGCAACATTAGTGGCTTTCAGCAAAGCCAAGCTGCCAGCCAAGTCAGTCTGAGTCGGTGGTGGCGGCGCCTTCGTATTTGGCGCGAATGGTTCAAGTGTGCAGCTGATTTATGGCGATAGCTCACTGAAATGCGGGGCAAAATAATTGCATTATCGCTCAAGGCTGTCCGACAATCTCTTATCACACATTCTTTGTTAAGCTAAGTGCAAGTAAATAGTTTTGTTTGTGTTTTGCGTCAGACATTCGTCACTCCGTTGTTAGGCACGGCGACCGAAGTTTTGAAAGTGGGACCCGGTGCTCCAAGCAGGTGAGTTTCGGTGTCAATGAATCTTAATAATGCGGCAGTTGCCTGGGTGTTGCTCACTTCCGAACTCTCAGAACAACTTTGTACCTCCCATTGAGCCGCGGAGGCTGCGCGGAAGCAACAGCTTTAAGTTAGTAACATTGCTTTCCCGTCCGCACAAATTAAAAATAATTGATTCCAAGCTGATCATCAGAGCTGGCTGAAAAGGCCTACATTATAATCGCCGCTGTGCAGGGGCCACATGATGTCCCTGCACCTACTGTAACAGAACTCTCTCATTAATTAGAACTTATACGCTCAATTTTGTAAAAGGGGATCTCCGGTGCTTTTTTTCTTTACCTTGATAAAATAATGACGTTTTCAATTAGTACTGACAGCCCTGTAACAGCTAGGGTGGCTAATTTTTATTGAGAGATTC